>OX637399.1:32247200-32704700 GCA_951799425.1 Ilex aquifolium
CGCCCCCAGTAGAGATGATGGGCAGAAGGGTAAACACGCTAAAGATAGTAAAAGCAACATTGCTGTGAATGAAAAAGAAAAAGGTGATTCAATTGGCAGTGACAGGGTTCTAAGAAGTGCGGGTAATGGAGACGGAAAAACGTTTGAGAAGGCTGAGGGGAACAGGTGTACGACAAAGTTGACCATTGACGCTGTGTCTGGAATGGGTGAAAATTTTGGGAAGAGAAAAGTAATGGCAGAGAAGGAAAATGCAGGGATGGCTGAACCTCCAACAAAAAGAAGAAGAAATGTTGACAAGGGTAAGACAAAGAAGAGTGATTTGCGTGTCAGTGACAGGATTCTAAGATCACATGATGTAATGAAAGGAGATCAAATTGAAAATGGAAATTCCAAGGGGAAGAAACCTGTGGCAGAGAAAAGTCACTCAACTGGACTTGAGGTTAAACGTGTTGAAGGTGCTGCAAAGAGCAAATTTCATGCTGAGGAGGAGCTCTTAGAATCACAGAGGGAAAATACCATGGATGTAGACTGTGACATGGAAAATACCATGGAGGTAGACTGTAACATGTTCATTTCAGAGCTTGCGAAGAAGCATTTGCTCAAGGTTGGAGGTGGTGGACCTGTGGAAACACTACAAAAACGGATGAAAGAAATGGCAATAAGTGGTGTGAAGAAAAGGGGCCATGAGCTAAAGATGAGGGAGGACAAGAAGGATGAGGTCAAAGATGTGAGAGAGGCTTCACCGAAGACACGAGATGTTAAACCAATAGCAAGCAAAGATGGAAAAAAGAGTGCTCACTCACAGAAAAGGGGCAATAACAAGGACAAGACAGGGAATGCTGGCAAGAAGACCGTCTCTAATAGAATTCTTGAAGCAGAAACTCAAGCTCTGCAGAAAACCATGAAGAGCAGCGGTCAGGGTAATGTGGAGATCAGGAAAAATCCTCCTAGAAAAGGGCAAGTAGCTACTGATCAAACCAGGTAAATTTGCCTTCTAAATCAATATATATTGATGAACAAATTTTAGTGCTTATCTTCTGAGTATATTAAATTTTCTTTCTGTTAGGAAGTGAAGTGCAAGCAGTATTGGCAAACTAAGCTCTTCATAAATAGGTAGTCCTCCTTTACGTGGTTCATATACTCGGATCTTTTGTTGGGTTTTAATTCCAAATTTCTGAAATTGAACAGGTCTCCAACTTGTTTTGGTAGGAGCAACTGATTCATGTATTCAGAATTAATGGTTTTTGGGTCTGTAATTTGTAACATGCTTTAGAGTTCTTTATAGTTGATGTTGACTTCATCAATGTTATTGATACTGGCTGTAGTTGAGTTCTATTAGAGAGAAACCCTGTTATGGTATTTTTACACATACATATTTGAGGCTAGAAGGATATACAAGACATAGGAAGAGGCAATGAGACAGAAAAAGAGAACCTTGCTAAATATAAAAATTGACTTGAGATGAGAGTAAAGTCTATTGGAAATCAGTAGCATAACAAATAGTGAAACTTTTAGCGGACGTAGAATACCTTCCTACATTTGGATCATCACATAGCAAGTTTTGTGGATTAACTGCTAAAATGAATACACATTTCCTCCAAAAAATTGGAGTGGCATAAAGTGGAACTAGCTTTGGGATTAGAGTTTCCAGCTGCCATGGATTGAATATGATGGTGATCAAACTTGGAATAACAGAGAAGTGCTTGAACCGAGAGATTCAAGGCTCAAGGGTACTGGTTTTGTGGGTGTGCGACCGAGGAAATGATCCTCAGGATGGAGCCTGGTGGCTCTTCGTGATCCTACAGTTAAATCAGAAAGAAGAGTGAGCTAGAGAATGAACAAGAACACAAGGGTTATAGTGGTTCACCAGTTATAAAGTTTGGTTAATCCACTCTAATAGTCTCTTGCTCTTTGAGGAACTGTATATTGCTTGGAGAAGGGAGGATAGAGTTTGGTCGTTGAGGGAGCCATATGCATAGTAGACTAGTACAGGAGGAACTTTACATGGCACTTGCAGCAATAATATTTACTGGCCATCTGCCATTGTTGGGATCATACTCGGCTATCATTTGTTGCATGTCGTCAAGTTTTCTGTTAAAAAATTTCAGCGAATGCTTTTTATTTTGGATAATTATGTACATTTACTGGTTTGGTGGTATTGTTTTGCAGATGATTTGTAAAGTGAAAGTGACAAATAATTCAATTGTACATAATCACGGGCTGCTAAAAATTCTGTTCATCAACTCTTCGGAAGGATTCTTGAGTTTTTTCCACACGTGAGTCATCTTTTTACCACCGTTTTTTGATAGTATGGATGCTTTACATAATTCAAAATTTTCATGTAATCATTCATATATGCATTTGTCTATGGATCTGGAGATGAAAAAACAAAACTATATCGCTCCCTGTGGCATGTCAAATAGATCGTAGTACTCACAATGCTGCTTGTAGCATGATTAGTATCTATGAAATTTTGGAAAATATAATGTCATGATGTGTTGTTTAGTTGCAAAGAAGAACAAGCATTCCAGTTCCCATCTCTCTCTCTCTCTCCATTATCTCCTTTCAATCTCCACCTATACAACACACAGAAAATCCAATACACCTAATTCACCATTGCTCCAACTTTTACTGTGTGTGTGTGAGAGAGATCTCAAACAGTCTATGTGTGTGTGTATATATATACTATATCCAAGTAGATATAGATCTAATAGACATAAACACAGTGATGAACTATTTCTAAATAGATATAATAGATCTACATCTGTTGGATTCGAAGAGTAAAGCTTCACAGTAAAGCTCAGGCAGAGAGGGAGAATTGCGAGAGAGAATAGAGAGGAGTTGAGAGAGAGAGGAGATGAGTGCTATGAGAGAGATGAATGCACCTTACAGCTTGACCAGAGATGGGACTGAACGAGAGAGATGAGGGACTGAAGTCGTTGAACGGTGGAAATGTTTTCAACAAAGATCGATGTCTAGACCTTATTAAAGACTCACATGTGTTCTCCGTGTTTTCAAACTTTCTAAAAGCTTGCTTGAAAAGTGGAAAAACATGTATATCATGTTCTTAAAATTTAGCCTGATTTTCAAAAAAGTTTTTGAAAACAGTTTTTGAAAAATAGAAAATCAAACAGCATTTTGGTGTTTTCTTGTATTTGAAAACAAAAAACTTGTTTTCAACATACAAACCAAATAGACCCTAAGGTTCTGTTTGGTTTGCATCTCAGAAATTGTATTTTGTTTTCGGAATTAGTTTTTGAAAGAAAAGATGTTTGATTTGATTAATTGTTTTTGGTTTTTGTTTTTTGAAAATTGAGAACAAAAATTGAGTAGATTTAGAGAATAAGTTAGAACTGTTTTGTGTGTTTTTAGAAATAACATTTCCAGAATTTTAAAAACACTACCACCATTACCACTTTCACCACTCCCACCACCACCACCCATCACCACATTTCCACCACCACTACATTTTTATTTTCATTGTTTTCTGAGTTATTGCCTAAACAAGTTTTAATAGTTTATAATATGTAGAACTGTTTTTAGAATTATATAATTAAATAAGTTATGCGACACAAAAACTCTTCCTAAAAATAATTTTTGGATACTATTTTTGGAGACGCAAACCAAACAAGACTTAAGTTTGGTTTCTAATGAAGTCCTAAACATGGTAAACCTTTGTTTCTCCTACTTGCCCCTTTATGTTGTAGGACATTTAAGCTGGAGTTTTCTGCATACTGTGAATTGCTTGCAGTCATGAAGTCCTTGACCATCAAAGTCTACCACCATACGTGTTGTATCAAACAGCGTTGCTGTAATCTTCAAAGGTTAATCTAATCAAATTTTAATCTCTAATTCTTCATAACAGATTCTTAAGTTTCCAAACACTTGATAAGAAATGGTTAACTAACTGATCTTCCCTCCTTAAATTTCAACTTAGCAAGTCTGTTAAGAGTAAGAAATGCTGAGCTAACTGAATAGACTTAACAACCTAACAGAATACTAACTAACTTTTATAATCTTGCTATGTGTTATGAGGCGATCGCCCCCCAAAGGTTTGATAAACCTTGTTTTATATACAATTATCAGTTATGAGTACTCTAAATTATAAATAAACTTGTTCTCTAGATTTTTTCCAAAATTTAAAAGTCTGCCCTTCCTATATACTTTCACAGCGTTGGACCTGTCCCCAAGCCTTTAGATCGGAGACTACCCTACTAAATCACCATTGGTTGAATGTTGCGTGTGGGTATTGATAGAAGGTTTAACGTAATCAAAGCAAACCTTAAAATTTGTAACGGGTGCTTACCTTGTCAAAGTTGCCTAACTTTTGATAAGATGGTGATTTCATCCATCTTTTCTCCCTTTAATACCTTGTGTAGTAGTAATGAAACTCTAACCGGGCAATGACACAAGCATCTCAAGCCTAAATTGACTTGATTACTTATTCTTAGTCTTGGGATTGATCATGCCATCCCATTATAGCATGTAAAAATGGAGAGAGAGAGAGAGTAGAAGTAATACAAGTGCAGTACCACGACGGGATAGATGTACACAGTCTTACTATCCACATGCTATTTTCTCAACTCAAATTCTTGACGTTCAGGTCACAATGAAACAACCTTAGGTATGTCATAAGCATCTCAAGCCTTAATTGACTTGATTGTTTATTCTTATGCTCCGTTTGGTACGATGAAAAAGTGGAAGGATGGAAAGTTGGAAGGATGGAAAGTGGGATGGATAAATAAAACATCATATTTGATAAGGAAGGAAAGTATGAAGGATGGAAAAGTGGATGGATTAACTTTCAGTCCAACTCACCAAAATCAATCCCTCCAAAATCGGAAGGAAAGTGGATGAAAAATTAATTATTTGTGTTGAGATGTATCTTATTTGTATATATATATTTTAATATATACATATATTATATATATATTAATTTCATATAAAAATGCAATGATAAAATATGTACTTATATATATATATATTTTAAAAAATTTTAAAAATAAATTTAAAGATTAAAATTTAAAAATTTAAAAAATTTAAAAAATAAAAATAATAAACAAGCCAACTCGTAACTCGACACAACACAATTAATTAAATGAGTTGAGTTAGATTTTATTAATGTTCGACATAAATCCGTAATGACTCAACACGAATCTGTCACGATACGACTCGATTGTCACCCTTAATCTTATCCAGCAAAAAAAAAAAATAGTCATTTTTATTTTCCATCCATCCAACCAAATACAAAGGAATGAAAGTGTATCATCCATCCTACTTTCCTTCCTTGAAGGATAGAAAGTGTATCCCTTCTATTTTCCATCCTTCTTACCAAACGGAGCATTAGTCTTTGGGTGGGTCATGTCATCCTGCTATTGTCATGTAAAACGGAGCCGGAGAGAGAGAGAGAGAGAGAGAGAGAGAGAGAGAGAGAGAGAGAGAGAGAGAGAGAGCTATACACTAAAGTCTTAGCCTTCGTTATGGGAAAGAGAATTATCCTTAGAAATCGAAAACACCAATGGCTTTACTCCAGATCCATCCCTACACTTTCCACAAAAAGATTATGGCAGCTCTTGGTGATGATCATAGTTTTGAAGTGAGCCAAACACATACGCTTTTGAAGGGTGATGAATGCCAGCAAATTAACTGCTGAAAAATGTACTTCTGGTGTACCTTAATAAGCTAAAATAGATAGTGTTTGACATAAAATCAAACATGTTCTCTATGATGACATCATGCCATATGTTTGTGTCGATCGTTCAAACTAACTGTGGATAACTACCAATTTGCGTGAGCTATGAGCCATTTGTGATGAATTTGATCATGTGTAAAGAATGTAATTATATTATAATGATTTTTCTCAAATCCTTCGATGGATATTTTAGAGTGACGAGAACAGTCTCTCCAAATTAGTATAAATAATAATGCGATTAGAATCTTGAAAGATTAAAATTTTATCATTTGTAATGAAGACTTATAGTAAAACACGCACACACACGCGTGATTATTCTGGATTTAACAGGAGAATCAGCAGTGAAGTAGCAAATAACATTCGCATGGGAGATATATGATTTTCATGTGAAATTTCATACTTCAAGCACGGTTCTCTTCATTCCTTCTTCAATACAGACTCCATTAACTACTGGTGCGAAAACTATTATCTATGGAGTTAGAAATAGTTGCTATTAAGACCCTCCTGACTATTCAACCAATCTCACCTTCCTCCTCCCCCTACCCACAATAAAAGGAAAGAAAAATTGTTTCTTGAACGTATACCTCTGGAAGAACAAAATAGATATTAAATTACACATAGATGTTTATATCAGAATCTCATTACCATATCTCCACTCATTCCAAAAAATAAAAAATATTTTTTTTTATATTTTTTGGGGGGAGGGGGAAGGGGGAAGGGGGAAGGGGGAAGGGGGAAGGGGAGGGGGACGGGAACGAGCAAAGGGACTTGAACCATTGACCTCAAGCCAAAAAAAACTTCAAAATAATAAGGCTTGAAAAAAAAGATCACGCTAACTTTTTTTTTTTTTTTTTGGGGAGCAAACGATCACGCTAGCTTGTTGCAACACACTTTGTCATTACTAGGGGTCGTGCACACATAGTACTTGTGTGCACATAGAAAAAAAAAAAAAAGAATTAGAAGCGATTATAATAGATTCATAGAATATGGATATTATAGACATTTTCTAGGTGGACACCACAACTACTCTATAGATGGATGACTAGATTGCTTATAGTTTGGTCCAATAGTCTACTGGTTTCTAACATTCCCAAGCTCTAGTTTCCTTAGTCTAATGAGCTCACCAATCTCCTGTCGTATAAATAAATATAGATATAGAAAAAAAACATAAACATATAATCCCTTGACGAATATTTTTGAGTAATGAAAACAGTCTCTTCATATACAAGATAAAGATACATACATATGACCCCAATCTTGTAATATTTAAAGCCTTTTGTCTCTTCTCTATGTACATAAAATGGTAATTAATGTTTAAGGAGTAGTATAGAGAATCCTTTGACAAATATTTCTGAGTAACAAAAGTAATCTCTTCACGCGCAAGATAAAATTAAGCTTGAAGCATACAGGGGCAGCGTGCCGTTATTAGTAAAGTCAAGCTCCAAAAAACAAGAGATTAACATGCGGTGTGGATTTGACTCGACTAAGGAAAGATCTACTCCGAAAGATCAGAGAAAGAATAAGAGCGTTTTATGTAGATAAATGGTGATGTTTAAAAAGCAATCTAGAGAATGTTCAAGACCTTTTAATGATTGTGTGTATGATATATAGAATGCAGATATCCATATCCTTACATGTTTATTTGCAAGAAGAAGCAAAAGTCAGAAACTACCCAAGTGATTATTTCGTCTAAGTCTCTCACATCCCACTCCATACCCTAGAGTCGTGGAAAACAGGTCCCAAACTCTCTCTCTCTCTCTCTCTCTCTCTCTCTCTCTCTCTCTCTATCTATGTATCTATAAATATACAAGCTCGTCATAACTTTGTTATCACTTCCATACCTCTCATCATCCTACAATCCTCCATACTTCCCGAATAATACTCTCTCTTTCTTACAAAAAAAGAAAAAAGAAAAAAGAAAGAGAAAATAATGGCAGTACAAAGGCATAACATTGTGCCATTCATCACCATCATTCTCTCTTTTGTTTCATGTTACACCAGCCTTCATGATGACCCACCAGGACCACTACTTCATAATTATCTTCAAGAAGAATCTGGTTACGACTCTCAAGCGTACCCTTCGTATTTCAGCACCATTGAAGACACCAAGTTCGAGAGCTTGGTTGAGCTTGAAACTGATACCTACGATGGGAGGGCGTTTGAGATGCTTGCAGCTCCGGCTAAAACGATTAATGTAGACGATTTTGGAGCCAAAGGTGATGGAACTGATGACTCAGAGGTAATTACTTAGTGCCAAGGATGAACTCCCAATTAGAGGCTCAATGTTTTCTTTTAATATGTACTCATCAAACTTTCATGAGTTACATGGTTAGGAGAAATTACACTTTTATCCCTTAAACTAGTACTCCAAATTTATTTTACACCCCTTAACTATTCTGTTTCACATATTGTCCCCTCAACTACTTGAACTGATTTAACATTATTGTCCGCCCCAAACAAAACATCTATTATGTTATGGATGAGATTACATATCTATCATTGAAGTTGGGAGTAAATGAAACATCTTCACAAAGTTCGTGCTACAAATATTTGTCTAATTTGATACGAATATCTACAGCCAAAGTAATGTATTAAACCAATAATCGATATCACAACTACATTTTCAATGCGAGAAATCTGATAGTTGAAGGCGACATGAAACCATACATAATTAAGAGAATCAAAGTATAATACTCAATTATATTTCAGCTGTTGTGATCATAATACTCTCAAGTTTATGAAATTTAACCTAAGTTGAATCAAATTTAGTTCACTCGTTGTCAAACACTTGGATGGAGTCTCCTTTGATCTTAATCCATAATGTGTATGGCTCCGTTTCTTACATGGTTTCGACTAATTTAAGGTTTATGAAATGTACTTTTTAATTCAGGCATTTCAGAAGGCTTGGAAGGAAGCTTGTTCATCCACAGGAGCTGTGTTTGTGGTGCCCCAGAGAAAGAACTATCTTCTTAAGCCAATTAGATTCTCAGGTCCTTGCAAATCTGCACTTACAGTGGAGGTCAGATCAGTTATATTTAGAAAGATCTCCTTTGACAAATTTAGAATAGTATTTTCTTTCAATAATTTTTTTTTTTTTTGTGAAAATTCAGATTTTTGGAACCATTGAAGCATCTGGTGATCGATCGGACTACAAAACAGATGAGAAACACTGGATCATATTTGACAGTGTCCAAAATCTAATAGTTGAAGGAGGTGGAATTATCAATGGCAATGGGAAGATATGGTGGCAAAACTCCTGCAAAATCAATAAATCTCTTGTAAACATATTAAGCCCTAGAAATCCTTGCTCTTTTTCTTTTCTTTTTTTCTTTTCTTTTTTTCGTGTGTGTGGTAAAATACACTTGTGGTCCTCAAAGTATGTGTTCAACGTCAATGTGAAACGATAAATCTTTTAATTTTAAATGGTCCAACTACTAACTTATATCCAAATAATTACCGAGTAAGAGTTAATTTTGCTGATGGCTGTCACAAATCCACTTTCTACTATTTTTTTGGACAGAAGTTGGTGAAAAGATCAATTAAAAACAAATTGAAAACTTTAATGACCAAAATGACCCAATTAGAAAACGAGACCAAAGAAGACTGAGAGTATACTTTGGTGACTACTGATATGTTTTACCTTATTTCACTCCTTCTAATCAATTACTAATTATTTTGTTGTGTTTCATCTGTATGCAGCCATGCAAGGATGCACCAACGGTATGTTATTGCCTCTATTTTAAGTGCACGATATTGTGTTGATATCTAGACTATGATGTTTGGATGTCAATGCGAGGGATAAAAGTATACCAAAATTAACTTTGAATGAGATACTGAAACACGGATATAATAACTTGCGGTTTGAATGAGATACGAGGCTTAGTTGAATTGAATTTAGGTTAGTACGGACCATGGTAATTTACCTTGACTGTGACTCGTGCCATGTAATTTGGTTGTGGCAGGCTTTAACCTTCAATAATGGCAAGAACTTGATTGTGAAGAACCTGAAGATCCAAGATGCACAACAAATTCATGTTTCTTTTCAGAAATGTGTGAATGTTCAAGCCTCTAATCTCATTGTGACTGCGCCAGAGAAGAGCCCCAACACTGATGGAATCCATGTCACGGGCACCCAAAACATCCAGATTTCTAGTTGTGTCATAGGAACAGGTATACCTAAAATTTCATCAACATGTTGAACAAAGCTGATGAAAAATTTGTTTTCAAAAAATTACACTTTCACCCCTGCTATGGACTAAATTTCATTTTATCCCTTGAACTATTGAATTTTTCGCATTGCCCCTCAACTATTCGTATTGTTTTATCACTTCTCCAAATTCAAGTTTATGTTATCTTTTTGATGAAAATTGTCATCTTGTCTAGTGCAAAGGGAAACAAAACATATTTTTGGGGGGGCAAAATGAAACAACCTCTCTCCAAATTTGTAATGGACATTAACAATTGGGGCAATGTAAAACAATTAACATAGTTAAAAGTGCAATGTGAGAATATAATAGTTGAGGGAGCAATGTAACAAAAGTGTCATAGTTAAGGGGTCATAGTGTATTTTGCCTCTTCAACCACTGAACTATTCTTTTCTGGTTGCTGATGCAAAACTATAGCTTACAAGTAAATTTGTACTTTTATATGTTGAAGGGGATGATTGTATTTCAATTGTTAGTGGATCCCAGAAGGTACAGGCTGTGAACATAACTTGTGGACCAGGTCATGGAATCAGGTTTCATATTCAAACCTCTAACAACATACATATATACAGTTCAAGTGAACATTTTCTAACATAGTGTATTAAAGTACTCCATAATTGTCTTGTTTTTTTGATGGTGAGCTCAGTATTGGAAGCTTAGGATCTAAGAATTCAGAAGCTCATGTTTCTGATGTAACGGTGAATGGAGCTACACTTTTTGGAACAACAAACGGAGCGAGGATAAAGACATGGCAGGTAGGGATGACAATTTTATTCACTGACATAGACATGAAACGAATCTGACATATCATGAAACCCAAAAATAACATTACCAATAGACACAAATAACACATTTAACTAGTACTATAAGCAGAAAATTAGAAATTTATAAAAAAAAAATTAAATTTTTTTAGGTTATTTACAATCTACCCCTCCAACTATGTCCCTTGTTACAATTAGCTCTATGTGTTTCAAATATTGTAATTTGTCCCTCAAAGTTTTAAGTGGATTAAATTGACTAATAACAATGGTTAAATACTTGAAAGAACCATTATACTCTCTGTCTTGTACATTATTTTTCATATTTTTTTTCTTGAGATACCAATTTTTTTCCCTAAAAAATAAGAAAACAGAAAAGTCAAGACTAAAAAATAAGAAAATTTTCGCCTTCGCATCTTAATAGAAAAGGGAAGGTTTCTACCGAAAGGGGGAAGAAAATGATAGTTAACCATCCGAGTTAGGGGATGATGGAAGGGTGTAAGGGTAACAGGGGGAAAATAAGTGTAAGGGTAATTATATATTTTCAACAAAGTAAGGATCACATGAATTTGATATGTCTAAATTTTGTCAATTTTTATTGTCTAAAAATAACTATAGGAGTTAATTACAAAATATTTAAACTTAAATTGCTCTATTTGTTGAAATTAAAACCTGAAGGAGTGAGTTGTAAACTACCCAAAGTTGAAGGGGATATTTTATAATTAACCCAATTTTTTTTAACATAATGTCATTTGAGTTTTATTATAATTAAATAATTTTTATTGACACGAATAAAAATGATACGCCACGATACGATTGACACCTAGGTAAAAAATATTCTTGAAACGCAATGCATGCATACATATAGTGTTGCTCAGCTGCTTTGGCACCTCATTTCAGATTTAATTGGGCCAATCTTTCAAAATTAGCTTGGGGCAGTAGAAAAACTAGTATAACCTTTTATTAGGAGTAGGGATTCTGATTCAAACCGTTAATCGGATACAAAATCGACACGAAATCATTGAGTATACGTTCGACTTTATGGAGTTTGTGTAAAAAATCGTGTTTCATCAATCTGATCTAAATTTGTCAATACGAATATACATGACTTGCACGCACAATATGTAACTTACGACACAAGCTTGACTATAAATAGATCATCTCCGAGTTAAACTAATTTTAAAGTTATTTGGTGTGACTTTAGTCCCTCAACTTTTTATTGTCATTTTTTTTTGGGTAAAGTTTTTATTTTGTTTTTTATGATTTTTTGTTTTTGGATTTGGTACAAATAATTAACAAAAGTGAGTATGATTTCTTTTACACTATTTTTATTTTCTTTATGGTTGACCTCTCTCCATGTCTCAACACATATGCAGGGAGGATCTGGAAGCGCCAGCAACATAAAGTTTCAGAACATGGTCATGCACAATGTAACCAACCCTATAATCATAGACCAAAACTATTGTGACCAAGCTTCACCATGTACAAAACAGGTAAAAAGGCTAACCCTATAATCATGATCATTTTCTTACGTTGCACCTCAACTATCATATTTTTCACATCGTATCTTCAATTAATTATATATTTCATATTGCCTACTGATTAATATCTACTATAAATTTGACGAAAAGTTATTTTATTTTATAAACTATGTGATTTTGTTTCAATTTGTCCCGACACATTTATATCTTTTGTCTAAAAGATAATGGATGTTTGAGATTGGAACAGTGTGAAATAGATTCAAATAGTTGAGGAGACAATGTGAAAAAATTAATAGTTCCAAGGATGAAGTAAAATCGAGTCGACAGTTAAAGGGGCCAAAATGGAATTTGCCCTTACTGATATAAATCTTTAATCTAATGCAGGGCTCAGCCGTTCAAATAAAAAATGTGGTCTACCAGAACATTAAAGGAACAAGTACTTCTAATGTAGCCATAAAATTTGATTGCAGTGAGAGCTTTCCTTGTCAAGGAATTGTGCTACAAGATATCGACCTAGTAAGAGAATCAGGTGGAGCAGCCAAAGCTATGTGCAGCAATGTCAACCTAAATGAAATAGGAGTTGTTTCCCCGCAGTGCCCTTGAGTAGGAGAGCGGGTTTTGAAAAAGGTCAGACAATCTTATCCCCATTTTGGAGACGGTGATTTCGGGACTCAAACCCATAAGCATATCATTAAAAATAATACTATCTTGAAAGAAATTTAACCAGATTATACTTCACTAATTATATATATTTTTTTTCTTGGTTATTGTTTCAATTTCAGAAGATTGGAGCTGCAGGCAGGACTCATTGGCTTTTACATGGATACTTTCTAATGGCTAATGATTGGTGTACAGATTGCAGAAAAATTATGAATGATTTGTTATTTGTTTACCATAGAATAAGCTTCATTGTCATCTGAAATATAAGTACATTATTTGTAAATGTTTCTTATAAACGTAAGTAATTAAATTCTTTGTGACAACTTAATTTTTCTTTTTTTAATTTCTTGTTTGGTGAGAAGGAAAGCAACACTAGTTAGCAGTATTACGTAGTGTAACTATCAACTAATAATTAAACAAGTCCGTAAGTGAGTCTCACAAAAATTCATAACTACCTAGTCATGTAATACATTACCACCTCCATGATAGGAAACGAATCTTATTTTCTCCATTTTATAGTTTTTTTATTGCATGGTTATTTTTGGGTTATAATCAAGACGAATATTAGTATATCTAAATTCATAAACTATGATATAATCTTTTTTTTTTTTTTATAGTCAAAATAGGGGTGAGGGCAAAAGAGAGCGGTCAGAGACCACCTCGATAGACTCTTATTGGTGGGATCATAAGACTGTTGAGAACGAACCTAGCTAGTCTAACATAGTGATCAATTACCGAGCCTTATGTGAATTCCAAGACTCGAACCTCTAACCTTAGGGTGAGAAGTTCAACCGACACTCCACTGAACCACCCCAATCGGTGTAAACTATGATATAACCAGGCGAATATTAATATATCTAAATATAAATTCATAAGCTATGATATAGTGGTTTTGAATTCATATTCAAATTATCAATAAAAAATACTATTTTGTGTCCGATTAATCGAATCCAAATTATAATTTGATTTATTGACATGTTTAGTTGCTACTGATATTATATTGACATTCTTTCCCTTTTTATTTGTTCATTTGTAAATAGCAACTAATGAAATTCGAACTAAATTGTTCATTGTTGCTTTAGATTGATTATTTATGCAAATGCAATACTTAAAACCCAATAAGAGTTGAAATTATGAAACATTTTCTTGTAATTTATTAGCCTAGAAAACACTAAACCTTCATCAAGAAGATGTAAAAAACTTATTCAAGACAAAAAATTAATGTTTAAAAAAAAAAACTTATCCTATATCCCTTCACATCACTTTTATAACAAGGGAATATCCATATATATAACTTTGGTAAGAAGGGTTTCAACAGATTCATGTCTCTTCCGATAAACTTTTATTTTTAATTTATGGTAATGATATATTAACTTCGATATACATATGTGTTTTTCTTATTATTATACGATAAATAATAGTATTAAAATATAAAAAAATATATTAAAAAAGATATATTCTTGAAACCGAATACCTTTTTTTAACCGTGAAAGAATAGTTCATTCTACGCTCATTATGTGATTGGGTATCTATTTATATTATCTTATCTTGAAAAGACAAAACAATTTTGAAGCGATCTCTTTCGTTCTCTTCTTTTACATAGACACTATGATCGGTCTGTGTTTATCGACTGATACTGTTTTCATGTTTTATCGGAGGAGAATTACAATTCCGACAAATTCGTCCGTCTCTACTCCTTGTGTGCTCAGACTAACTTCTTTTTGACTGGTTCTCTCAGAAACAAAAAATAGTCACAATCACTCAAATGAACACACAGACACTCCGGGCTTTCAACCCTGGGATTGAAGGAGAGAGAGGGCTTAAGGGTCAAATTTGTCAGGGTTGTGATTCTCCTTTGGAAGCATGGAAATAGTAACAGCCGATGATCGGATCCCCATGTGTCTATGTCCGAGAAGGAAACGGGAAGTGATCGGAAATTCCACCGGAAACGGCTCTCTTTTTCGGCTAGATGGACAGAGTCTGGCAACACACTGAGTTGGTAGGTTTTCCTAGAAACCCTAATCCGATCATGGGTTCCTATCAATTGTTTATATGATTCTGCCCAAATTGATTGATTGAGAGGCTCTATTCAATTTTCCCAACCCTAACCCTAGTTTCGTATATGGTTCTAATATTGTCTGTTCTAATTATTCATCTTTGAATTATCTTTTCTCTAATTGTTCTAATTATGCATTTGGGGTTTTATTTTGATCCTATATGTAACCTCCTGTTAGTTTAATTTCGTTCTTGAAGCTGCTAACTGATGCTTTTTTGTTAAATTCGCCAAGCTTCCCTAATTTACATGTTTCTTTGTTAAATTTCTGGTAATTGATGTTATGGGTTTATTATGTTTAAAGAGGAATGGTGATGAATCTTAGCAGTGTTTTTTATTTATTTTTTTTGGGTTTTTTGCAGTCAGTCAAAATCTCCTAAATTTATTTGTACATCGTCTCAAAAGGAACTTAAATATGAACTACATGACAATTAATCTATAACTGAAATTTCATAAATGCACTTAGTCGAGCTCGTAATTTCATACAATGCACTAGCCAGGAGTTTTTTTTTTTAAGAAAATGTTATTCCACTGAATTTGCACTTCATTCTGGCCATAGTTGTCCATTTTGTTGAAACATGTGTTTTTGTAGTACTTAAGAGTAATAATTTCTCTCATGAAACAATGCAGCTTCTGTTTGCTTTTTCTTTTTGAGGATTGATCATATTGTTGTAGATTCTGTTCTTATGGACATTTCAAAATATGTCTTATCTCAAAGTGAAAGCTCCATCTAAGAAACATCAAGAAATCAAAGAACTTTATTTAAACAACTAAATCACTGGTGGTAATGTCATTAATTGTGGGTTGAGTTACTACCAGACCTTTGTATTTGTATGCATCAGTGCCTGTATCAGAGAGAGAGAGAGAGAAACCTGCAAAACCGGACTAATAGTCTTTACTCTGATTGCTGATGAAGAAGAAAATATCAAAATGCAAAATATGGGGCGAAAAAAAAAGGAATTGGAGGGATGGGAATTTTAAACAGAGGAAGTTAAACACATTGCCAGAAAAGTATTCATGGGGTTGGTACTGTTAACAGAAAATAAGGGGTGTGTGTGTGAGAGAGAGAGAGAGAGAGAGAGAGAGAGAGAGAGAGAGCATTTAAAGAGGTTGGTTTTGGATCCATTGCAACTCTATTGTTTACAGTACTCATATATTTGACTGGAAAACAACACCCAGAATGCAGTTCAGGATATCATCTTCATGTCATATCAAATTTTTCTTTATCAACTTTTGGAATTTCAAACTAACAACCAAAATTCAGCTTGTTTATGTTGGTCTACCAGAACATCAAAGGAACAAGTGTTTCTGATGTGGCCATTACATTTGATTGCTGTTAGAGATTTCCTTGTCAAGGGATTTTGTTGCAGGATATCAATATAGTGAGAAGCAGGTGGACCAGCCAAAGCTCTGTAGCAGTTGCAGCCATGTCAATGTGAAAGAAACAGAAGCTGTTTCGCCACGTTGCTCTTGAGGAGCAGCATAAGGAGCGAATGTACGTGAGAGAAAACCTTATCCCCACTTGGAGACATCGAGTTCTGGGCATGAACCCAAGATTTATTATTCGTAGAAATATATAATGTTGTGCAATATTCAACGAGATTATACTTCACTGATGGCGTTTTTCCTTTTCCTTTCCTTTTTCTTGGTTATTATTTCAGATTTCTTCAGAAGATTGAAACTGCAGGCAGGACTTGTTGCATTTTCCATGGATAAAGTTTCTTTGGCTATTGATTGATGTACAGATATCTGGGAAAAAATCGATGGTTTGTTATTTGTTTACCACAGAACAAGGTTGAATGTCAACTGAAATATTTTAATACATTATTATCCAATAGCCTATTTTTTGTAAATCTTTTCATGAATAAAATTAATGAAAATCATTGTGACACCCCCTGCATGTTTGATTTTTTTTTTTTTTTTCTTTCAAATTTCTTGTTTGGTGGGACGAAAAGTTGAGTGGTGGCTACAGTTGCCCCCAGGGCTTCCAGATATCAAACAAATAAAACTAAGCAGCTTAGTGTCACAAATTAAACACATGGGCATTTAGTTTAACTGGAATAAATCCTAGGCTGTAACATTTAATTATAGGGGTGTCCATGGGTTGGGTTTGTCCATGGGACCCATTATCCGGCCCAGAAAATAGGTCCAAAATTTGATAATTGGTCTGCTCGAGTCCGAGTTTAATATTTTTTAAGAGAGGTCTTGAGCCTGTTTCCAAGCCCATTATTTGACCTGAAACTTGGTCCATTAGTCCATTTCCAAAAAAATCTGTTAAAATCTGGCCCTATTAAGCATGCAGGGTATGTTTTCATGTAAAAATACATGTTGTAAAAAGTAGAATTATGCAAATGATATATAAGTGGGTAAGTGTCAATATAGTTGTGATGTGTTCATTCTATGGTGATGTAATTTTTTACTATTCATAAATAAAATTATTCATCATTTACTTTTGAGTTTTTGTCTATTTTGACTTTATTTTTAATTTAAAAATATAATTTACAAAAATACTATATTGGAAACTTTTTAAATGAAGATATATATATATATATATATATATATATATATATATATATATATATAAAGACTTGCCCGCAAAGCCCGGCCCAACTTAGTTGATAACTCACTCAGGTAAAAGTTTAGACCTATCATACCTAGGCCCAACTTAACAAATTTTTCACAGGCCTAGCCCAGCCAAGCCCATGGACACCCTTATTTAATTACAGCACCTAAAGTACTTTAAATTTAAAAATGGAGGGTCCACTAGAGAGCATCCAAAATGTGATGTGGTCTATGGCATAATTAAACTGATTTTTCTTTTTCAAATTACACCTGAATTTTAACTTAAATTTATTAAGTAATCACTTAATTTCATCATATACATAAAAAAATATATAGACACAATTTATATCATCTGGGTTTAAGATGATTTTTGTCCCAGAATTAATTTGGTAGCCACTTTTTAAATTTTTTTAACTTTTAATAATAAAATTTTTTACTCAAACGTTAACTTAAATTTGAGTAAAATTTTTTTGTCCAGATTGGAGATGGTCTTAGACTATAGAACTTATAAAATTGGGTCTCTAAAACCCAACCATTTTGGCGGTTATTAATTTAATGAGCCTATTTATTTTTGAGTTATATTATTGAAATTTAATTTTAAGCTTAATTTACCTGTAAATAGAGAGCCTAATCCATAAGAAATGTGTACACATATGCTTACCAATTCTATTACAGTAGATATTATTTATTTCTCTCAAATATTTTTACGCTTGATTATAGCTTTGAATCAAATTTTGGAAAGCCGAACACATATTTAAGCTAATAAGGATGAATTAGTGATTTAGCTATCATAAAAAAATTAAATTCTCGACAACTGTCCAACTTTATTATAAGGTTTGAGATTTTATAAAAGTCATGTGATAGTTGTTCTGAATAAAGCTATTTCATGGGAGATTCTAAGAGTATATATTCATACACCCATTCACACGCATACGCAAAAGCATCTAAAGAATGACGCTTTGCATTATTTTTCTTTTCTTTTTTATCTTTTTGTATTGCAGTCAAGAGTTGAACAGAGAGAGACAAGGGAGAGAAGGAAAGAATGAGCATCTGTGGTAACATGGCCCACCAGAGTACAACTCATAAAATTGGGTTTCTAAAACACAACTATTTTGACCGTTATTAATTTTGATGAACCTATTTATTTCTCAATTATATTTTTGAAATTTAATTTTAAGTTCATAGAGAGCCTAATCCATGAGAAATGTATACTGCCATATGCTTACAAATTCCATTGTTGCAGATATTCTCTCTCTCACACACACACCCACACCCACACCCACACCCACAATCCTTTCACTCAGGATTGTGGCTTTAAATCAGATGTTGGAAAGCCAAATGCATACTTAGGCTAATTAGAGTAAACTAGTGACTTAGGTATCAGGAATTTTTTTTTGAATTTTTAACAATTATCCAAATTTATTATAAGGTTTGAGACTTTACAAAAGCTAACAGAAGAAACCTACTCCAAGGGAGATTCTAAGAGTATATATCCACACTATCACTTACACGCATACATACGCAAAACCGTCTAAAGAGGGATGCTCTGCATTCTTTTTCTTTTCTATTTTCTGTTTTTTGGAGTGCAGGCTTTAGGCCTTTGTTTTGTTGTATTTCAATCAGGAGTTGAATGAAGAGAGAGATAGAGGCAAGAGAAATGAAGAAGACAACGAGCATCTGAATTCACTAGAGTACAACTTTTCTTTTTCTTTTTAAATTTCTTGGGTGGGACGCTTCTCTAGATGCCTTACTGGCTTGAATTAAAGGAAATTCTCTGTTCAGACATTATTTTGATGCATGGGTGTGACTAGATTAGAATTGTTAATGGATGAGATTAAATCCGACTATGTCTTGTTTTATACTGTATAAATCGTCTTGTGGCAAAATTTGTTAAATTAATACTCAACTCATTTATTATCGTGTAGAATTAAGTTCGTGCCATATATAAATTATGTTTAGTTAAATTTGTGTCAACCCTTTTATTAACGGATTCACTTATTTAGCAGCGGAACAAAAAGAATGTTTGAGAAATAGGGGGTATTTTATGTTAATGTTCAGATCTCTTCTTTTTTTTCTTTAATTTTTTTTATTCCAAATGTGATTGTCAAAGACTTTGTGGAGTGAATTTTGGGCCCAATCAGTTAAAAATTTTTGGTTTGTTTAAACTTTCTTTAGTTTCACTATTGGACCGGCCCTGACCAATCTGGGAAATAGAATTTAAGTATTATACCTCGTGAAAATTACTAATGTTTTTTTTTTTTTTACAATATAGAAACATATGGCTTCAAAAATGAGGTTCAAATCTTAAACATTGTAGTTTGGAGGTGAGACTTTGGTCATTAGGCTAGTTCGTGATGGCTCCAAGTCTCTTTATTTACCGATAAACAATTAGAAAAGAGTATTCTTTTCTAAAAATCAGACAAGTGTAACATTTAGCTTTTCCTTTGTTTAAAGCAATTAGTCAATTACTAGCCTTGCATTGCTAGCGATCTGGGAGTGTAATTGACAAACCATGATGCAATCAAGTGGTGGGAGATGAGGATCCATGTAACTTGTGTTGGGGGTGCAAGTACTTAATCTAATTTCTTAAATTCTGAAAAGGCAGGGTGGCACATAATTAAATAGAAGGGTCGAAGAGCGGTTTTGCAGTCGGAGTCCAATCATTGCATCTCCTCATCTTCTGCACCTCTCTCTCTCTCTCTCATACTTCCAAAGATGGAACATTTTAGCCATGTACACCCATTGATCCGCACGGAAGTGCGCGAGGTTGACTTGTTTATTCTCTGCTACATGTGTAGAAAGCCGATCTCAGATGTTGTGTACTGGTGTGACCAATGTGATTGCTACTTACACAAAAGGTGTGCAGAACTCTCCAGAGAGATCGAAGACCCCATACATCCCCAGCATCTTCTAACCATGGGTGGAGATATTCCACGTAGATTTAGAGCTCGTTGGTCTTCGTTGGATCTTGTTAATAAGGATTACATATGTAGTCTCTGTAGAGAATCTCGGGGAGGAAATCATGATTGTTTCTTCTACAATTGTGCTGATTGTGAGTTTTATATTTGCATCCCATGTTTCTTGGAAGAACGTGTAATTACGCCCGAATTTCATAAGCACCCATTAACCTTCCTATTCAGGCCAGCTTGGTTTTATTGTAATGCTTGTGATAAGGAAGATAAAGACTCATCATCCTACATATGTCCCACCTGTAACATTTGGATCCACAAAAGTTGTGCTTCATTTCTTAGTACCATCCAATTTGATGATCAACATCACCCTCTCACTCTTGTCAAACTACCTTCATCTGACTTATCCAAGTCAACATACATTTGCAAGATATGTGGTACTGAAATCTACCCAAGGAAAGAGAATTGGCTATATTCTTGTGCTCTGTGCGAATATAGTATCCATGTGAAATGCTCAATTTCAAGGTCAAAGCTTTTGAGGTGAGTTCAATCATTTCTTTTGTTTTTTTCCTTACAATGTTTTTATTATTGCCGAGTAAAATTTGTCTTTGGGGTTTTGTGGTTTTAGAGACGGTGAAAGTGAGAATAAAAACAATGAACATCTCTACCATCGTCTGGTACACTTTCCATTGACCGATGATGACGTGGTTCTCGCTGGACATCCAGTAGCACAGATTAGTCATGAGGAGATTAACAGAGGAACAAAGATCAACCATCCGAGCCATAATCATCAGTTAATACTTCATGATGGGCAAAATAACACTGAGATGAAGCACGACACTATATCATGCGACGCCTGCATGCAACGGATCTCACTTCCATTTTACACTTGTGTTCAATGCAACTACTTTCTCCATATAAGTTGTGTCAACTTACCAGATATGTTAGAACGGCCAAATCACAGTAAGTACCTGCTTTGGCGCTCTCATGGAAGAAAACCTCATTCTCTCTTCAAATGCAGATCTTGTGGTTTATATGGCAATGGATTCTGCTACGACTCTGGTAGACTATTCTTTCAATTAACCAAGCTTCATCTCAAATGTACTTTCCTACCTATTACTATTCTGCATGAAGCCCACGAGCATCCTTTGGTTCAAATCAGCGATTTACGTATTGAGTGCAGGGCATGTCATGTCACGTGCCATGGGATAGGATACAGATGTAATAAGAAGTGCAATTTCGGTATATGCTTCCATTGTGCTCTTTTACCGCGTACCCTAAGGCACAAATGGGATGCACATCCTCTCATCCTAAGTTATCCCCCTATCAAAGACCATCCTGATGAATACTATTGCGAAATTTGTGAGATAGAAATAAAGTCAGGGTGTTGGATCTACCATTGTCGTGATTGTGACCAATCTTTTCATCTTGAATGCGTTCAGGATAAATATTCAAACGTCAAATTTGGAGGCACCCACCAAGTGAAAGATCACCCACATCCACTCACCTTTACTCGAAGGCTGAAGAAGGTTAGAAACTATAGTTGTGGTCACCCGTTTGATGATGAAAAGCCACTATACGAATGTGCAGAGTGTCATTACACGATTTGTTTGGATTGTATTGACGACTTCCCTATATTTGACATTCTGTAAAAATTTATTTCTTTTTTAAATTTCTTGTTTGGTGAGAAGGAAAGCAAGCCGGAAACTTCACATGACCCATTGGGCATCTAGATAGGAAAAATAAACCTAGGGAGTTTAGTGTCATAACTTAAAATACATGGGCATTTAGTTTAATTGGGACCAAGTTATAGGGTGTAACATGTAATTTCCATGTCGCCATGTGCATACTACTAATGTGTAGAAAATGAAAAAATATTAGGTATAACCGTTACATCAGTGAGCAATAAGTATAATGTGGTGGAGAAAATATTCATTAAAACGGTGATACTACGTAACAATGTGATGTGGTATTACTTACCAATAAATTAAAATAAACAAACAAATGGATCTCACAAAAATTAATAACCAACTTGTCATGTAAGCAAATAACTCTTACTCTTCCTTCATGTAAGCCAATTGGGGTTCACCTTGCCTACTTGAAGTTTTATTATTGATTGATAATACCATGTCATCAATGGTGACATAATATCATTGTTGCATCCAATATTTACTCCACGTGATGTAACTATCAACTAATAATTAAACAAATCTCCAAGTGAGCTCCATAAAAATTCATAACTGTAATGTATTACCACCTCCATGATAAGCAGTGTATCCTATTTTATCCAGTTTATAGTTTTTTTTTATTGGATGGTTATTTTTGGGTTATAATCAAGACGAATATTAGTATATCTAAATTGAAATTCGTAAACTATGATATAATCTTTTTTTTTTTTTTTTTATAGTCCAAAGGGCAAATGAGAGCGTTTAGAGACCACCTCAATAGACTCTCATTGGTGAGATTATAAGGCCACTGACCATGCCTGTTATACTTATTGAGAACGAGCCTAGCTAATATAATATAGCGGTCAATCACCGAGCCTCAATGTAAGACTCCAAAACTTGAACATCAAACATTAGGGTGAGAAGTTCAACTGATACCCCACTGAACCATCCCAATAGGTGTAAACTATGATATAACCAGACGAATATTAGTATATCTAAATATAAATTCATAAGCTATGATATAGTGGTTTTGAATTCATATTCAAATTATCAATAAAAAATACTATTCCGTGTCTGATTAATCGAATCTAAATTATAATTTGATTTATTGACATGTTTAGTTGTAACTGATATTATATTAACATTCTTTCCCTTTTTATTTGTTCATTTGTAAATAGCAACTAATGAAATTCGAACTAAATTGTTCATTAGTTGCTTTAGATTGATTATTTATGCAAATGCAATAATTAAAACCCAACAAGAGTTGAAACCTCTCATTTGGACTAACATTTTATTATCCCTTGAAATTATTAAACATTTTCTTGTAATTTATTAGCCTAGAAAACACTAAATCTTCATCAAGAAGATGTAAAAAACTTAATCAAGACAAAAAAATTAATGTTTAAAAAAAAAAAAAAACTTATCCTATATCCCTTCACATCACTTTTATAACAAGGGAATATCCATATATATAACTTTGGTAAGAAGGGTTTCAACAGATTCATGTCTTTTCCAATAAACTTTTATTTTTAATTTATGGTAATGATATATTAACTTCGATATACATATGTGTTTTTTTTATTATTATACGATAAATAATAGTATAAAAATATATTAAAAAAGATACACGTTTAAAACTGAACATTTTTTTTTAACCATGAAAGAATAGTTTATTCTATGCTCATTATGCAATTGAGCATCTATTTATATTATCTTCTCTTGAAAAGACAAAACAATTTTAAAACGATCTCTTTTGTTCTCTTCTTTTACATAGACACTATGATTAGTCTGTGTTTATTGACTGATACTGTTTTCATGTTTTATCGGAGGAGGATTACAATTCCGACAAATTCGTCAGTCTCTGCTCCTTGTGTGCTCAGACTAACTTCTTTTTGACTGGTTCTCTCAGAACCAAAAAATGGTCATCATCACTCAAATGAACACACAGACACCCATTTTCTATGCTTTCACCCCTTGGATTGAAGGAAAGAGGGGGCTTAAGGGTCAAATTTGTCAGGGTTGTGATTCTCCTTTGGAAGCATGGAAATAGTAACAGCCGATGATCGGATCCCCATGTGTCTATGTCCGAGAAGGAAACGGGAAGTGATCGGAAATTCCACCGGAAACGGCTCTCTTTTTCAGCTAGATGGTCAGAGTCTGGCAACACACTGAGTTGGTAGGTTCTCCTAGAAACCCTAATCCGATCATGGGTTCCTATCAATTGTTTATATGATTCTGCGCAAATTGATGGATTGAGAGGCTCTATTCAATTTTCCCAACTTTAACCCTAGTTTCGTATATGGTTCTAATATTGTCTGTTCTAATTATTCATCTTTGAATTATCTTTTCTCTAATTGTTCTAATTATGCATTTGGGGTTTTATTTTGATCCAATATGTAACCTCCTGTTAGTTTAATTTCGTTCTTGAAGCTGCTAACTGATGCTTTTTTGTTAAATTCGCCAAGCTTCCCTAATTTACATGTTTCTTTGTTAAATTTCTGGTAATTGATGCCATGGGTTTATTATGTTTAAAGAGGAATGGTGATGAATCTTAGCAGTGTTTTTTTTTGGGTTTTCTGTAGTCAGTCAAAGTCTCCTAAATTTATTTGTACATCGTCTCAAAAGGAACTTAAATATGAACTACATGACAATAAATCTATAACTGAAATTTCATGAATGCACTTAGTCGAGCTCGTAGTTTCATACAATGCACTAGCCAGGAGTTTTTTTTTTAAAGAAAATGTTATTCCACTGAATTTTGCACTTCATTCTGGCCATAGTTGTCCATTTTGTTGAAACATGTGTTTTTGTAGTACTTAAGAGTAATAATTTCTCTCATGAAACAATGCAGCTTCTGTTTGCTTTTTCTTTTTGAGGATTGATCATATTGTTGTAGATTCTGTTCTTATGCACATTTCAAAATATGTCTTATCTCAAAGTGAAAGCTCCATCTAAGAAACATCAAGAAATCAAAGAACTTTATTTGAACAACTAAATCACTGGTGGTAACGTCATTAATTGTGGGTTGAGTTACTACCGGACCTTTGTGTTTGTATGCATCAGTGCCTGTATCAGAGAGAGAACCTGCAAAACCGGACTAATAGTCTTTACTCTGATAGCTGCTGAAGAAGCAAATATCAAAATGCAAAATATGGGGGGAAAAAAAAGGAATTGGAGGGATGGGAATTTTAAACAGAGGAAGTTAAACACATTGCCAGAAAAGTATTCATGGGGTTGGCACTGTTAACAGAAAATAAGGGGTGGGTGTGTGTGAGGGAGAGAGAGAGAGAGAGAACATTTAAAGAGGTTGGTTTTAGATCCATTGCAACTCTATTGTTTACGATACCCATATATTTGACTGGAAAACGACACCCAGAATGCAGTTCAGGATATCATCTTCATGTTATATCAAATTTTTCTTTATCAACTTTTGGAATTTCAAACTAACTACCATAATTCAGCTTGTTTATGTTGGTCTACCAGAACATCAAAGGAACAAGTGTTTCTGATGTGGCCATTACATTTGATTGCTGTTAGAGATTTCCTTGTCAAGGGATTTTGTTGCAGGATATCAATATAGTGAGAAGCAGGTGGAGCAGCCAAAGCTCTGTAGCAGTTGCAGCCATGTCAATGTGAAAGAAACAGAAGCTGTTTCGCCACGTTGCTCTGGAGGAGCAGCATAAGGAGCGAATGTAAGTGAGAGAAAACCTTATACTCACTTGGAGACAGATTTGTTATTCGTAGAAATATATAATGTTGTGCGATATTCAACGAGATTATACTTCACTGATGGTGCTTTCCCTTTTCCTTTCCTTTTTCTTGGTTATTATTTCAGATTTCTTCAGAAGATTGAAACTGCAGGCAGGACTCGTTGCATTTTCCATGGATAAAGTTTCTTTGGCTATTGATTGATGTACATATATCTGGGAAAAAATCGATGTTTTGTTATTTGTTTACCACAGAACAAGGTTGAATGTCAACTGAAATATTTTAATACATTATTATCCAATAACCTATTTTTTGTAAATATTTTCATGAATAAAATTAATGAAAATCATTGTGACACCCCATGCATGTTTGATTTTTTTTTTTCTTTGAAATTTCTTGTTTGGTGGGACGAAAAGTTGAGTGGTGGCTTCAGTTGCCCCCAGGGCATCCATATATCAAACAAATAAAACTAAGCAGCTTAGTGTCACAAATTAAACACATGGGCATTTAGTTTGACTGGAATAAATCCTAGGGTGTAACATTTAATTATAGGGGTGTCCATGGGTTGAGTTTGTTCATGGGACCCATTATCCGACCCACAAAATATGTCCAAAATTTGATAGTTGGTCTTTTGAATTCGAGCTCAATATCTCTCAAGAGAGGGCTTGAGCCTGCTTTCAAGCCCATTATTTGACCTAAAACTTGGCCCATTAGTCCATTTTCAAAAAAATATGTTAAAATCTGGCCCTATTAAGCATGCATGGTATGTTTTCGTGTAAAAATACACGCTGTAAAAAGTAGAGTTACGCAAATGATATATAAGTAGGTAGGTGTCAATGTAGTTGTGGTGTGCTCATTCTATTGTGATATAGTTTTTTTCTATTCATAAATAAAATTATTCATTATTTACTTTTGAGTTTTTGTCTATTTTGACTTTACTTTTAATTCAAAAATATAATTTATAAAAATAGTATGTTGAAAACTTTTTAAATGAAGATGTATATATATATAAAGACTTGATTGGAAAGCCCGACCCAGCTCAGTTGATAACTCAATCAGGTAAAGGCTTAGACCTACCATATCTAAGCCCAACCCAACAAATTTTTCACAGGCCTAGCCTTGCCAAGCCCATGAACACCCTTATTTAATTACAGCACCTAAAGTACTTTAAATTTAAAAATGGAGGGTCCACTAGAGAGCATCCAAAATCAAAATGTGATGTGGTCTATGGCATAATTAAACTGATTTTTTTTTTCAAATTACACCTGGATTTTAACTTAAATTTATTGAGTAATCACTTAATTTCATCATATACATAAAAATATATAGACACAATTTATGTCATTTAGGTTTAAGATGATTTTTGTCCCAGAATTAGGTTGTTAGCCACTTTTTAAATTTTTTTAACTTTTAATAATAATTTTTTTTACTCAAACGTTAACTTAAATTTGAGTAAAAAATTTTGGTCCAGATTGGAGATGGTCTTAGACTATAGAACTTATAAAATTGGGTTTCTAAAACCCAACCATTTTGGCTGTTATTAATTTAATGAGCCTATTTATTTTTGAGTTATATTATTGAAATTTAATTTTAAGTTTAATTTACCTGTAAATAGAGAGCCTAACCCATAAGAAATGTGTACACATATGCTAACCAATTCTATTACTGTAAATATTATTTATTTCTCTCAAATCTTCTTACACTTGATTATAGCTTTAAATCAAATTTTGGAAAGCCGACCACGTATTTAAGCTATTAAGGATGAACTAGTGATTTAGCTATCATAAAAAAATTGAATTTTTGACAACTGTCCAACTTTATTATAAGATTTGAGATTTTATAAAAGTCAGATGATAGTTGTTCAGAATAAAGCTACTCCATAGGAGATTTTAAGAGTATATATCCACACACCCATTCACACGCATACGTAGAAGCATCTGAAGAATGACGCTTTGCATTATTTTTCTTTTCTTTTTTCTCTTTTTGTATTGCAGTCAAGAGTTGAACAGAGACGAACAAGGGAGAGAAAGGAAGAATGAGCATCTGTGGTTTGACGTACCATGGCCCACCAGAGTACAACTCATAAAATTGGGTTTCTAAAACCCAACTATTTTGACCGTTATTAATTTTGATGAACCTATTTATTTCTCAATTATATTTTTGAAATTTAATTTTAAGTTCATAGAGAGCCTAATCCATGAGAAATGTATACTGCCATATGCTTACAAATTCCATTGTTGCAGATATTCTCTCTCTCACACACACACCCACAATCCTTTCACTTAGGATTGTGGCTTTAAATCAGATGTTGGAAAGCCAAATGCATACTTAGGCTAATTAGAGTAAACTACTGACTTAGGTATCAGGAATTTTTTTTTGAATTTTTAACAATTATCCAAATTTATTATAAGACTTGAGACTTTACAAAAGCCAACAGAAGAAACCTACTCCAATGGAGATTCTAAGAATATATATCCACACTATCACTCACACGCATACGCAAAATCGTCTAAAGAGGGATGCTCTGCATTCTTTTTCTTTTCTCTTTTCTCTTTTTTGGAGTGCATGCTTTAGGCCTTTGTTTTGTTGTTTTTCAGTCAGGAGTTGAATGAAGAGAGAGACAGAGGTTAGAGAAGTGAAGAAGACAATGAGCATCTGAATCCACTAGAGTACAATTTTTTTTTTTTTTTTTAAATTTCTTGGGTGGGACACTTCTCTAGATGCCTTATTGACTTGAATTAAAGGAAATTCTCTGTTAAGACATTATGTAGATGCATGGGTGTGACTATATTAGAATTGTTAATGGATGAGATTAGATCCGACCATGTCTTGTTTTATACTGTGTAAATCGTCTTGTGGCAAAATTTGTTAAATTAATTCTCAACTCATTTATTATCGTGTAGAATTAAGTTCGTACCGTATATAAATCATGTTTAGTTAAATTTGTGTCAACCCATTTATTAACGGATTCACTTATTTAGCAGCCGAACAAAAAGAATGTTTGAGAAAGAGGGGGTATTTTATGTTAATGTTCAGATCTCTTCTTTTTTTTCTTTAATTTTTTTTTATTCCAAATGTGATTGTCAAAGACTTTTTGGAGTGAATTTTGGGCCCAATCAGTTCAAATTTTTTGGTTGGTTTAAACTTTCTTTAGTTTCACTATTGGACCAGCCCTGACCAATCTGGGAAATAGAATTTAATTATTATACGTCGTGAAAATTACTATTTGTTTTTTTTTTTACAATATAGAAACATATGGCTTCAAAAATGAGGTTCAAATCTTAGACATTGTAGTTTGGAGGTGAGACTTTGGTCATTAGGCTAGTTCCTGATGGCTCCAAGTCACTTTATTTACCGATAAACAATTAGAAAAGAGTATTCTTTTCTAAAAACCAAACAAGTGTAACATTTAGCTTTTCCTTTGTTTAAAGCAATTAGTCAATTGCTAGCCTTGCATTGCTAGCGATCTGGGAGTGTTATTGACAAACCATGATGCAATCAAGAGGTGGGAGATGAGGATCCATGTAACTTATGCTGGGGGTGCAAGTACTTAATCTAATTTCTTAAATTCTGAAAAGGCAGGGTGGCACATCATTAAATAGAAGGGTCGAAGAGCGGTTTTGCAGTCGGAGTCCAATCATTGCATCTCCTCATCTTCTGCACCTCTCTCTCTCTCTCTCTCTCTCATACTTCCAAAGATGGAACATTTTAGCCATTTTCACCCATTGATCCGCACGGAAGTGCACGAGGTCGACTTGTTTATTCTCTGCTACATGTGTAGAAAGCCGATCTCAGATGTTGTTTACTGGTGTGACGAATGTGATTGCTATTTACACAAAAAGTGTGCAGAACTCCCTAGAGAGATCGAAGAGCCCATACATCCCCAGCATCTTCTAACCATGCGTGGAGATATTCCACTTAAATATAGAGGTCGTTGGACTTGGAGGCATCAATTTAAAAAGGATTACATATGTAGTCTCTGTAGAGAATCTCGGGGAGGAAATGATGATTGTTTCTTCTACAATTGTGCTGATTGTGAGTTTTATATTTGCATCCCATGTTTCTTGGAAGAACGTGTAATTACGCCCGAATTTCATAAGCACCCATTAACCTTCCTATTCAGGCCAGCTTGGTTTTATTGTAATGCTTGTGATAAGGAAGATGAAGACTCATCATCTTACATATGTCCCACCTGTAACATTTGGATCCACAAAAGTTGTGCTTCATTTCTTAGTACCATCCAATTTGATGATCAACATCACCCTCTCACTCTTGTCAAACTACCTTCATCTGACTTATCCAAGTCAACATACATTTGCAAGATATGTAGTACTGAAATCTACACAAGGAAAGAGAATTGGCTATACTATTGTGCTCTGTGCGAATATAGTATCCATGTGAAATGCTCAATTTCAAGGTCAAAGCTTTTGAGGTGAGTTCAATCATTTCTTATGTTTTTTTTTCCTTACAATGTTTTTATTATTGCTGAGTAAAATTTGTCTTTGGGGTTTTGTGGTTTCAGTGAAAGTGAGAATAAAAACAATGAACATCTCTACCATCGTCTGGTACACTTTCCATTGACCGATGATGACGTGGTTCTCGCTAGACATCCAGTTGCACAGATTAGTCACGAGGAGATTAAGAGAGAAACAAAGATCAAAGATCAGAGCCATGATCATCAGCTAATACTTTATGATGGGCAAAATAACACTGAGATGAAAAATGACACAATATCATGCGACGGCTGCGTGCAACCGATCTCGCTTCCATTTTACACTTGTGTTCAATGCAACTACTTTCTCCATATAAGTTGTGTGAACTTACCATTTATGTTATCACGGCAAAATCACAGTAGGTTCATGCTCCGGCGCTTTCATGAAGGAAAACCTCATTCTCTCTTCAATTGCAGATCTTGTGGTTTATATGGCAATGGATTTTCCTACGGAGTATCCACGTTCTTCCACCGGTTTCATCTCAAATGTACTTTCCTACCTATTACTATTCTGCATGAAGCCCACGAGCATCCTTTGGTTCAAATCAGCGATTTACGTATTGAGTGCAGGGCATGTCATGTCACGTGCGATGGGATAGGATACAGATGTAATAAGAAGTGCAATTTCGGTATATGCTTCCATTGTGCTCTTTTACCGCGTACCTTAAGGCACAGATGGGATGCACATCCTCTCATCCTAAGTTATCCCCCTATCAAAGACCATCTTGATGAATACTATTGCGAAATTTGTGAGATAGAAATAAAGTTAGGGTGTTGGATCTACCATTGTCGTGATTGTGACCAATCTTTTCATCCTAAATGCGTTCAGGATAAATATTCAAACGTCAAATTTGGAGGCACCCACCAAGTGAAAGATCACCCACATCCACTCACCTTTACTCGAAGGGTGAAGAAGGTTAGAAACTATAGTTGTGGTCACCCGTTTGATGATGAAAAGCCACTATACGAATGTGCAGAGTGTCATTACACAATTTGTTTGATTTGTAGTGACAGATACTTTACGTTTCCGTAAAAATTTATTTCATGGGTTGTGATGAATTCTTAGGTGGAGGGGGAGATATCATGTGTAAGGGATTGCAGTACCATTTAACTTCTAATATTTTGAATACATATATTGATGTATCTGCTCTATTTCTACTGGAAGAAAAATGAGAGTTGTTATAAAACTTTTGAGAATGGATCAAGTGTTCATATATGGTGAGAATTAAATTTTCTTTTTTTTGCCATACACACATATCATGTCTAACGAGTTTCGAGCCTTGGACTTTTTAGAAGGGATTTCACCTTAGGCAACAGGACTAAATCGTGATACTTCCAATTTTTGTTATTTTTATTAAAAAAAAAACTCAAAAAAAATTTTTTGGTGCTGAATTCAATTTTCTTTTAAAACCAAAGAAGTTAAACATTCTATTTTAGAGCAAATTACCAATTTTAATGGCGTGTTACCACATAATTATAACCGATCCCTCAATATTAATAAATCAAATGGAGAATCAAAAAATGTCGTAGAGTGTGTTGAGGAGCTTCTTTTAAATAAAAGTTGGGACCCACAAGGTCATCACCACTAAGGCTAGCCTCCTTTGTTCTATGTTTTCTTTTCATTATCTTTTTTTTTGAATTTGTACATTGTTCATAATGCTTTTTGGGATTGAAGGAACTTATTATAATTTTTCTAATATCACTGTCATAGATAAGGAAAAAATGATAAGATAAGAGATTGAACCCAAAGTCAATTGTATTTAGAGATCACTAACATATTCAATAATGAAACTACTAAAGTAAGGACTTTAGACCGATGAAATAATGGGTCTTCTTTATGAGTGAATGGTCTGTACCCAAAATTCTACCCCATATGTCTTACACATGCAGTTTTTTTTTTTGGGGGTGGGGGGTGGTAATCTCTCACAATAAAAGACTGAAACAACAAAAATCAATCTCTGCCCCTTCTTCCCTCCTGTTAAAAAGTGTAACTAACAACAATCAAGCATCAGTCATACTCTCTTTCTTTCTCTCCTTAGTTAAAAAATAGAATAAGATTAATATCATTGATCATTCTCTTTCTTTGGGCACAAAGGTGTAAACGAGATTCATTCTCACGCATTCTCCAACTTTATTCTAAAACCAAAACAACAATCAAACAATTTATTTTCATCCCGTCTCACCGAATCTCCCTTTTCTTCTTTTCTCTTTTGTATTAAGACACAACCCTGATAAGGAAGATCAATTGAGGTCAAACACTATTGGAAAAGTCTACCACTTACGAGAAAGAGAAAAATTAAAAATCTAATTGAATCTCGAGAAAAGATCTCTAGATGAATTTGTTATTAATAAGAAACAAATTATAGGTGAAAATTCTATAAATGGGCAAGTAATGAATCCTAAACAAGTAGAAGATAATTAAATAATACAGTGAAAAGATCATAATGAAATTATCCATAATGAGAGCCAAACAACAATATAACAAATTTTGATGAAGAATATCTTATAAAATTTGTAGAACATGAGATCCACTATGTAACAACAAAGATTCAGTCGATTAACTATACTATCAATTGAGAAAGATATGTTAGCAAATTTTGAATACAAAAATTTAACTAGTAATTTCATAGAAAACACGGATACAGATGAGTATACGACTAGGATGCGTCATAATGAAATATATACCATCTATAATATAAAACAAGGTAGGCTTCAATAAACCCATCTGACGGTCTCAAATAAACTCATCCAACGGTCACCAACGTCCCTCTTAAAACGATTCACATTACATTGTGCCTTCAGGCACAGGTTACCTATAGTATTTTTATAATTATCTACTGACTTTATAATTGTTTTTTTTTATAATTCTTTAACATAATAAGCAAAATTGCCAATTTTTCTTTAGTTCGAAAAATTTATATATCGTATCATTATGGTATATTCACAAAGTGGCGTGGCTAATTAAAAGAATCAAAACTAATATTTACTTAGTTAGTTTGTTTAGAAGTATTTGTTATCAAGATTATAATTTAGTTGATTCATTTTATGCTCTTTTGACATGTAATAATTGATAAAATAAAAAAATACTTATTTGTTTTCAAATTCGTATGAATTTTTGTTGATTTATTATATGGTATGTGAATTCGAACGAAGATGTTTAAAGATTAAATTCAAAAAATATCCATATTGCTCCAATACAAAAGTATACACGAAGCATCCAAATATTTTATTATTCTTGGATACATAATCGGCTCAAATTTTAATACGTAAAAAAATATAAATTTTAATCGACTCAAATTTTAATTAGCTTGAGTCGAATTTTAATACATAAAAAATTTAGAAAATAGAGGGAGTCTCATTGAAAATATGTTTATGTAGACAGAGTGTGGATGAAGTTTTTCCTAAAATATATCATGGGCAATTTAGGAAAATTATATTCGAATTAACACATTTAATCTGACAGTGGGTGTCAGTGAAGATTTATAAAATATAAGTAGTGTCTTTGAAGATATGATAAACTAGAAGGGGTGTGGCTGCAATTTTCTTAATTAACAAATATGCTTAAATTGGGTCCACTTCCCTTCATAAGGTGATGTGATTATGTATGGCATGACTGTGTAGTTATTAATTTTAGTGTGACTTACTTGCTGATTTATTTATCTTTTATAACAATTATACTTGATATTTTTTTTCCAATTTAATGGGCACAATTCAATAGATCTTGAAATTATGTCCAATGAGATTAGTAAAGTGCACAAATGAAGAAAACGGCTGTGAAAGGATCAAAGCAAGAAGCCAAAGCAAAAAGTATAGAGACAATTACAAACAACCAAGTGCAAAGCAAAGCAAGGATTGCCAAAGCAAAAAATCTTGTAACAAACAACCCAAGTACAAAGCAAAGCAAATAATCTTGTTTACAAACAACCCAAGTACAAAGCAAAGCAAGGATGCCAAAGCAAAAAATATTGTAACAAACAACCCAAGTACAAAGCAAAGCAAAGATCCAAAGCAAAGAATCTTGTTTACAAACAACCCAAGTACAAAGCAAAGTAAAGATGCCAAAGCAAAAAATCTTGTGACAAACAACCCAAGTACAAAGCAAAGCAAAGATCCAAGGCAAAGAATCGTGTTTACAAACAACCCAAGTGCAAAGCAAAGCAAGGATGCCAAAGCAAAAAATCTAAGACGACGATGGTGAGAACACAACCAACATGACTTTTCGAAATCGACGGATGAACTGCTATGGATGACGACCAAAGATGACAAACTGGTATTTTTTTTTTGACAAATTGAATTCCCGACAATTATTCAAGTTTATTATTTGAGACTTTACAAAAATCAGAGAATAGTTGTTTGGAAGAAAGCTACTTCAGAGATTTTAAGAGTGAATTTAAATTTTGTCCAGTTTTCCTGTTGAAGTAATGGTATCCGTGTAATACCCAAGAAAAAAAAAATGAAATAACAATAATAATAATAAAAATAAAAGTGAATAAGTGGGATTTAAAAGTTTTACACTTTTTTTTGCCTTGGGGTCCATCCTTATGGGCTTATGGATATGATTTGGAAATCAGTGGAGATAATTTAGTTTTTGGTGTATGGGAAATATCAGATAATTATAGAGACTTAGTTGGATAGAGTTTTAGAATTTTAGAATTGGTTGTACACTAATTCCTTATTGCTAAGGAGACTTTAGTGTTATCAAGAATAGTTGACTCATGCACTTTATATTTAATTAAGTGTCTTAGGTTGCCTTGCCTCATATTTTACTAATATTATTTGGGTTGGAAGAAAAAGAATAGGTGGCGGCAGAGAAGGAGAGAGAGAGAGAGAGAGAGAGAGAGAGAGGGGGGGGGGAGGGGAAGGAAGGAGGAGAAACAAAAAGGGTTGAATCCATTAAAGGTATGAATTGCTTACTTGTCTTATGAGTTTTATATTTTTATTCAATTAGATGGTGTAGGGTTTATAATGTTGTCTCATGGTACCTTGTTGTTATTAAGGTTATTACGTTGAATTTTAAGTTTATAGTTTGGAATTGATTGAGTTTAATCAATGTATTGGGAAGAAAAAGAAAAAAAGAAAAGAAAAGAAAAGAGAGGGATTTAACTTGTTAAAGTTGCTGGAGAATGAAATTGGAGTTTTCGTAGGAAGAAAATGGTGAAAAAGTGTAAAATTATGGAAAGCTCCTCTTTAGTTTCAAAGAACTTTACTTTGACCCCTATATTCTTCTAAACTTAATTTTAACTACTGTTTTATTTGGTAAGTTAGAAGAAAAGAATTCTGGAAAATTTATGGCAGTCCCAAAAACAGAAAATTTGTTTTTCAAAGAAATTACACTTTGACCCCAAAAGTTTTAAAAATTATGATTTGACCCCAAAACTTTAGAAACTTTTTCTAAACAGTTCAGAATACTTCTATACCCTATTACCTCATATTAGAAAGGATATTTATAGGTAAATGATATATTAAGTATATATCAATGGGTAGAAAGTACGTAAATTAAATATAAAATCGCGAAACGACGAAGTTAGAAATAGAGATTGATTGTGATATATTATTTTGGAATAGGTGGTAATTGCATTGAGGTTGGGAAAGAGTGCTTTGATTTGGATTTTGGGAATCAAGGTGAGTAGTTTACTACTTCTTTTGGGAGAATTTTCTATATTAAATGTGTGGGTGCGTGTGTGTGGATTTTTCATATGTATGATATATGTGTTGATGTTTGGGGTTGCAATTAAATATTTTGTAAATGTGAACTGTTACACATGTGAATTTTGAGAAATTTGTGGGATGATTTTATATCATTGTTTTGGTGATGAAAGGGAAATTTTGTGTGTGTTGGGATTGAAACTACAGTTTTGGTGTGTATGTGAAAATCATGTTTATGAGACGGGGACTGGGTTACCAGGTCTAAATGGTAACTGTAAAACCCCAAATTTTTGAAATATAGATATAACTTAGTTTAGATCAATTTGTGATATTCTTTTTAAAAAGGGATGTTAGTGTAATTATTGAATATGAGGAGTTGTAGGGTTACTGTAGGGTTCTTTTACTTTGTATGAATATATATATGTAGGCAGTCAAAAAAAAAAAAAAAAGAAAAGAAACAAGAAAGAAAGAGGCGGCTTGGGGGAGAGAGAAAGAGAGAGAAGGAAGGAAAAAAAAATGTTGATTCCATTAAAGGTATGAATTTATTACTTCCTTTATGAGTTTTATATTCTTATTCAATTAGATGGTGTAGGGTTTATATTGTTAGTGTCTATATATATATATATATATATATATATATATATATATATATATATATATGTGTCTCATGATACCTTGTTGTTATTAAGGTTATTATGTTGAATTTTGAGTTTATAGTTGTTTGAAATTGATTGAGTTTAATCAAAGTGTTGGGAAGAAAAAGGAAAAAAAAAAAAAAGGAAAGGAAGTTACTGGTTCAGCTTCTGCCGTAGGTAGAAGAAGAAGATCAATTCAGAAATTACAGAAAGCTCCCCTTGGATTTCAAAGAGCTTTACTTTAACCCCTATATTCTTCTAAACTTAAGTTTCACCATTATTTTACTTGGTAATATAGAAGAATAGAATTTTGGAAAATTTATGGTAGTCCCGAGAATAGAAAAATTCATTTTTAAGAAAATTACACTTTGACCCCAAAAGTTTCAAAAATTATGATTTGACCCCAAAACTTTAGAAACTTTTTCTAAACAGTCCAGAATACTTCTATACCCTATTACCTCATATTAGAAAGGATATTTATAGTTAAAAGATATATTAAGTATATATCAATGGGTAGAAAGTACGTAAATTAAATATAGAATCGTGAAATGGCGAAGTTAGAAATAGAGATTGATTGTGATATATTATTTTGGAATAGGTGGTAATTGCATTGAGGTTGGGAAAGAGTGCTTTGATTTGGATTTTGGAAATCAAGGTGAGTAGTTTACTACTTCTTTTGGGAGAATTTTCTATATTAAATGTGTGGGTGCGTGCGTGTGGATTTTCATATATATGATATATGTGTTGATGTTTGGGATTGCTATTGAATGTTTTGAAATTGTGAATTGTTCTATATGTGAATTTTGGAAAACTTTTGGGATGATTTTATATCATTGATTTGGTGATGAAAAGGAAGTTTTGTGTGCGTTGGGATCAAAATTACAGTTTTGGTGTGTATGAAAATCATATTTATGAGATGGGGACTGGGGTTACCAGGTCTAAGTGGTAACAAGCGACTGGGACTGGGTTACCAGGTGTAAATGGTAACAAGCGACTGGGCCAGTTACCAGGCTAGTGGTAACAAGAGAAGGGGCCAGTCATCAGGCTAGTGATGACAAGAGACTGGGTCAGTTACCAGGCTAATGGTAACAAGAGACTGGACCAGTTACCAGACTAGTGGTAACAAACATGATTTGACAAATGTGTTTGGGAATTGAATGTGTGGGATTGTTTTGAGTTATAAATGTCTTTTCATTTATAAAGTTATTTATGATCATGCAATCGTTTTGTTTAAATGATTTTGGGAGAGGGGTTGGGGTACAGTTTGTTGTACTTATGTATGTATCAAGTTTATTTTTGGTATATGAACTGTGGGATTTATTTTCACACCTCATTAGAGGTGGTTGCTATTCACGGGTCTTTGTGCTCACCCAAACATTTAACATTTTTCAGGTGAGGATCAGGGGGAGAAGTAAGTCATCGGATAGACAAGGGATTAGAAGAATAGAATATTTATTTTATCATAAGTCTTCAGAAATAAATGTCTTTTATAGTTTTGAGACAAGTATTCAATTATTTTGTGAACAATGTTGCTTATGTTTAGAGTAGTGAATCTCATGGATTAATTATTGTTTTACATGGGTTTAATAATAATGTCGGTGATGTTAGTTTATTCATCTGGTATTCATTAGATCGGTGGAATGGATCACTTTATTATTTGTCTTCCGCTGTATTTTGCATTTGTTATGCACGAATATGGTTGGTTAAGGCCTTGGTGGCCGGTCCGCTACCCACCCTATGTGATCCGAGGTGGGGGTGTGACAAGAATGGTATCAGAGCATGGTTTATGAATTATCAGAGGATTAGGTTGGATCTGAATGGTTGTGTAGGCTTTAATCGATTTCAGTTCGTGGTATACATAATGATGTTAATAGTTAATAGAATGATTTATGTAGTGACTAGGACTAGTTAATTTGTTTGGTATTTTGTACAAAAAAGAGATAGTTGCCAAAAGGGATGGTAAGGGTGTTATAAGAAATGTGACTGACACTAATGGAATTTTAGGGTCTCTTACGTGTCTCCTAGAGTAGCAGTGTGATTGGGTGTGGAACCCAAAACACTTAAAGTTTGATTTTGACTGTGGTAACTTCTACGGGTGGTTTTGAGTTAGGTGATATCATGTACCCAATGTATAACATCCACATTGGGAAACATTAGTTACTAATTGATTGAGTTTTTTTTAGACCTTAGGGGTTTTGATCTAACATTAATTATGGGTTGGTTAGTTACATAACATACGAAAAATGGTTGTTATGAAAAGAGAATCATGTTGATTTGGTTTCGGGGGGACAAAAATTACTTAATCCTCAGTCTTAACTCTAAGAGTACAAGCTAAGAAACACGAGAGGAAAGATTTTTAGGAAAATATTGCTAGTATTATTAATGCATGGAACGAGGGAGTGTCTTTTGAGAAGATACCAATAGAAAGAAAATTTTCAAATATATTTTGAGAGAAGTTGTCTATGCTACCATTGGAGAGGGATAAGTTTAAATTTTTAGTAGCCCTAAGGTACTTTACTTATATTTATTACTCCGTATCGAATGGTTCTTGTTGAAGTAGAGGAATTGTGAATTCAATTGAAAATATATTAGACTGAAGATTTATCCAACTTGACAATTTGTTGTGGCGTGTTTATGTTGTGTTTGTAAAGAAAATGATTGGATTGTGAAATGATACGTCAATTACTACTAGCTGAATAAGGCAGTAACAAGGAGTAATATCTTTTATATGGTACTAAAGATTTATTTGATTAGTTGTGAGGGATTAGAGTATTTAATAAGATTAATGTTGGATTGCTTTAGTCTTGTCAAAAGAAAGAAGTAATGGTGTTTTAAAAATTATTTGTCGAACTGGGATAGTTATATTATATTTTTGGAGAAGTCATTGAGGTTGACAAATGCTACATCTAGTTTCATGGATTGACTAAACTGAGTATCTCAACTTTATCTAGATTCATATGTTATTGTATTAATTGGTATTGCACTTGTGTATTCTTGTAGTAAAGAAGGAATTACCCTACTCATGATTTTGGACTAGATGTAATTGTTTTTGTTTTGAGGTTATGAAGAGATTGTTTATACGGTAAGACATGTGAGATTTATTTCTATTATTAAAAGTTGAAAGATGTACTCACTGAGAATGAGTTTAATTTGAGGAAAAGGAGATGGAAAAGACTGGATATTAGTGTCCGACGGGTTTATTACAACTTTTTTAATTTTTGAATGGAAATGAGAGTATGTTACTATGAAGTTCTATAGGGACTTTTGAGATACAGATTGTATATGAATCTATTTGGGTTATTATGGATTGATTGGCAAAGTCTGGTCAGTTTTGATAATTAAATTTAAAGCTTAACTTGAAGGTATACTCAGAGTTATTTGATGAGAGCCTATGATTGTGTGAAATACCTTCATCTAGTGTAATAGATAGAAGTCCAAAATTTACCTTCAGATTTGGCCTAGTTTGCAACACGCTATGAATAACACTTTGAAGTTTAGTATAATTTATGGTTCTCCATTTGACGGGTAGTTTGAGCGTACTATTCATACCTTGGCGCTAGATTTCACACGCAGTGTACTAGAAATTTGAATGAAAGTCTGGTCTAAGATATAAATGGGCATACAGATTTATAGAGAGGATTGTAGTTACAATTTTAATGTGGGTTCTATTAGCAGACTTGTTTTAATTTTACAGTATATTTTCTTTCAATATGATTGGGAGTAGTATATAATTGATCATTCGAATATATTGGTTGAGTTAGCCTATTGAGATAAAGAAAACTCTTATTTATGTTGAGGAGCCAATAAATTTTGTGTTATAAAACCATTATGTTGATCAATTGTTGCAAAAGAGCCACCCAATTGAGGACGTTCTTTGAAAAAGTAAAGAAAACAGGAAAAAAATCAATATCCTCATTTGTTCTCATAAGGTATATAAATTTCGAGGACGAAATTCTTTTAAGGGGGAGAGGATGTAAAACCCCAAATTTTTGAAATATAGATATAACTTAGTTTAGATCAATTTGTGATATTCTTTTTAAAAAGGGATGTTAGTGTAATTATTGAATATGAGGAGTTGTAGGGTTACTGTAGGGTTCTTTTACTTTGTATGAATATATATATGTAGGCAGTCAAAAAAAAAAAAAAAAAAAAGAAACAAGAAAGAAAGAGGCGGCTTGGGGGAGAGAGAAAGAGAGAGAAGGAAGGAAAAAAAAAAAAGTGTTGATTCCATTAAAGGTATGAATTTATTACTTCCTTTATGAGTTTTACATTCTTATTCAATTAGATGGTGTATGGTTTATATTGTTAGTGTATATATATATATATAAAATACCTTGTTTTTTTTTTTTTCGGAAGGTAAAATTTGTATTGATCCAAAAATGATAAACAGACACAGGACTGAGTCCTTACAAAAACAATGGTTAGTACCCATTGGAGCAACAAAAAACACAAAAGAAGTATGAGACCATCCATGTGTCAATTGCCAAACAAGAACAGAAAGACACCAGCTGAACAAAAAAGCTACCAGAAATGTGCTGCCCCCAAACCATTTTGAGAGAACCAGCAGCAATTCAGCAGTAGATCAGCCCCAAAACGCCACTGAAAAGAAAGAAATCAGACCATAACACCACGAAAGTGAATCCATAGCAGGCCAAGTGCAGCAGATCAGCACCAACAGCATAGCCGCCACTTAAAAACAGAGCATGGTAGACAAAATCAGCAAGAAAATCTGCTCCATAACTCCTCTGAAAAATAGAAAGCAGACCATAACTCCACTTATGAGATTCCATAGCAGGTCAAGTGCAGCAGCATAAACAACACCAAAAACACAGCCACAACAACAACACAGCCACCACATAAAAACCAAAACAAAAGCAGGGATCCATCTTAAATTAGGAATTCTGAGAGAAGTATAGGCCTTGAGCCAGTACTTCCCCGAGAATCCCAAACCGAGATGCCAAGGAGCTTCAAATCATTTATGCAGCAAGCTTCAAAACCAGAGCTTAATGGAGACATGTATCAGGCAAGTTCCATTGAAGCAAGGTCAAGGCATTATGATGGCTACGCTTGAATTTCAAGGTGAGGAGCCTTTCCCTAATGGTCTGCTTAACCATCTTGACGAGAAAATGAGAGTTAGTAGCTTGGTTTTTGAATATTCTTGCGTTTCTTTCCTTCCAAATATGATAAACAGTAGTAGAGAGACTGATCTTCAAAATAAATGTGGTCATCTTCTTGCCTATCCACTGTTGAGCAGCCCATTCAATTAGATCAGGCCATTGCCTTTGTTGTCCTTGTTGATTGCTCTGAAGAAGAATGGAATTCCAAACTCTAGAGGAGTATTCACAGTCAAAGAAGAGGTGGCAGTGGGTTTCATTTGTCTTTTTACACAAGACGCATTGGATAGTCAAAATACCTTGTTGTTATTAAGGTTATTATGTTGAATTTTGACTTTATAGTTGTTTGAAATTGATTGAGTTTAATCAAAGTGTTGGGAAGAAAAAGAAAAAAAAAAAAAAAAAGGAAAGGAAGTTACTGGTTCAGCTTCTGCCGTAGGTAGAAGAAGAAGATCAATTCAAAAATTACAGAAAGCTCCCCTTGGATTTCAAAGAGCTTTACTTTAACCCCTATATTCTTCTAAACTTAAGTTTAACCATTATTTTACTTGGTAATATAGAAGAATAGAATTTTGGAAAATTTATGGTAGTCCCGAGAATAGAAAAATTCATTTTTAAGAAAATTACACTTTGACCCCAAAAGTTTCAAAAATTATGATTTGACCCCAAAACTTTAGAAACTTTTTCTAAACAGTCCAGAATACTTCTATACCCTATTACCTCATATTAGAAAGGATATTTATAGTTAAAATATATATTAAGTATATATCAATGGGTAGAAAGTACGTAAATTAAATATAGAATCGCGAAACGGCGAAGTTAAAAATAGAGATTGATTGTGATATATTATTTTGGAATAAGTGGTAATTGCATTGAGGTTGGGAAAGAGTGCTTTGATTTGGATTTTGGAAATCAAGGTGAGTAGTTTACTACTTCTTTTGGGAGAATTTTCTATATTAAATGTGTGGGTGCGTGCGTGTGGATTTTCATATATATGATATATGTGTTGATGTTTGGGATTGCTATTGAATGTTTTGAAATTGTGAATTGTTCTATATGTGAATTTTGGAAAACTTTTGGGATGATTTTATATCATTGATTTGGTGATGAAAAGGAAGTTTTGTGTGCGTTGGGATCAAAATTACAGTTTTGGTGTGTATGAAAATCATATTTATGAGATGGGGACTGGGGTTACCAGGTCTAAGTGGTAACAAGCGACTGGGACTGGGGTTACCAGGTCTAAGTGGTAACAAGCGACTGGGACTGGGTTACCAGGTCTAAATGGTAACAAGCGACTGGGCCAGTTACCAGGCTAGTGGTAACAAGAGAAGGGGCCAATCATCAGGCTAGTGATGACAAGAGACTGGACCAGTTACCAGGCTAATGGTAACAAGAGATTAGGCCGGTTACCAGGCTAGTGGTAACAAACATGATTTGACAAATGTGTTTGGGAATTGAATGTGTGGGATTGTTTTGAGTTATAAATGTCTTTTCATTTATAAAGTTATTTATGATCATGCAATCGTTTTGTTTAAATGATTTTGGGAGATGGGTTGGGGTACAGTTTGTTGTACTTATGTATGTATCAAGTTTATTTTTGGTATATGAACTGTGGGATTTATTTTCACACCTCATTAGAGGTGGTTGCTATTCACGGGCCTTTGTGCTCACCCAAACATTTAACATTTTTCAGGTGAGGATCAAGGGGAGGAGTAAGTCATCGGATAGACAAGAGATTAGAAGAATAGAAGATTTATTTTATCATAAGTCTTCAGAAATAAATGTCTTTTATAGTTTTGAGACAAGTATTCAATTATTTTGTGAACAATGTTGCTTATGTTTAGAGTAGTGAACCTCATGGATTAATTATTGTTTTACATGTGTTTAATAATAATGTCGGTGATGTTAGTTTATTCATCTGGTATTCATTAGATCGGTGGAATGGATCACTTTATTATTTGTCTTCCACTGTATTTTGCATTTGTTATGCACGAATATGGTTGGTTAAGGCCTTGGTGGCCGGTCCGCTACCCACCCTATGTGATCCGGAGTGGGGGTGTGACAGTAACGAGATTGTATACCGGCGTGGTCGGTATAGGGATGTGCACATAGGGGCCAGTCATCAGGCTAGTGATGACAAGAGATGGGGCCAGTTACCAGGCTAGTGGTAACAAGAGACGGGGCCAGTCATCAGGCTAGTGATGACAAGAGACGGGATCAGTTACCAGGCTAGTGGTAACAAACATGATTTGACAAATGTATTTGAGACTGAATTTGTGTGAGTGTTTTGGATTATAAATGTCTTTTCATTTATAAAATTATTTGTGAAAATGAATGGATGTTTTGAGTTATAAATGTCTTTTCATTTATAAAGTTATTTGTGACCATGAGATCATTTTGTTTACATGATTATGTGGGAAGGATTGGGGTACAATTTGTTGTACTTATGTATGTATCAAAGTTTATTTTTGTATATAAACTGTGGGATTTATTTTCACACCTCATTAGAGGTGGTTGCTATTCACGGGCCTTTGTGCTCACCCAAATATTTAACATTTTTCAGGTGAGGATCAGGGGGAGGAGTAAGTCCTCGGATAGACAAGGGATTAGAAGAATAGAAGATTTATTTTATCATAGGTTTTCAGAAATAAATGTCTTTTATAGTTTTGAGACAAATATTCAATTGTTTTGTGAACAATGTTGCTTATGTTTAGAGTAGTGAACCTTATGGATTAGTTATTTGTTTTACATGAGTTTAATAATAATGTCGGTGATGTTAATTTATTCCTCTGGTATTCATTAGATCGATGGAATGGATCACTTTATTATTTGTCTTTCGCTGTATTTTGCATTTATTATGCACAGGTATGGTTAGTTAAGGCCTTGGTGGCCGGTCCGCCGCCCACCTTATGTGATCCGGGGTGGGGGTGTGACAATCCGAGTAACCAATAGGTAGTTGACAAGTCAGTAATTTATTAAGCAAGAGGAGGCTAATGAATATGACTGCTGGTAGAATTCTAAGCTAATTAAACTGTGGTTTTAATTTAACTTAACTTGACACTAGTTATTTGATTATTTAATTAACTTAACTTGGAATTAATTATCTGCTTTTTAATTTAACTTAACTTGACATTAATTTATAAAACAAACATTTGAGCCCATTAAAATTCGAGCTAATAATTTTTTTTTACGTATTAAAATTTGAGCCTATTAAAAAAAATTACGTATTAAAATTTGAGTCAATTTGAGCTCAATCTGAACTGCCAGTGCCAATTAAAATTTAATTAGAGTCGACTAAATTTTGTATTTTTTTCACTTATTAAAAGTCGTGCCAAGTTAATTAAAATTTATTTTTTACATATTAAAATTTGAGTCGATTAAAATTTATATTTTTTTATTTATCAAAATGTGAGTTAATTAAAATTTAATGCGAGTTGATTAAAATTTGATTTGAACCAATTAAAATTTAATTGGCTCGAATAAAATTTTAATCGACTTAAATTTTAATACGTAAAAAAATATAATTTTTAAGTGACTCGAATTTTAATATGTCAAAAAAATTTAGTCCTAATATAGAACAATAGTTAATGGGATCCAGTTTTTTCAGTTAAAGTGGGACATTTATAACCATAGTTAACTTTTTTTCAATTACAAGTTGGGTGACGTTTCGTCTTTCTTAATGGATTGCTGACTTGTCAATTACCTATTAGCTAACCGGATACCACCATTTCAACAGGGAAACTGGACAAAATTTAAACTATTTAAGAGTGTGTATCCCCCCACCCCACCCACACACACAATTTTCTTTTCTCTTTTCTGTTTTCTGGAGTGCAGATGAGAGCTTTGGACATTTGTTTTGATGCATTTCAGTCAAGAGTTGAATGGAGAGAGACACAGGGAAGAGAAGGGAGGGGAAGGGGACAATGAGCATCTGTGGTGAAATTTTGCAATAAGAGTATTTAATGGTGCACAATAAGAATACAACTTTTCTTTTCTTTTTTAAATATTCGTTTTAGATTTAAGGTTGTCAACGAGTCATGTCGTATCTTATTTCTAATGGTTACAAGCCGCGCAGTATTAAAATTTGTTTAACCTATTTTCGAACCATTTTTATCATGTATTTTCAGTTTCGTATTGTGTATCAAAGATGTATTAGGCCAAATTCGTGTCACTTATTTACTAACGAATTTAATGAATTCATCTACTTAGCATCCAAACATGTTAGCTTTTACGGCATGGTTAAATGAAATCCGCTAATCTGACCTTACAGATTAAGTTGTATGAAAAATTTGGTAGAAATTTCAACGTGTATTGTGCCGGAAAAGTGTGATGAGGAGGCGTTCAATAATCACAAATACTTTTTCCGACTAGAGTTAAAGTGGATTTCTTCCTTCCTTCCTTCCTTCTTTTAAACAAAGGTTGGTACTTGGGATTCCTTCCCTTCCTCCACGATGAGTAAGGAACTAAAACAGAGAAGTTCTGAGCATTAATATCTCTCTCTCTCCCTCTCTTGAGTGTAGTGCCCGGAAGGAGGCCAGCTTGGAGTCAAGAAGCTCAGCCTCCCTGTTGACCCTGAATCACTCCCATCGCGCCATGTGTCCAGAAGACAAGGGGACCATCTCTGACACCCACGACGAACACGCACACTCACGTTCTGCCACAGAGAATGTTGGCGCGCGTAACCGCTCAAGGGCCAATGGCGCAGTAGCGTCATATGGTAGAGGTCACTACAAGACAAAGATAGAGGGGTCCACAAAATCGGCAAGAGAGAGAGAGAGAGACTACAAGAAACCCTAGAAGAATTACCCGTATAAATAGGACATTATTACCCTGTAGAAGGGGGTGGTAATCATCTCTTACATTGTTACACAACAACAACTTGTTCTCTCAAAGCATTACTCTATAAAGGCTCTAAGCCAAACGAACTACTGTAACTCATCTTCTTCAAGTAATATATACCTCCGATGAGCAAGAGACACACTTATAGTGGATGTAACCTTAGTTTTTCAACTAGGGTGAACCACTCAAATTGTGCATCCATTTTCCTTTCATAGTTTTATTTGTTTTTAATCTGAATATCTGCCTTATCCTTTCACCGCATCATTCAACCATGGTTTTGGACTTGGGCCATTATTTCCGAGCACCATCAATTTGTATTAAACATTGTTAGCTACATTACAAACAAGGAAAACAGAAAAAAAAAAAAAAAAAAACTCAAACATGTCCCCATTTGGTTGGTCGCAAAAAGAAAAGATAATAAAAATATTATTTCCTTGACTCTTAAAAAAAAAAAGCTATTTTCAACAAATTAAAAAGCGGATAAATTCTAATCATTTCAATATAATTAGAAAATCCTCCAATTCTTGTGAATCTATTAAAAAACCTAACTCGATATCTCTTAATTAAAAGTTATGTATACAATATTTTGAGATGATTGGCGCAACAAAAATAAATATTAAATTTGTTGAAAATTAAAACCATTGGAATACATAGTATTGAGTTTTGAAAAAATTATGGAGATATCTCTTGGTACAAGGAAAAAAAATTAAACATAAAAGGTCAAAATAAAAAATGGAATTGGATTGCCTTTAATACATTTCCAATTATTCCTAGCCTAGATCACCAAGTTGAGTGAGAGTGAAACTCTTAGAAAATTAATCTGAGTTAAAAATATCTGATAAAGGGAGTGTGAGTGTGAGTCTGAATAGATTAGGTTAAATGAAACGCGCCAAAATATTTTGGTCTTTAACAATCTTTTCCCAAATGGAAAACAAACAAGGAAGAAGAAGAAGAAGATCGGGTGTCATAATTTCTAGGAGATTTGTTTCTGTTTCGGCAGCCGCTAATTAGCCCAAATCACCTGCAATTTACTTCGACCTAATCTGCTGCTGCCTGTGTTTGTTGCTCATCACCAGTTATATATATGGGGTGCAGTGAGTGGAAAGCCTAGCCATGCACGACTTGACAAAATTGTAGGATCATCCATCATCATCGTTGATACTTATGGAGAATAGGCGCTTCTTTGGCCTCTTTCTCCTCCTGCTCATATTTCTAATGGCTTCTGGTAACTCTCTCTCTCTCTCTCTCCAACGTCCAAATTAATTTTTAGTTAACCAAAACATTTATTTCCCCACGAAAGATTGAGAAAATTTTAGTTTCTTTTTTGATGGGGGGTGACTGTAAGTTGCAGAGGAAATATTGGTGGTAGCAAGGACTTGCGAGTCACAGAGCTTTGGGTTCAAGGGGGGATGCTGGAGCAGCCACAACTGTGCACTTGTTTGCTTGAATGAAAATTTCACAGGTGGTAAATGGAAAGGCTTCCGCCATCGCTGCTTCTGCACCAAGCCTTGTGATGCATGAAATCCTTCAACATATATATAATTATTTACACCCTCTAAACTAAACTAGTAGTGCTATGCTATACCTATATACATAGATAGAATACTACTAGTCTAGTTCTACTTAATTAAGTTGTCATCTTATCTTCATATCATCAAGATATTTAAATATGAATAAAATAATCCCCTCTATCCATATTTATCTCTTTAAATAAATATTCCAATGTGGGGTGTGTGTGTGTGTGTTTTCTTGTTAAAACTCTTAGGTTTTTTTTGGCTTCTATGAATGAGCCATCCAATTGTGAACCTTCAGGGGGTCATATGACCATCCAATTCTCAGGATATACCATACCAAACAGCAGCAGAAAACTTGAAAAAGTGGCATCCAGCAGTTCACAGACATTACATGATACGTAAGGGTGTCCATGGGTTGGGTTATCCACGGGTCCCGTTACCCGGCCTGAAACTCGGTTGCTGCAAGGAAGACGAGCAAAAGAAGTGTCATAACTCACAAGGAATGTATGGTTGTTTGTGTGTGTGTGTGTGAGAGAGAGAGAGAGAGAGAGGTGTCATACCTGTAACCCCACTCATTGTCATACCAAGAAACAAGCTTCATGAACGAGGCACTCAGCCCGATCCCAGCCTTTGCATCAAATATGCTTGACCTGGGATAAAACATCCGAATAGAAAATGAGGACAGTAAAAGTCTCAATCAGAACAATAAAATCCATCTGATGAAGCTTGTGGAATCATCCACGTTGGGGGGCATTTGAGAATCACTGACTAGGAAAACATGTGGATGAAATATATAGCGTGCAAGTAATGGAAATTGGAGGACAAGCACCATTGTTGACTCACGAGTTTTAACAGATCAGTTATTGGGTTTATTAACTAGGCATTGATATAGACAGTAGTTCCATCCGTAAATGTGATTAACTCTCTTTTAGAGAGAAGTCAGAGAATTGTACCTTGTGTCACCAACAAAATCATTTGAGACAACATCATCCTCTGTGTATCCAAGAATGCCGTTCAGTGGACCCTCGGAGGCATACCTGTGGTTACAAATTTTAAGCAGGACTTAGTGATTACCATTATATTGAGGTAAAGCTTGTTGAGAGAGAGAGAGAGAGAGAGAGAGAGAGAGAGAGGTGGAACATAAAGCAGAAGAAGCGCAAACATACTTTATAGCTGCTTTCACATCTCCATAAGAAGCACTCTTCTCAAGTCGACAAGTTAAGTCCACAACAGAAACATTAGGTGTTGGGACACGGAAGGCCATTCCCGTGAGCTTTCCATTGAGTTCTGGAAGAACTTTTCCAACAGCCTACAAAATGAAAAAAATATACAAATCACATCCTCTAGAAATCTGCAAGGGCTCATTTCCATTTAAGACTATCACTACCTTTGCAGCACCAGTTGAACTAGGGATGATATTTTGCCCAGCTCCACGCCCCCCGCGCCAGTCCTTCATTGATGGACCATCTACAGTCTTTTGTGTAGCTGAACATCAAAGTGCACAAGATGATACAGTACAATTCAAAAAGTCTGCAAACAATGTTGATGTGTGTCTCTGAGAGAGAGAGAGAGAGAGACCTGTGGTCGCATGCACAGTGGACATCAAACCCTCTAAAATACTAAACTCCTCATGGACCACCTGCAGCAACATAATATAGTTTCAACTGTCGTGAAAACTCCAGAAGATTCAACAACATACTCAGCCCCATAATCACCCCAAGGAATCTCTGTCGGGTCCCTGAGTAGACATAATTTTGGATATTAATGTTGGCAGTAAGAAAACAATATTTCAACATTGGGCTTGAAGTTTATTAGTGCTGCTACAGGACAGCTATTTTAGATTTACACAAGAAATCTGACGATACCTTTTGCTAGTAACTTTAATCTGTTTTCCATTAATTTCCAAAGTAGATTCATCCAAGACCTTGATGGATCCCTTGAAGACTCCATGAGTAGAATCATACTTAAACATGTAAGCCTGAAGGAAGGAACAACACACATCATAGCTAAATCAATTACCAATACATGTAACAAATAGAAAATATACAATCAGTCAACCATGACAACACTATGAAGAAAAATAAATGCTAAGAAATCAATAACAGAATGGGCAAACTACCAGCTAATTACACACTCTTACCATGTACTTAGGATCAACAAAGGGATCATTGACTGCTACCACATCCATATCATCCCTTGAAGTTGCAATTCGTAAAACCAACCTTCCAATCCGCCCAAAACCTGTGAGATTTTAGAATGTCAGATTTGCGATTTTCAGTAACAACTGAAACCATATATCAAGAACCAATGAATCGCAATGCAAGATGACACAATTAAATGCTAGTGATTTATATTCTCCTTATTCAGTAAGTAAAAAAATTGCCTACACATGCAATGATTTTTAATGCACTGGGTTCTTGAGTTAAGCTGTAAAATCCGAAAAAAAAAAATTAAATTAAATTAAATTAAAATTATTATTAAAATCATAATTAAAGAGGTAAAAGAATAATTAATTGTTAAAGTATGGGTTAAAAACGTAAATTTAAAAAAAAAAAATTTGTATATATATATATATATATAAGTATCTTCTTCAGGAGAGGCGGCGAGAGTCAGACAGAAAAGAGAGAAAAAAAAGAGAGAAAAAGAAAAGAAAAAAAAAAGTTAGACCTCATTCCTTCTTTCTCAGATTTACGAAGATTTAACCGTCTAATCGCTTCGGGCCAAGAATTAAAGTTGCTCTACTCAGCGAGAGCTACGCAACGACACCAAAAATCGTATTTTTCTGCAAAAATATCAAGTACGGAATTTAGACCTAAGGCTTCAGAAGCTAAATTCGGCTTTTCTTTGGGGTCCTACTACGTGGACTCACGCTACGAGAGGTAGGGTTTCCCCTATTTAAATGTAATTTCAGCCTAAAATATTGTATATGAAATGGGCAGGCTAAGGGTGTATATCACATGTTAGGTCTTGACTAGTGTAACTAGTGGGTCAAATATATGATTTATAATTAATTTTGTAATTAGTAAAATCCTATTATGATTAACTTGATGTAAGTTAATGTTAGTGGTTAAAGCATGTTAATTGTACATTAGCATGACTTGATGTTTTAATGGCATATCAAGTTTAATAAAATTATTAGCTTGTTATGTGGTTATGAAATAATTTGTATGTTAAATGATTATTTAATATATGATTATTGTGATGAATTTGTGCTTATGTTTATAGAATTAATAAATATGTTGCCATGTTGGAAGTAATAAACATGCTATTTGTGTAAATTGATGTACCTCTATGTGTTTGTTTAAATGCCTAGGTGAATACAAGTATGTTAGTTGAATTGATTATCTTACCTAACATGCTTGAGATTGTGTTGAAAATGTCATTATATTGCATTCATTATATAATTGACATTATAAGTGGTACCAAAGGCAATTGCGCATTGCATTGCATTATGCATGAGTCACACTACATTCATGGGCATTGACATGGGTGGGAGTGTGTGCATGGTATGAAATCAATCACCACATAGGTGGTTGATCGTGGACTCGGGAAAGTCGTACCAAGGTCCGGCTGAGTCGCACGGGAAATTAAATGGATAAATGTGTCGGGGATAGCAAGAAGGGCTAGATTCTCCCTCGGGTGCAAGACCCGCTTACTTGGTTTATACACTTCCCGGCGGTGAAATTCTAGAAAAGTGTAATGGCGTAAACGGAGCCGCAGGTGGGATGTCCTGAAGATCCGTTGATGGTTGGTGTCCCATTGGTGTAATACCATAAATCATCTCCCCACAAAGACACAAGAAAATGAATTAATTAGTCATTGAGTGTACATAACAATAATGACAGGGGGGGCTTGGAATGCCCGGATACATATGCATGGTATTACATGTGTTGTGTGAGCCCGGGAAGAGGCTTGGTGTTGGTATTGCTTGCATGAGTCTCATCTCATGACATGACATGATTTATGGCATTTGTTTATAATAGACATATTTGAATGAATGCTTGAAATGATTGTTGCATGTGACATTTCATATGCATTTAGGTTGAGAGGAATTCTCTATAGGAGTTACCCTATTGAGCGTTGGCTCACCCTTTATCGGAACATTTTTCTGGTATCGGCCAGGCATCCACCGAAGGCGAGGCCATGTGCCCGCTTTGACGACAGAGTCAGTCTGTGACTCTTATTTTGACTTTGCAGTCCCTTGTATATGCTTACTTTTGGCCTTGCATAATTTTTGTAAACAAAAACTTCTTTATATTTAAAAGGCATGTATATGGGATTCTTTTGGGACATTTATTCTTTTGTGAATGAATGTACGCAGTGATGATGATGATTATGGTAGTATTTGATACTATGCAATTAAGAATGGATAAATGGATCCGGTGTGGTCAATATTGTATATTGGACCTCGGATGGGTCATGTGATTGTATGATTACACAGGTTGTGTTTTGGATAGAGTTTCCCGTACAAAGGAGACTTTGCCCAAATTTTGTTAAATTAAGGACCTCCAGTTTTTGGGGTGTCACATAAGCAGCACTTCAAGTTTCATAAGACAAAACGGGAGAAAAAAAAAGGAATCAAAAATTGAAAAATAAAGAGCAAAATGATGAATACCCAAAGAACTGAAACAGAGCCTATTAAATTAACAATGCGTACCATTGATCCCGACCTTCGTTTTCCCACTGATTCGTGATCCTATCCAAAAAAAAAAAGAAAAAAAAGAAGACAAATTGAGTTCATCAGAAAATACAACTCCCATCAACTAACCTGATACAAATTGGGTTACAAAAGTAAAAAATCTCTTACTCTGCACTGTAGGAGGTATTTCAATGGCAGTGGCCTTGATATTCTGCATGGTTTTAGACCAATGCATGAACCAAAATAAGTGAATATTTCACTCCTTTCCAGCGGAAGGATAGACATGAAAAGATTGAAGGTAGAAACAATGGGACTACTCAACTGTGAGGGTGATGACTCCCCGGGAACAGCAGCACCAAAGATGCTTGACTGGAACTTTAAAGAATTAATATTGTGACTGAAACCAATGCGTAATACCTGAGGGAACATGCAGATTAGATTGATTTCATCATACATCCAACACAGTTTATAAGGAAAAGTAAATCGGGATAGATAGATAGATACATATTTGAATCACAAGCTAAAAAAAAAAAAGCAAAACAGAATCAGTCCTGAAATTTGCGTGATCAATAAGAGACAGGAAAAGTGACCTTGGATCGATTGTACGATTGATATGCAGAGACCTCGAGACGTGAAGCTTCGAGAAGAGGGGACGTGGTAGATCTAAGGAGAGAAGAGGACGCCATTACGAAGCTAGGAGCTCTTCTCTTTTGATACCGATCGGGCGACTGATATTGCAAAAGTGGTAGTAGTTACAGCAAAACCCTAAGAGAGAGAGATAGAGAAGGGTTTTGGCTTTTGACGAGAGAAAGCGTAAGCCATGAAGGAGTTCAAGTTTTTAAATGCGTAAAATGAGCGGAGGGAGATTCTTAGGTATTAATATTATGCCCAACTCAACAGAACAGAACAGAAGCCCACCGTCTCTCTCTCTCTCTCTCATGACTAACGTTAAAAGCTGTGTCTTTCTCTTTCTACAACTCACAACAACTTTCTCTGTTTCAAACGTTGGAGATTTTGTGGTGTTGTCCTCCCAAAGCTAAGCTCACATTAGGCAAATAAGACTGATATGTATTGTCCAGGCACCTACTTACTTAAAAAAGAAACATCATCATGCATGTTGAAATCCTTAGCATTGGTGCAACACACACACCGACGTAAGAGATGCAACAGATCAAGGACAGGATGGTTTTAGTGATGCAATTTGATGAACATTAGACTCAACCGCCAACAAGTGGAGACATGGATGGATGTAAGGCCATGTAATTAGAGGAAAAAACATAACTGCCAACAAGAATGGACTCTCTAGCAGCTCCAACAACTCCATGCTGCTACAGACCAACCAGCTTCCAAAAGCTTGATAGCCTTTTAGTCTTCCAATCTTGCAACCCTTACCTTAGATCCCTTTGTTGGAAATCAAGCCTAAAATCAAGCCCATGTTTTCTTCCATGTTTTCTTCCATGTTTTCCTCCATGTTTTCTTCCATGTTTTTCCTCCATGTTTTCTTCCATGTTTTCTTCCTTGAATTAGGGAAATTGTCTTACATTTGTAGGCTATATATATTTGTGCTTTCTTTCATTGTAAACTTAAGAAGAAAAGAGAAGGAATTAAGAGAGTGTTCCTCCATAGTCTTTGTCTTCAAAATCTTCATATTTGAGTCTTCAAATTCTTCATGGTATCAGAGCAGGTTTAATCCTGTCTCATTGTCTTCATCTTTTATCAGTTTTTTTTTGTTTCTACTCTATTCTCTTCTTCTTGTTTATGCCTAAATACGGTCCAACCTTTGGAATGGCTACCAACTCATCCTCCTCTACTTCTGATATCATCATCTCATCGTCTTCATCCTCTCATCAGATGGAAACTAGCTCATCTTCCAACCAGGTCATTGGTTCCGGAACCTTGGCTCACAAAGGTAATTTTTTGAGTGCCTTCACTATTGGTAAGAAACGTAAAAAACCTTGGATCGTGGACTCAGGAGCATCTGATCATATGACGGGAGATGCGACATTTTTTGATACATATAGCTCATGTCCAAATAATTTAACAGTCCGAATGGCAGATGGTTCACTATCAAAGGTTGCCGGTACAGGTTCAGTTGTGCTATCAAGGGATCTTACTCTCAACTCTGTTCTTCTTGTTCCTAACTTGGACTGTAATCTATTGTCAATTAGTAAACTCACTAAGGAAAAGAGGTGTATTACTAATTTTTCCTCCACTCACTGTGAATTTCAGGATTTGGATTCGGGGAAGACGATTGGCAATGCTGAGGAATGCTCTGGACTCTACATCCTTAAGGAGTGCCACTATCCACAAAAACAACCTCAAATGGCAGTTTGTAGTAATTCTTTTTCGGTTTCATGTAAAAATAACGATAGTACAATTATGTTGTGGCACTATCGCTTAGGTCATCCCAATGTTGCGTATCTCAAGCTTTTATTTCCTTCATTGTTTAATAAAAATCCAAAATCCTTTGAGTGTGAAATCTGTCAATTATCAAAGCAAGTCCGGTCTCATTTTCCCATTCAACCCTATAAAGAGTCTAGTCCATTTTCAATGATTCATAGCGATATCTGGGGTCCGTCAAGAATAAAAAATGTAACTGGTACTAGGTGGTTTGTCTCATTCATAGATGATCACACTAGATTAACTTGGGTATTCCTCATGAAAGAAAAATCTGAAACGAGTCAAATTTTCAAAAATTTTAAAAATATGATTCAGACTCAATTCCGGTCAAAAATACAAATTCTAAAGTCTGATAATGCTAGGGATTATTTCAACTCCATTCTAGGAGAATTTCTAGCACAAGAAGGGATAGTTCACTTAAGTTCATGTGTTGATACTCCACAACAAAACGGAATTGCTGAAAGGAAAAATAGGCATTTGTTAGAGGTGGCTAGATCACTAATGTTCTCCACGAATGTTCCAAAATTATTCTGGGGGGAAGCTGTCCTTACGGCAACCTACCTCATCAATAGGATGCCGTCTAGGGTACTAAAATTTCAAACACCTTGTCAAACACTCCTAAAATCCTTTCCGACTACTCGTCTTATTTCCACCATCCCACCAAAAATTTTCAGGTGCTCTGTCTTTGTTCATATCAATCAACAACATAGAAGTAAACTTGATCCTAGGTCACTCAAGTGCATCTTTCTTGGGTACTCTTCAAATCAAAAAGGGTATAAGTGTTACTCTCCGGTCACAAGAAAATTCTACAATTCAATGGATGTCACCTTTTTTGAAACCCAATCTTACTATCCCAAAAACGATATTCAGGGGGAGAATTCAACTCAGGAATATCAATTTTGGGATCTTGAGTCATTCAGTGAGTCACCCATCACCACTGAAAATCACATTCCTCCAGAGTCATTCAGTGAGTCACCCATCACCACTGAAAATCACATTCCTCCAGAGTCATTTAATCAGCCCGAGTCCGTTGTTGACTTGCGGGATAAGGAGCATATCCAAGAGGAAACGGAGGAATGAGCACTTTCTCAACAAACCCATGAGGCTGAACCGGGTCCTAATCCAAACAACCTTCCAGGTAACAACGCTCCTGATTGTATTGTTGATACCGAGTTAGAAAATGATATTCTTAATATGCCCATAGCTTAGAGGAAAGGAGTTAGATCATGCACTCAGCATCCCATTGAAAATTTTATTTCTTATGATAAGCTATCACCTACATTTCGTGCATTCACTTCTAGCATCACAGAGATACAAGTTCCTCGGAATATTCAGGAAGCTTTCAAGTATCCTAAGTGGAAGGCGGCAGTCGATGAGGAAGTTCGGGTGCTGAAAAAGAATGGTACGTGGGAAATTACTGACCTCCCAAGAGGTAAGAAACCAGTTGGGTGTAAGTGGATTTTCACAGTAAAGTACAAGGCAGATGGTAATGTGGACAGGTATAAGGCTCGGTTGGTCGCCAAAGGATTCACCCAATCCTATGGCATTGACTATCAAAAAACTTTTACTCCAGTTGCCAAACTCAATACTGTTCGTGTACTTTTATCCTTGGCAGCTAATCTCGATTGGTCGCTTCACCAACTTGATGTGAAAAATGCCTTCCTCAATGGTGACTTAGAGGAAGAAATTTACATGGACATTCCTGCTGGACTTGAGACGACATCAAATTTCAACAAGGCTTGCAGACTCCGAAAATCCTTGTATGGTCTCAAACAATCTCTCAGGGCCTGGTTTGAACGGTTCACTAAGGCAGTGAAAGGGTACGGATTCGTTCAATGTCAATCAGATCACACATTATTTGTGAAACACTTCCCAGAAGGGAAACTGGTAATTATCATTGTATATGTGGATGACATAATTTTGACAGGTGATCATGAAGAGAAAATTGACTTACTTAAAAAATTATTGACAAAGGAATTTGAGATCAAGGATCTTGGAAACCTCAAGTACTTTCTCGGAATGGAGATTGCTAGGTCAAAGAAAGGTATAGCAGTCTCACAACGCAAATACATTCTGGACTTGTTGAATGAAACAGGAATGCTAGGATGCAAGCCGGCAGAAATTCCTATGGATACAACTGTCAAACTGGAAGAAAGTGATGGAAGTGCGCCAGTTGACAAAGGAAGATATCAACGTCTTGTGGGGAAACTCATCTATCTTTCTCATACAAGGCCAGACATCGGCTTCTCCGTTAGTGTGGTAAGTCAATTCATGAATAATCCAACCGAAAAACACATGACCGCTGTGACCAGAATATTGAGGTACCTCAAGATGACACCGGGAAAGGGTCTCTTCTTTCAAAGAACAACAAAGAAAGAGATTGAGATTTTTTCAGATGCAGATTGGGCAGGTTCAGTGACTGATCGGAGATCAACTTCAGGCTATTGTTCATTTGTCTGGGGGAACTTGGTTACATGGCGAAGCAAGAAACAGTCAGTGGTAGCCCGTAGCAGTGCTGAGGCAGAATTTCGTGCTATGGCACAAGGTATCTGCGAGGGAATCTGGTTGAACAGGCTGTTAGAAGAATTACGGGTTCCATTGCAGCATCCCATGGTGTTATACTGCGACAATCAAGCTGCCATCAGTATCGCTAAGAATCCGGTTCATCATGATCGAACTAAGCACGTGGAGATAGATCGACACTTTATCAAGGAAAAGATTGAAGAAGGAGTTTTCAAAGTCAGCTACACTCCGACAAACTGTCAAACGGCTGACATTCTCACAAAAGCTCTTGCTCGAGTTAACTTCGAAGATCTGACAGAAAAACTTGGAATGATCAACATCTACAACGCGGCTTGAGGGGGAGTGTTGGAAATCAAGCCTAAAATCAAGCCCATGTTTTCTTCCATGTTTTCTTCCATGTTTTCCTCCATGTTTTCTTCCATGTTTTCTTCCTTGAATTAGGGAAATTGTCTTACATTTGTAGGCTATATATATTTGTGCTTTCTTTCATTGTAAACTTAAGAAGAAAAGAGAAGGAATTAAGAGAGTGTTCCTCCATAGTCTTTGTCTTCAAAATCTTCATATTTGAGTCTTCAAATTCTTCACCCTTCTCATAACCTAATCCTTCTAGGTGCTGCAAATTCAGTTACCTGTTTGATTACCTATACATTGTACAACGCGCTTCAGGTGGCTCCAAACTCTACTTGGTTCATCTATTTAACGAGATTGTTGTTCCATACACTTAACACAAAATAAGAGGCGTCCAGTAAATGTTAAGCTCTTAATTGCAAGGCATAAAAAAAAAAAAAACCTTAGAGTTATCCCTTACTCTCTGGAAAAATCGTGTGGACAGATATCTATCCAAGACCTACACATCGGTCCACACCTATCAATCCATTTTTACCATGTTTCATCTTTCAATTTTGCAATTCTTCTGGTTTGGAAAAGGAAATAGAGGTTTTAAACTGGCATATTTGACAAGATCTTCTGAAGTTTTTTCTATATCTCAAAAAAAAAAAAAAAAACCCAAAATATGTTGCTCATTTATTTTCTTCATGTCATTGCCTTTTTTCCTCTTTTATGCTTATTCTTCCTCCTGTTTTATATATTTACAGGCGTCTTGATCGTTGAAAGCAGGCTATAATTTCCATAGATGCAAGTTTTGGAATGGAATATTTGCATTCAAAGAAAATTGTGCATTCTGATATGAAATGTGACAACTTTTTGGTGAACTTGAAAGATCCTTCACTGCCCATTTGCAAGGTTGCCTCATTCTTTTTTTACATCTGATGAATTTTGCTAGCATCATATATTTATCCTGTAGACATTTTTATTAAGAAAAAGATTGGTTTTAGACAGAGCAGTCTGATATTACAATAATACAATTCTTTCTCGGGTGGGTGATTTTGGCTTGTCAAAAATAAAGTGAAACACATTGGTTTCTGGTTGAGTTAGGGGGACCTTACCATGGATGGCTCCAGAGCTTCTGAATGGTGGCAGCAATAAAATTTGCTTTTCTTATATCAAAAAATGAATTCATTTTGTTCTTATTATAGCGGTAGGCTATGGGAATCTGTTATGCGTTTCATAGGTGGAAGTTATTTATGGATGAGCTAAAGGTTTAGGAAAATGATATCTAAAGCTGAAAAAGGAAAGAACATCAGCAGGGTACTTTTCGAATCATAGTTGGCTCTCATGTCCATCCGTATCTGACCGATAAGATTCTATCCACCAGACTTCACGAAAAAAAAATTATCTATCCACTAGTATTCTTGAAGGGTTTTGGTTCAAAATGCTGTTCATGTGTCTCACGTTGGTATTTCAAGTCGGTTGTGGTCCATTTATACACGTCATCTCCACAGGTTATGGTTAATATCTGTCTTTCCCTCGTATGCAGGAGGCATTATTAGTATTACATTGAGGCCAACCATTCCCAACTACTGTGATCCTGAATGGGGAAGGTTAATAGAGGAATGTTGGGCAGCTAATCCTGCAGCCAGGACATCTTTCACGGAAATTGAGAGTCATTTGGGTGTTCTGTCTACTACTGCCCAGAAAAAGCACAGCTGCAAAAATGTAGCCTGTTTTTAGTCTGATAAGTTGGTGCCATGTGCGCCTAGGACTTAGTCGTCTTGGCGATTCCCAAAAATGGCATTGAGCCCTTGTATGCTCTACTCGTGATCTGTTTCTATGGTGTTCCAGCTTTTCACTCGAGTCTCTCTTAGGAGAGTACCCTCTTTCCACAGGTTTAAGATAGTTTCAACATCAATATAAGTCCACCACCAACACCTTGAGGTTGTCTCTATCTAGTTTGGTACATCACTATGCTCGGTGGGTGCATTGGGACAAGGGTTTTGTTGAGTAGAATTGTGATGTGCATTTGCAATCAATTCTTAAAAATATGGATTCTTTTTTTTTCCTCTCTTTTTGGGTCTTGGAAAACATTTGGGTTCGAAAGAACATTTTGTTTAGGTAAAGATCCCTTAGAAAAGAGCCATTGGGGAGTATTGGGATCATTGCAAACAAGTTATTTTTTATTTTTTTGGGTTTTTTCAAACAAGTTAATTTGTTGCATTTTTTATTTGTGTAATCCATCATGGCAAAGCAAATATCAGCCAAGACAATTTAGGACGACTGGACGTTCTGTGGTTGCCATGCAGATGCCAGCATTATGGGCCTGCCCTTCCAACCGAGCAGAAGGCAACCCTTCTCATTAGCTAGAGTGTAGCCATCGCAGCCATAGACAGATAGCATCATCCTAACTTGACTCATACACTTCAAACCTACCACTTGAAAACCGGCTCGGCCTAGTTGCCTTCGCCATTGATCTGCTCTTTCGTGCCTTTCAATCCTGCCATAGCCCTCACAAGCTACAATATTGTGAATTTGCCCCGCAAAGTGATATTTCTCTATCTTCATCCTCTGTGGACTATTTCGTGGGAAAGTAGCTTCAAGTGAATCAAAAATGGCAGAGTAATAGTGCAGTGATTCTAGGAATCTTCCAAGAAAGAAAGGCCCATTATGATTCGCATCTTGTTCCACTACTGTAAGCAAGGTTGGGTTTAGTTTCTTTATTGATTGGAGGATTATCTTTAGAGAGCCTCTACTCTCTTTGACACACTTGTGCAGATGCATGATGCTGTTGACAAACAATGCTTCGCCTTCCCTCAATTTGAGATTTTCTCTACTTAAAAGTGATGGTGTCGCTGGCTCTGCAATCATGTGGAACTCCAGAGGGATGCCAAGGGAACTAGCTTCATCGACAAGTGCTTTCATACTGGCTTCAAGATCCGGGAGATCTTGACCTCCTCCAATTATGCTTGTGATACGGAGTAGTTTTGGAGGGCCTTCGGTCCGTGAAGCCAATGTTCTCAACAAAGAAGGCCACTGAAAGGTATTTTCCATTCCTAGATCAATGATATGCAAGGAATCCTTCCCTTGTGCTGCTTGACATATAGCTTCATTGGCAGCCATGAAGCCGAAAGCACTATATGGAGTCGTTTGGTGAAGTAGATGAAAAGCTTGTGTTTTTTCCTCCCTATCGATGGAGGACGCATCCACCATGATACCATCTGTGAACGAACCATCTGCGCTGACATTGTGAAGAAGTGAGAGCCTAGATTTCAATCCCACAGTGAAGCAATAGGAGACCCGTTGCAAGGAATCACCCCAAGTACTTAAAGAAGGCCAGATTTGGGTGAGCAATGAGTTGGCAAGTTGGGTGTCCCTGCAACCCACGGCCTCAGCACAGGCCAGCAACAAGTGCACCAGGTGAAGTCCTTGGTCCATCCCCTGGCTCACCTCTTCTCCACAATGAAGCACCATCTCTAAATCTAAAACCACCCCGAGATCTTCACATGAGCTACTCATTTCCAACTCGTCTGCTTCATTCATCATTGGGATGTCTCCATAAAAATCATTTGCCATTGAAAAGCTTTCAAGCTCATCTTGAAATTGATCGATTAATGCCTTCTGTTGCTCGGGGAGTTGGTTGTTATCATTGTCATAACAATCCATGTTAAAGAAGCTATCAACAAATTCCTCCTCCTCGGAAGGGGCCAGGAGAGGAGTGCTAGTGGCATGAAGGGGAGACCATAGCTCAAGTAGCTGATCAGTTAGTGTTTCCCCCCATTCTCCTCCTGATTGTCCTTGCTCGACCCTCGCGGGGCAAAAGCGACGTATGGCGAGGTCTTGGTTGGGACTCTCATGGATGGGGAAGGAGAGCCAACCATTGATCTCTTCCATTGACTCTTGGAGGAGTTGTGGAAGGAGCCTGGGGAGAATGAGCTTAGAGGCTTAGGCTTAGAGCTCGATTGGTCACAGAATATAAAAGGGATAGGTCCTTTTTAACGATGTTGGTTTAATAAGAATATTCTCTTTGTTTGAGGGTGAGGAAGGACATTTTCAATATTGTAAATGAGAATAAACTTTTCTGAAGGACACCACCAAGTCTTCCAAGATTGTGTCTCTTTAACCTCAAGGACTTTTTACATCAAAAGAAAAAAAAGGTGAAAAATTAAATAATAGAGAAAAAGTAAGTTAACAAAAGAAATTTGTATCAGCATGTATATATCTATCTTGGGTTTATTATTGGAGTGTAGTTGATTGTCGATGCAATTGGTAGTTACTGTTCTTAATGCCATATGGTGCTATGTCAAAAATCATAAAAAAAAAATGTCCTAAATATGTGTCTCTACTTCTTATAACTAGGATGGCCTAGTGGTATTAGGATGATTGGAAACATCTTGATCCATGGTTGGTCTTGTGTTTGAGTTCCAATCCACCTTTCCCTGGTTCCATGACTAGAGAAAATGAAGGTTTTTTTTAAGAAAAAAGTTCAGTACTGAAAATATTAGGAAATTAAAGAAAGAAATAAAACCGACATGAGATTCTGATCACAAGATTAAGTACATTGAGTAGGAGTGAGGTTATTGGTGGGCAATGAATGCAACTTATTGCTCATTTTTGGTAAATCTTCATTTGGTATGGTTTGATTTGGTCTTTAATGAAAGATTATGGGAGTCAATGAAGGGTGGGTCAGGGTGACATTGAGATATGGTGGGGGTCCGTTTAGCAAGCTAGAAGAATTTGCAGCTGGTAAGTAATAAAAAGTTGAATTAGTATGGAGCAGAGTTATAGGAAAAGTAATAGGTAGGAAATAGCAAGTGCAGAGCCGGCCATAAAGACAAGCACTCTAAGCCGAATAGGGAATGATAGGGAGGATTAAACTAAAGCATTTCGAGAATGAAAGATGGATCCATCGGTTACTACAACAAATGCTTTTATGGTGTCATCTGTTTGTCATTCCCCTTGGTCGGCCAACAAGCAATGCGACATTATAGGTGGCCTAGGCTTATAGCTACCTCGTGCAAACACTATCTATAGACATATATAAAGCATTTTTTTAATTACTAAAAACATATGAATTAAAATATTTGTCCAATAAGCAAGCATCTTCAATTGATGGTTTGATAATGTGCAAAGACTCTCCTATTAAGTGAAGTGTAATGGACAACTCATAGTTATATGCATGTAGCCATCACTGACAGGTGGATGTATCATGTATGTGTGTGAGAGAGAGAGAGGGGAATGGGGGGGGGGGGGGGGGGGGCACGGAATGAATAAAAGAATTGAATAGAATATTGTGTATGTGATGCAATAGCTATGAGTGCTCCATATGATTTAGCGAGAGGAATGAAAGTGATTGCTACGACAGCTCTACTAAGTACCATCAATCGTTCTGCTGAGAAGCTCTTTTCAAATAGTGTACATGGTTTTTTCCCTTGCTACACTATTAATCTTTTCTCCTTCCTATCCTTCTGTGTCTCTTGAATTGTTTGTTCAAGCCTTTGTGCATTTTGTGGGTGAACACTAACGAAAATTTTATGTAGGACCCGGTGTATATAAAGTAAATCCTCATTAAACCCTCTCATAGCACAAACATGTATTCCTATACTGGAATTTTAGATTCCACACTTGGAATGGTACTTGAATAACAAATGAGTTTCTAAGCTACATCACAACTGCTCACTGTTCCACCCCAAATGAATCATATTCGCATAAAGAGCAAGATTTGTAAAAATTATAAAACAAATTGGATATATCTTCAATAAGTTACTTTGTAGAATTAGCAAAGTATGTTTTAACAGAAATCTGCAAGCTATAAAAGAAGTTGCTAACATAGCCTAAACTAATTGAGCTCAAAATTTCTCGGCTAGAAGAGGTCCAAGTTATACTCTTTTTCTCTTTTTACTCCTTTTCTTAAGTAAACCTTTCTCTGCTAATGTCTTCAGCTTTTGTGCTTTCCTTGCTTTTGCCTTCTCCTCAAATCCATCATCCATCATCTTCATGGTTGCTACGCGTTTGGCCTTGTAAACCTGCAAATTTGGACAAAAGTCGTCTGGAAAATGGGAACTATGCGATCCATGCGCAGAGACACTTATTTATACTCCCTACAAGCTAATGCTAATAGACATGCAAACTTTGATATTTGATACTGGCTACCATGTTTCAACCCATGTCATTTTATGACAAAAAAAGCAAAATCTTATTTTACTACCGTTTATGTCAAGGTCATGCTACTTCACAACCATTTATGTCGGGTTTATTACTGGTTACTTTTAAGTTTCCCACTCGTCATAAAGTTTTGAAATTTTTGGGTGTAGTTGGGGAATCAGTAAGTTACATAGAACTATGCTGAGGAATAACAATGTGTAGAGCCTCATTTCAAGATCAGATGATGATAGGGTCATTCCTGGGTAAGGTCTAACACCTGAATCTCGGACTGTTTGTCGAGCTTGGGATTTGCCAGGACAGTAACCAATTAACATTTAACACGAGTATGATCCATTAAACTGCACATGACTAATTATATATTTTGAATATTAATAAATACGACAAAAGCTGTAGCGAATATTTTAATGGGCAGTACAAGAGTCTCGTTGATAGTAATTGAAATTAGCAGATAATGCAACCACCTTCCGTAAAAAAGTAAACTTCAAGGATCTAGAAACCCTAATGCTATAATAAAGATGATAATAGAAAAAGGAATTGAAGAATTCCAGGAAGAAGAATATGCACTCAAGCCACACATGTTCAACTGATAAATGGTTCTGAAAATCAAGTATAAAATATGGCAAACAGCATTTAGCATGGACCATCCAATAATTCACTGCAAAGCAAGCTCAAATGTTGCAATCGGTCTTCCAAAAAGACTCACCTTTGTAATGTCATCAAGCACCTCATTCTCTTTACATTCGAACTTGTCTAACTGTTTTCCAAGAACAGCTTCTATTTCATGAATAAGAATTACATCGTTCTGCAAGATATGTCTCAAAAGTTAGCAACGTCATCTCCAAGTTCAGCACATTTCTGTACTTAGCTTGGTAGGAAAAGTAATGTGGAGAAAGCATTTCATACATACTATTGGTTCCTCTTGTATATTACACACACACATAGAGGAGTCATGAGGGAGAATCAGGGAATTTTTTTGTGCATCCGACACTTCAATATTCTGTTGAAAAGAGAGCCTTTCCAAAAGAAGACGAGCAAGTGTAGGAAGAAAATATCTATTCTAAGGAGACGACAATCACAGTAAAGTCCTTAAAAATAGCATCCTCCATAACTAATTATTCCACACAAGCCATTAATTGAAAAGGATGATTGAGATGTGTTTATGCAATCTTGCAAGTTTGGGACGTGCCACCATAAAACTAAAAAAAAAAAATACCATGTCGCATACACCAAGCACTACAACAATCTGAGAAATTCTATTTTATCGAAATCAGAACTTATCTAGGGTCCCAATGGTGGAAACTGCCAACAGCTAAGACAATATTCCCCGGAAACATGGACAGGGAAAAAGTACACAGGATAGATAATTTTCTCTTGTAAAGAAACATCACAAGCATATCAAATCACAAGCATATCAAAAGGCGATTTGTTATTAAAATGTTGCATGATCGACACAGTGAGCACACTAACCAAAAAACCAGGGATTATTCTTGGAATAGTAGTATTTAGCTATCCTCTTAACTGCATATATACAAGAATGAAGAAGCCAATCATAATCTCCATCACAACACCTATAGGAAACCTTAATCACATATGGCTAATGTAATGATGCATGGACAGACATTCATAAAAGCAAAAAAAAAAAAAAATGACAAACTAAAAAAAGAAACATCCATCATTCCCAAATTTTGATTTCAATGGTAAACCTCTAAAGAAGAACAATCCCATCTTTTATGCAGGAAAAGGGGTAAGAAAATTAACACCTTCAAAATTGTATCCATTAAATTCACTTGTTACCTGGGTAACAAAGCTCACAGCCAGACCACCTCTGCCAGCTCTCGCAGTACGCCCAACACGATGAACGTAGTCCCTAGGAAACCTGCATTGATAAATTGTATTTCACTGAAAAGAAAAGTTACATGGAAACTTAAGTCAACAAAGATCTGTTGAGAAACGTAACCTCGGAATATCATAATTGATTACAAGATCAACCGTAGGAATATCCAAACCACGACTGGCAACATCAGTTGCAAGCAATATAGGGGCCTGTCCAGATTTGAATCGATGTAGTGCAGCGAGCCTTAAAGATTGGGATTTAAATGAATGCAATGCTGCAGCTTCTATATCAAGCTCTTCCAGCAATAAACTTAGAAGATGACATGTCCTGATTTTTTTTGATAAGAAACAAAGTTATTTCACTGATATTGATGAAGTAAATAAAATAGAAAAGAGGTTGGACAAGTCGTCCAACCCCGAATCATTAAAAACACAGAAAAAGAACAAAAAACAGTGAAAATAGCAGTAATAACAAAGCAGAGCAAAGAGTGCTTAGAGCAACATATAAATCACTGCAAATTTAGGGAATTATAATTCAAGGTTTGTTACTAGATTATCAAATCCATTTTACAATTTGATATAACTAATGTAAATTTCAAGCTTTAAATAAAAGCATTGTTACATTTTGTTGAAAATTAGACATAACTGACATGCAAGACTGGGGAGTACACGCAAGGGTCCGTAATGGGGGAAACCCAAAACTTAGTACTTAAAACATTAATGCTAATATTCTTTGTTCTAATGCTGATTTTCTTTTAAGATATTTATCCACAATTGATGAAACAATTAATTTGTTTGGTAAGAGTCCAACTCAATAATGATGAGCATACATATTCAAAAATAAATAAAATAAAAAATTAAATCTATCACAAGTCTATTAAACAAAATATTGATGTGTGAACAATCTCATATGTCACAAATAAATTGTCCAAGTCTAATATATGGAAACAAATTAATCTAAAACCTTATTCATAATAGGCAAAATTCCAAATACAAGAGGAAAGATCGAGAAATGGAAACTGAAGATTAGTCATGACATTGAGTTGTCTGAGAAAGTTTAAGTCCAATTTTTAATTTGTTAGAGAGTTTCACTTATTTTTAAAAATTAATGGGGACAAGTTGTAATAAATTCTAATTTAAAAAAAATAATCAAAAGACACTAAAATTTTTATAAGTTTCAATGGGGGCAATTGCCCCCACACCTCCCTTCCTAAATCCATCGGCAGGTATGCAAATGTCTGCATTCATAACTAAAGTTTACCACCTATTGAAATAATGACAATAATTATTTTTATGTGTAAAATAATGGTGATAACTATTACCAGAGATGAATCCTTAACAGGCCCTGCCAGTTTATCTGATCACACATACAACATAATAACAATCCAAACATAAAGACATTAGAGAGACATTTAATGAAAATTGTACCTGCATGTGGAAACAAAAATGATGGCAGATCGAATATTCATCTCTTCCATTTTGGTCAAAATGTATAGCAAATAAACATCCTTCACATTTTTGGGGATAAAAACATACTGCTGTCTAAGAGACTCAACTGTCTTGAAGCCTTCATATGCCTCATAGAAGTATGCCTTATTTGCAGAAAGCTCAAGTAGTGTTTGTAGGTCGCTTGTCATTGTTGCAGAAAATAATAAAGTTTGCCGATTCTTTGGCAAGCACTGGAACACCACTCTCAGCTCCTCTTCAAAGCCCACATCAAGAACTCTATCTGCTTCATCCAAAACTAAAAACTGAAACAAAATAATAGCGATACCCAATATGAAAGAACTCATGAACTGAGGTGACATCAATGGTCCGCAGTAAGTGCACACAATAGTAGAGGGCGTTAAATCGTAGGAGCATGGGAGAAAAACAGAGCAATGGAACCTCAGGGCTCAGGAGGAAATTTCCCTACTATAAGAGATGTATGCGCCAACATAACAAAAGGGTAAACAAGAATACAAATAACATAGTGTAGAAGTCTAAACAGGAATAGCAGAAACTAGGGTGCCAAGATGTTCTGTCACACCAATAAAGCAATCTCGTGTGGAAGCCCATTTGGGTATGAGCACTGAACTACATTATGTGTCAAAATTTCAATGTTATCCAAGCAATCATCTAAATTTCAAAACTATCTGATACCATGAAAATAAGGAACCCAAAAATCGCAACGTACTTAAATTAAAACAAATTGTACCTTAGTTTTGGAGAACACGGCAGGAATATCAGGATTTGCTTCAATGAGAACCTTAATCCTTCCAGGGGTTGCTATAACAACATGTGGCCTCTTCATCAACGTCTGGGCCTGGTTAATCATGTCCATCCCACCCACTACAACCGCACACCGCAAATTCAAGCACGACCCGAGAGCACGAAACTGCTCGGCCAGCTGGTATGCGAGCTCACGGGTTGGAGTCACCACCAAAGCAAAAATCCCATAAGGATCTTCCGCTATTTTGTTCAGTATAGGTAGTGCAAAGGCCGCCGTTTTACCACTACCAGTCTGTGCTAACCCTAAGACATCTTCGCCGGCAAGGATTCGGGGAATGCAATGGCATTGGACCGGAGTGGGCTTTTTCATGCCAAGCTCTTTGCAGGTATTGACGGCCCATTCGGCGAGGCCAATGTCGGAGAATGAGAGATGGTTTGGGGTAGAGCTAGGGTTTGTTTCTTTTTGGAGATAAGGGCGTTGGCTAGGGTTTTGGGTAGTGGTGTTATTACGTCTGGGGGTATCAGGATGTTGTTTCTTTGGGGCGATTTTCCGGGAAAATAAAGGAAAATTTTCATCCACTTGGATTTCTTCATCCATACTGTAGTAAGGATTGGGATTGGGATTGGGATTGGGATTTGGAAGAAGAATTGAGTGGGGTTGGTTAATAGATAGCTTCACGGGAAACTGGGAGATGTTTTTCTTTGAGGTGGTAATTGTTGCTTTAACCCTAGTCCCACTCGGAGGACGTCTGAATAATTAATTGTTTCTTCAACCACCGCGACTAGTCTACCGCGTCCGAGAGGTGTAACTGTGATATACTGAGATGCCCCAAAATGGAACACAACCTGCAAAATATGACTTCTATGTGCTTCTGTAGGAGAGATGAGTGCATAGTTTTAAAACCCGACCCGGGCATCAACCCGGCAAAAGGACCGGGTCAATTGGTCACTGGTTCAACCGTTGAGTCACTGGTCGGACCGGTAATATAATAAAAAATTAAAAAACAATTATAAATACTAATAAATAGGATAAAAAATCACAATAATTATAAAAATAACATCAAACATGTAAAGTTAAGTAGAGAAAAATCATCAAACATGTATCCAATTTTAATGTATTCAATTTTCAATACAACTTGTAAAGTTAAGTAGAGGAAAATATCTTTATTGAAGTTCAACTGAATTCAAGGCTCCAAATCGAAGTCCAACTCTTCGACAATGCATCAATCTAAGAATAATCCATGGAATTTGCACTATTCAAAGTTCAAACTTCAAATTCAAACTGTAATAAGCAAGACACATGAAAACAAAATGAAGCACATGAACATAACATAAGGACTCAAATAAATGAAACTGAAAATAAATTATTCAACCACTGCCTAGTTCCACTTGAATATACAAATATTACCACTATTATCAATTAAATGATTAACTAATCTATAACCCAATTATATATAATGAACAATAAGAATCTCAAACAAGCCACAAGTTCAATACCACAATTCATAATGCTCTTACTGCAATAAACAATCCACAAGTTCACAATCTTGCAGCTTATTTTAAAAGATAATAGCTTCTACAAATCAAATTGCATCACAGCTAGTAAAATAATCAAACACTTAATTCAGAATTCTGCAAATCAAATAGATACAAATTAAGAGCGTTAGGGACCAAATAGACATATTTGATTAATTGAGATCGTCTTTCTCTTTCCAAATGAGATCTCTCAACAAATAGAAATTATTTATGATTACTACTAGACGCCTTATCTCGTCTTTGAAAAAGTCCCAACCTAAGTGATGAAGAACTTTCCCAGAAAGATAGAGCCACCGGCTGCCTTGACTCGGGTCAATCAGAAACCACTACTAAATTTTCCAGGAAAATAAGAAAAGGAAAAAGTGAGAGAGATAAAGAGTGTTTTCTATGGTGGAGTCAATAGTCAAGGCATCCACACCACGTTCGCACTAAATTAAATTAGAAGAAGCCTAACGTCTTTTTCACAAACTACCACATACACTAATATTTTAATTTCTTCAGTCTAGCTAAAAGAGGTTGATGATTCGTGGCAATTGCAGCACAATATATAGAAAAAAGCAGCAAAACGTTAGTGGACCTTGCTGCTCGATGCGAGTCGATGATGGTCAGTCGGTGGAGGACTCGATGGTCGCTCGGTGGAGTCTGATCTGATGGATGGAGGACACGATTAGACCACTGGCGCTGGCTGGAGGGTGGACTGGAGTCGATGCTGCTTGCGTGCTGTTGGAGGCTGGACTGGGTCGCTGGAGTCGCTGCAGTGCTGCTGCTGGGGGTGGAGGTTGGAGTAGCTGGTGGGAGGCAGCCGCTGATCTGGTCCGGTCCGTCTGAAGCGAGTTGGGGCAAAACAAAAGGGCAAAAACACAAAATGCCCAAAAAGTGCAAAAAAATCTAAGATTTATACAAATTTAATTAAACCGTCCGGTTTGGTTCAACTCGTCCGGTTCACAAGAGTTCACCGGTTTTTGAGCGGTTCAAACGATCTGTTGCTCGAACCGACCCGGTTTGAACACCGGTTCACCGGGTCAACCCGACCGAGCTGAGTTTTAAAACATATCATGAGTGAGATACGGCAGAGATGGAGAGTGTGAATTTAATTTCTAGGGCTTCAAATAGGATGTTATAGCAGAAGAACCCCAAGCCGTTCAGATCGGATTTAAACGGGTTCAATGAATCGGGTTTTGGGCGGATTGTGTTCTTAATCGATCCAAACTCTGATCCAAATCGGGTTATTTCATTTTTTACTTTGTATTTTTGTATAATTAGCGAAAGATTTACTTGATATTTTAAAGAGAGAAATAAATTTTTATTTAATAAAACACTTGGGTAATTTGTTCTTGATTAAAGAAAGAATGAGCCCTAACTTTCGATTTTTAACTCACGACTTATGAGTGTCAACATGGATATGATAGAAATAATAAGCGTGCAGTATCAAACCATTTGGCACAAGTGATTAAGCAAATCAAGTTACAATTGATAAGTATTTGATTAGAATTCAAATAAACACTCAACATAACTAAATCAATACCTTTATTCATATTATATTATTAAAATTTGTTCAATTAGGAAAGAATGGAAGTTTAACTATGGATTTCTTGTTCGTGAGTTATGAGTGTCAATCTAAATACAAGAAGAAGGCATGATGGGCTCTAAAAGGATACAAGGTTAGACATATCTCACATGCCTTGGAAGTTATCCTTTTTGGCATCACGATGTACGTGTAGCTACAAATTTTATTGGTATCTGCGTTCTGTTCTACTCTCCCAATACTTGCACACACCGCAACCAATACAACTAGCCCCACCCCAAACTTTGCAACTAACAACCTAAATTGCCATTTCCACCAATATGATATCTTCATGTTACAACCCCCGCCCCCGCCCCCGCCCCCCCCAAAAAAATAAAAATTCAGGCAGATCTGTCTGATGTTAGAAAAAGGAATATATTACACCCACTAAAAATCACAATTCGCTCAAAGGCCGACGCAGACCAGAATAAACGGCTCTCCGGAATAGAGGATGCACATTTTCTGTTAGCACCTCTGCATCCAATTTCTCAATGTGCAGCCATATCTGTCAAAAACAGAATAAATACAGGGGGTAAAAATTTGAATTAGTCAGGGATGGCAAAAGCACATATTCATTCCGCGTACAATCTTAATCTATTGTCACTCTGGCAAAAAAGGCCACTGATTTTGCAGCAAAAAGGGGTTCAGACTTCCCAATTCATCATTTTTTTGTGTTTTTTTGGAAGGTTCATCCTTTTCTTGTCACCAACTTTTACAATGGTCAAATAAATCCAGGACTTCTAATTGTTGGAGCAACTAAATTTCATTTGCAGATTCTTGTTTGAAATGGAAAACCTATCAGATGATAGTTAAAGAAAAATTCATAACAATAGATTTGCAGGGGAGGGAAAGGATGTACCTCAGAAGCATATTGCCTTGAAAAGGCCTTGAGATAACCCAGAGTTGATAAACACCACTGCTCTTTCTCACCTATATTATAACCATTGGTGACCCTTCCCCCATTGGAATGACTTCAAATTCAGACAAAAGCCACCAAAAGAGAAAAGGAACAATTAACAAAAGAATCAACACAATTTGGTAACTGACATGGGCTCTAAGAGAACCAACCTTGTTGTGGGTCGTCCATTCTCTGGGTCCAATTCCATTGCAGATGAATTTTCAAGGTCAACAGCCATTTCGTCCGCCTGACCGTATCGCCGCATGGTTCCATCTCTAAATGCATCGTGTAGGCGCTCCATCAACACATTTGAGAAGCTCTTATACAACGAGAGGAACAATGCCTGTACAAGCCACAGATTATATACAAGACAGGCGAGGTATCAACCTTAGAAAAAAGAACCTAATAATCAAACAGAGTGACATTATCAAGGAGGATCAAAAACCTCATTTTCAGCGATGGCTTGAGCAAGCAGGGCCTCTTTCGCCTCTAAAGATTCCTGAACAGAAACCTCCACTTCTTTTGCTTTTTCAGCATATGATTTCAAACGCTTCATTCTCACAGGGTTTTCACCAAGAACAGGCTCACCATCCATAAGAGTAAGCTTGGACTCCGCAGCCTCCAACTCTGCTTTAGCTTTAGATGCAGTTTCTTCAGCAGATACAACGCTCCTCTTAAGGGATGAAATCTCTTTCCTCAGATCAGAAATGCGGTTGTATGTCTTACTAACAGCATTTCTAAGAATCTGTCAACAAAATAGGAAATTGATAATCATTAACTACTCAGAAGAATATAAGTTGTAACAAGGAGAATCTAGTAATAACACAAGAAAAAACAAATTTACAAACATTTCCTCGGTGCTGATCACAGATACCAGACGTCAGTTTTCTTCTTCACTAAACCAGGGTTAGGGAAACACAGGACTAAAAGAGGTGCAGTTAACGAGGAGAATAGAAAGAATATATGTTGTATCCTCGAATCGAAAACATATCATATTAATAGGCAAATATCATGATTTACAAAATGAAACATTATTGGCAAGCAATTAGTTGCATTCTTGATGCTGATCAACCACTGCAAATGATACATATCAATTAATTTGCCACTCGCTATGGGAAAGAAAAGTATGAGACTATGAGTCAACTGCTAAAGTTAATATACAAGTATATTCCCCTGATCGCTCTGCCAAGAAGAAAGCTCAATATGCACACGCAAGCGCGTGCACAGCAATTTTCAAAACTTAATATACAAAAGTTCAGAAGCCTTAGCTAAAATGGAAAACTTGACAGTAACGGCTAAATAAATGATAATTGCGCAGCAATGTCATATTTTGGTATAAGCAGGAAGTTCAAAATGCAACTACAAAGCACAAAAAAAACTTGCATATCATCCTCCCTATGAACTATTTGGAGTAAAAGCTAAAGCGCCTGGTGTTCTGGGTGGGTTCGAGTTTGAGAGGAGAATAAAAATGAAAGCCTTTTTCCCTCTCATTGGCAGCCATGTTGAAGATCAACCCCAGCCCATTACAAAGCCCAAGGAAAATAAAAGTCCAAAACCATCCAAACTCAAGACAATGGAAGCTTCTCAACAATTAAGGTGTTAGGTGAGAAGTGTGTAAAATGTGGATGGCTAAAGGAAGCTTCTCAACAATTAGGTAATTAGGTGGAAGAAATATATTTTTAAGAGAAGTGTGTAAAATGTGGTAATAATGTATGACTAGGATTAGTTCTCAATTTAATATTTGTATGGTGTAGATTGCATGGTGAGGACTATAAATACCCTCCCTTGCATTTGGGTTATGCATCCACCAAAACATAAGTCTTTGTATTCTTAGTGTGGTGTCTTGAGTGTAAGTTGTGAGCTTTCCATTGAGTGTCTATTTCTCTTCAAATTTGGGAGTGGTCCTTGCAAGTGTTGTAGTGTCTTTTATCGTGGGTATAATACAAGTATTTTGTTTACTTGTTTGGGTCTAATATTAGTAAGTTTAGAGTTGTGTACTCTAAATTTTACTCAACAAGCCATGAAGCCGAGTTTGAGACATCACCCCTCCCCCCAAAAAAGATAATTAATTTATTCATATGAACACATTTGTTAGGGTAGCTTCAGACATTATCATCGAAACAACAAGAGTGGGAGAAAGAAGTTTTAACAAGATATATAAACATAGAACGATATTAACAGTGCAACAAAAGAGCCAGAAGTTACAAGCCACTAGCTTCAACTAGAGGTTGGCACTGAGCACCACTTTAAAGCATTGTTTTCGAATTAAGCTCGACAAGAAACTCTTTCGTACTAAACAAATGCATTCTGCAAGTGAGGGGCGGACAGACCTATGAATGCAGTCTCCACTTCATCCCAGACATGCACATGGTATGGTGGAGACAGGAACTGAACTAACATTCCAAATACTTAGATGCCCAATCTCTGCATTTTCCCGTCTTAGTATAAATGTCAAAACTTTCTTTATCATGTTCAGATGCACTAGATCATAAGGGAAACAGAAAATGCACAAGTTGCCGTAAAATGAAGTCGAGGAAACAAAAGTCAAGTCTTTGATACCCCGTTCAAAAAAAAGGACTATGATGCTAAATTTTGGAATTTGTAAGTTCTAACAAAATGGTAGGGCACAGATTCTGGGGGGAAAAAACACAACAGTTGGGGCACAGACTTTTCAGCGAAATTGGGCAACAGATGTATAATATTCTAGTCTTCTTCCTGCAGTCTGGCTCTCTTTATCTTCAAATAAATATGTTTCCTACAATCAGAAATATATAGAGGTATTCCCAGAATATGGCATATATAGTATCACATATGTATGAGAAAAGAAAGAAGAACATGCCAATATATGCATCTCTCATAAAGATACCAGTCTTATATCAAAAAGAACATGGTCAAGAATTTCCAAGGAAAATTTTTCAGTATTAAGTAAAAGCTGTCGTGTTGTACCTCCCATGGACGATCAGAGGTATGAAATTGATCAACGTTTGCTGGAGAGAAGATCCATCTTACAATGGCCAAATTAGATATAAGCCGATAACCCATCATTCGATCAATCGCTATGGCCGTCATTTGAGCACTGTTCTTCCAGTAAGAACTTATTTCGTCCATCAACATGACTTGTTTGTCCTCATCAAGACAAATCTTTGCAATGACTTGACCATACCTCTCCAACACAGTGTTCAAATGAGTAAAGCTTTTTGATCCAACATGGAGAAGGGTTTGAACAACCACTCTGAGGGCAATGTCAAGACCATGAACTGGGATTACTTTTTCTTCAACCCATGATATTATTTCACGTGCAGTTTGCCTTCCTTTCACCATGTCATTAAGTTCGACAGAAAGTGTATTTTCAGTTTGATCTCCACCATCTTCTGCATTGTATTTGAAGTTCGATACACCTTTTGGCGGAAGTAACTCTTCTAAAGCAGGGGCATTCTCAATGCTCTGTATGAAGAAAAAATAAAAGAAGTCACACAGGTGATAATTGTGTCAACCACAAGCAGAATCCACACCATCTCCTAAGAAAACAGATTTAAGAAGCAGAAAAATTTTCCTACTTCCAATTACCCTTTGAATCAAGCATTATTTCCTGTGGAATACTAGGAGATGAAGCTACATCCTGAGAAATTTCATTCAGGGAGTATTTGACACCAATATTTGGACTTTGCATAGTTCACTGCGGCAAAGAAATTAACAAATATCGAGGCGCAAGCTCAATACAACTAATTCTCTGCTCTAATTGTCGAAAACGCAAATACCAATTAACAATGTATACAAGCTTACTCGAAATGCAACCATATGACACCACAGATCGTGAACACTAAAGTTATCAATAAAAGTGCCACTTCTATTGATTGAATTTAATATCCAGTCAGTATGATTTATTATTGGATGCACAGCATATAATGACAATCAATCAGCGATTACTTTTCACTTGTGGAGTATCAAAGAATATTAAAAATGAACAAAAATAAAGGCACTTGTTGACATCATAATTCCTAGAACCTCTTGAACAAACAAACGTTGTGGGGCCTATTTTGGAAGGTCCAATACAAAAGCCCATTCCTCCCATGGCCAAATGAACTGAAAGTTTGCTCTGCAAAATTAACTCACTAATTCAATGAAACCAACAAAATCCACATAAAAAGTTAAAGCAACAAAAACTTAAAACTTGATGCAATTATCATCACACAGCCGTAGGGGAATGCTGAAAGCATTTGGCAGAAATATGCCTAATTGGACAAAATGATACAGAACAAGACATGGAAAAGTCATAACAAGAAGAGCAAGTTAACAAATTAACATATCCAGAACCACAGGGGTATACAGTGGAATTCTCAAAGGATTGCAAGAGATCCCCAACATTCCAACATAAAAGGAGCAAAATCAGAAAACACTACAACTACATAATGTCCAAAGTACTTGAAAATTACATATTCTTTGTCTTTTTCTAAAAATGGTATCACATATATCTTTTATTTATTTTAATTAGTCTCAACTCAAAAAATTTGAAAAACGTATTTAAGATATTTATAGGTGAAAAAAAAGTAGCTTAAAACTGTTATACGGGAATTATCATATTTTTGGATTGAATTATTCTTTTTTGTTTTTGAAAAAATGAGTGGAGGCAAAAGAGTGCAACCACCCGATAGGGTTTCATTGGTGAGATTAGGTGGTTTTTGACTATGTTTGTTACTCATTTCGGGAACGAATCTAACTAAAATAACATAATGGTCAATCACCAAACCCCAATATAAATTTCAAGACTCGAATTTCCAACCTCAGAATGAGAAATTTAACCTATACCGCACTCAATAAATTATTCAATTGATAGTACTTGTAAAATATTCATGTGATAAACTAAATTGTTCTTTTTGTATGGGTGTATTTGGCTTGCCATGCGAGGAGTGGATATTTATCCTAATCTCATCCAACCCAATCCCAAATAATTCAACCTAAATTAAATCTAATCAACATTATCCAATTCAATTCTTGACAATAAAAAAAAAAAAAACTAATAAGAAAATATTTTTAACAGTAAAAAAAAAAAAAAAATTCCCCTGTGCCTATCGCAGGACATGGCATACACGTCGGAAATACAAAGTTCAGAGAGAGAGGGAGAGAGAGAGAGAGAGAACCCATACCTGTTGGTGTGGAGTGGGGTGCTGGAGACGAGGAAGAGGTGCAAAAATGGATTGGCTTTTAACCTTAATTGAGTACTGTTTTAAGGGCAGTTGGGTAAAATTATAATTTATCCTGTCAATTATTATATTATAGGATTATAAGAGACTGTTTTAAGGATTATGTTATGTACTGTAAATAACTTTACAATTATTATAGGATTATAGTAGACTTCATTATATGAGTCTTTTTTTTTTCTTTTCTTTTTTTAATTCCTCTTTTATACATTGATTGTCTTGTGTATTCTTAGTTACGCCTCCAATTGATGTCCTCTTAATCTTGCAGCTAGATCTAGGTGCTTACGAATCAATTCCCTGCTCAAATGAAAAATAAAACAGTCAATACAACTGATTGAATCAATTCGCTGATGTTTATCTCTTGGCTTTCGTCAAAATTGGGCGTCCTATACGAAGCTATATGCATCTCTCTGCTCTGAAATGCAAAGACTGTAATGTATTATAGAAAACACATTTAATCATTATATTTCAGTTACTGTTTGGTTGCTCTTGAAGTTGATCATAAAGTTACTGCTCTTTATCTCTCTTGGCGCTTGATGTTCCTTGAATTAAGTTAGAGTTTTTTTTTGGATTGCGTTGATTTGTTGATTGTGTTGGTTGTGTTGGTTTGTTCTTGATCCTAAGTGTTCTGTTTGGCTGTTGAGAAAGTGGAATAATAGAAAAGATGGTGCCGGATGTAAGATCTTGACAAAGCTGTCTTTCCATTTTTATGCAAAACCTGACTTCAGTGCTTTTGTTTACCAATTTTCTGTGAAATACATTTCATTCTTCGAAAGCAGACACAAGAAACATACATCCGATTGCAAGCTAGAAAGGATATTTCCACCTTCATTCTTCGATATTATCGTGCATTTGGTCATTTATCTCGTGCGAGAGGCAATTCTTGCTAGACCAGTGCAATACCGATGGATGTATCCGATTGAAAGGTAGTGTCTTTTGATACTCTTAATATAAGTCATAAGTTTGTGATGCTAGAAGATCATGCATTGTTTGTTTACTTACTCATACAATATTGTGCAGCAAAAGTTCACCCTCAAAGAAGACCCCTGTATTGAGGAATCTATATATAAGCAGCTGAATCGGCAATATAGGGACTATCGACACATGCTTCATAAGAACCACTATTGTGAATATGCCACTGATGAGATTAGGCTGCAAAATTGTCCCTCGGATGTGAGCCTAGATGACTGGGCAAGTCTTATCAGTCATTTTGGATCTGATGACTTCAAGGTATGCATGCTTTTGACATCATTTTAACTTCTCTGTGTTAAAATTTCTGAGTTTCTATATGTTAAGATAGTGTTGGATACTTTCTGAAACATTTTGAACGTGAATCTGTTGCAGAAGAATATTGGTAAATGATCATTATCAATCTACTATATGATCATCGTCCATCTAGACTGATGCATCGGGCAGGCCTTACTAATACCTGAGGTTTTGGGCTTTTAGCTTTTCACAAGATCAGTCATAGATTTATGCAATTCTATGTCTAAGCTCTACCCGAGATTCCTTATTAAGATGATATAGGTGGATCTTCATTATTCAATTGTTCATATCAGTCATAGGTATTGTGATTGTTGTGTTCTTTTCTTCTTCTTTTATTGGGGTGTGCTGTTTTTTTCTTAGTTTAGTATCTCCTGGTTGTTTCTTTTATCTGCCTTGCATTTATCTAGTTTTCATCTACAGGTCAGCTATTTGGTTTTCACCTAGTTTTCATTAGGTTGTCTTACATAACTTGGTGATGAGTTGTCTGCCAATTTTATATTACTATCTAGGTAAAAAGGAGGTGTTGTGGTCATTGTAAAATAGCTATTGTTGGGAGAAAATGACTTGCTTTAATTCTTGGATGCAGAAAATGGGCAAAAGAAACGAGGAGAACCAGGCGAAACAAGACATTGCTGATAGAATTGATCAAAGAGAATAGAGAAGAGAAAAGGAGAATAGATTATTCATGAAGTAAGTCTGTAATACACAACTTAAACCTAGAAACACACAAAGTAAATCTTATATAGTAGGGCAACACAACATAAGGCAAATGCCTAAACTACTCTTAGTAGAAATACTTTAACACCCCCTCTCAAACTCATGATGTGGTAGAAAACATCAAGAGTTTGCCAAGAAGAAATCTAAAACGTGTTATGGTGTGGACTTCGTAAAAAAATCCGCTATCTGCATTGTGGAAGGAAGAAAGGGAAGAGTGATGGTGCCCTGCTGTAGATGATGGCGCACAAAGTGACAATCAATCTCAATGTGCTTTTATGCGCTCATGGAAGACCGAGTTATGAGCAATCTGAATAGCACTGGTGTTGTCGCAGAACATAGGAGTAGGAGAAGATACTGAAATGCCAAGATCAGCAAGGAGCCATCGTAACCAGACTATCTCAGCTGTAGTAGATGTCATAGCGCGATACTCAGCTTCAGCAGAAGAACGAGCAACAACAGTTTGTTTCTTGCTTTTCCAGGAAATAAGAGAATCCCGAAGAAACAGGCAGAAACCAGTGGTGGACTTGCGATCCATAGAGTCACCAGCTCAATCAGCATCAGAGTAAGCCTTGAGTTCCATAGATGAAGAGTGAGGAAATACTAAACTCTGATGTAGAGTACCACGGAGATACCAAAGAATGCGAAGAACAGCAGCCCAGTGAACGTTGGTAGGTGAGGCACTAAATTGACTCACAATGTGAACAGCATAAGAGATATCCGGATGAGTGACTGTAAGATATACTAAACTTCCAATAATAGTCTGATAGAGGGTTGGATCAGACAAGGGAGTACCGTCAGACGAAGAGTAACGAACATTGAGCTCTAACGGTGTTTCAACTGTCCGATTATCTGATAAACGAGCTCGTTCAATAACATCTGAAGTATACTTGAACTGAGAGAGAAGATATCCTTTAGGAGAGGAAGCAATCTCAATACCCAAGAAATATCTGAGCTGCCCCAAGTCTTTCATCTCAAAATGATCCTGCAACTGGGTTTTCAATGAGCATATGTCAGTAGTGTCATCACCCGTAATAATCATATCATCAACATATAGTAAGAGAATAATAGAACCTGAGGAAGTAGACCGTAAAAAGATAGCAGAATCATGGTCACTGGCGCGAAAACCCAAATCACAGATAACCGAAGAAAATTTCGCAAACCATGCTCTGGGAGCCTGTTTAAGACCATATAAGGCACGATGAAGTCGACATACTTGACCAGAACTATAAGATAATCCAGGGGGAGGTGTCATAGAAACCTCTTCAGTCAAATCTCCATGTAGAAATGCATTTTTCACATCCATTTGAGACAAACTCCATTGTCGAATGGCAGCAACTGCAATCACAGTGCGAACAGTAGTTATCTTGGCAACAGGAGCAAAAGTCTCATCATAATCTAGACCATATTCTTGAGCAAACCCCTTGGCTACTAATCGAGCTTTATATCGTTCCACAGAACCATCCGACTTGGTTTTGATCTTATAAACCCACTTACAACCAATGGTGCGTTTACCGAGCGGTAAAGGCACTAGCTCCCAAGTTTTGGTCTTATGTAAGGCAACCAACTCCTCATCCATAGCCTGTTTCTAAAGTGGATCAAGTAAAGCCTCCTTGTAGGAGGAGGGTTCAGATAGAGAATGAATAGAAGTAAGGAAAGAACAAAAGTCAGAAGAATAACAAGTATTACTCCAACCAAACCTGTCTGGACATTTGCGAGAGCACTGAGCATAGCGTGGGGTAGGATCCACAGTGTCTGAACCTGATTGGGCAGCCGGAGGAGAAAGGGGAGGCACTGTATCAGGAGAGGAGATAACTGGAGTCCTGCGAACATATGTATGTACAATAGGGGGATGAGTAATAGTCGACTCAGAACATGAAGGATCTGACACGGGTATATCACCAACATATGTGTCAAGAGGAACATTAGTAGGAAAGGGATCAATGTATAGCAGGTCAGACTTATTCAATGAGGAAGAACTAGATGGAATTAAAAAGAAGGGAATATGCTCCATAAAAACTACATGACGAGAGACATAAAGTTTAAGGGTGATGGGATCATAGCAACAATACCCTTTTTGGCCCTCACCATAACCAAGAAATACACATAAAGCTGAACGGGCAGAGAGTTTGGTACGAAGAACACTAGGGAGCAAAACAAAGTAGGTACAACCAAACACACGTAAAGAAAAATAGTTAGGCGGCTTACCACATAACTTTTCAATGGAGAGACTCCAGAGGTGAGCATAGTAGGAATGGTGTTGATCAAATGAACTGCTGTCAAAACTGCTTCCCCCCAAAATGAGCTAGGAACATGTGCTGATAAAAGAAGGGAACGTGCTGTCTCTAGAATATGACGGTGTTTTCGTTCGGCAACACCATTCTGCTCAGGTGTGTCAGTGCAAGAGGATTGATAAAGTGTACCATCAGATTTCAACAAATCATGAAAAGAAGTAAGAGTATATTCACCTCCCTGATCACATCGAAAACATTTAATGACTGTAGAATATTGACTGCGTACCATATTACAAAAGGTAGTGAAGATGGAAAAGAATTCAGACCAACGTTTCATCAAGAATACCCAACAGTACCTCGTGTAATCATCAATAAATGAAACATAATATTTGGACCCTCCTTGTGTAGGAATAGGAGCCGGTCCCCATATATCAGAGTGAACAAGATCAAATGGTGCAAGAGAGCAAGTAACACTTTTATTGAATGGCAATGCACTAAATTTAGCCAACTTACATCCACTACCATCAGAAATGTCATGACTTCCTAAACTACCCAAACTACCAGTCGAAGCTAAAAATTTTAAACGAGAATAAGAAACATGACCAAGACGAGAATGCCATAAATAAAAACTAGATGACTCTGGACTCAAACGAAAAGAAAATAAATCAACAGTATAAACAGCAGCAACATCTGGGACATGGAGCTCCTCCAACACATATAACCCGCCCTTTCTACGGCCTATCTCAATCAGCTTCTTAGACCGTGGATCCTGCACAACACAACCAGAGGAAGAGAAATGAATCAAAAATCCAGAATCAAATAGTTGACTTACTGAGATTAAATTCAAAGTAAGTTGAGGAATATAATAAACATCTGAAAGTATAAGGTTGGAGGAAATAATTGTCCCAACACCAGCTAATGACATTTGAGAACCATTGGCAGCAAGTACAGATAAAGATGGAGAAGAAACAATAGATGCAAATAAAGAAGAGTCACTAGTCATATGATGTGTGGCACCTAAGTCAAAGACCCATGCGGTTGGAGATATACCTGAAGGACCTGAGCTGAACGAACCTATAGTAGGAGAAACTATGAGAGCACTAGACTGATGAAGAGAAAGAAACTTCTATAGCTGATCTGCAAGCATAGTCAAGGTGGGAGCTGATGAGGCTGACTCATCCACTGGTGGTGCTACGGCCGCTGTATGACGATCTCTGGACTTAAATGACTAATTTTGAGACCCTCGTGCATTCTTGTTCATCAACTTTGGACATTGGGCTTTCCAGTTACCCTTTTCACGGCAGAAGCTACACTCATCAGAAGCAACTCGACCTCGATATTTGTTTTGAGAATTTGAGGTCACTTTGGAAGGAACAGCCAAGACAGTCTGATTTGGTAGTGGAAGAAGACCCTTTCCAGAAAGGGTTTTAAGGCGAACCTCTTCAGCTAAGAGCTCATTGACAACTGCATCCACTGAGGGGAGTGGGTGACGATGAAGAATGGAACCACGAAGTCCCTCGAAGTCATCTCTAAGGGCCATCAAGAATTGCACCAGCCTCTGTTCCTCTCTGAAAGTGCGATATGTCAGATTAGTACTCAACTCAGTGGATTCAGTAAGTGCTAGCTGATCCCAGAAGCCAGTCATAACTGAGTAGAATTCTTGTATGGTTTTGTCCCCTTGACGCGCATCTCGAATCTCATGCTCTAGCTGATACCCCTTTGCAAAATTAGACTGGACAAAAAGTGTGGCCAAATAATCCCAAATTTCCTTAGCTGTGGTAAACTTGGATAAATGAACCCCAATGGTCTGATCTACTGAATTATTAATCCAAGTGATAATTTTTGCATTGTTGATATCCCAAGTACTCTTCAAATCAGCATAATTTTCTGCCTTAGTATCAGTTGGAGCATGTACAACACCACTAATATAATTCCACATGTCTTTCCCCAATAAATTTTTTTTCATAACATAATCCCAATAAACATAATTTCCTCCTATTAGTCTCACACTAATGGCCTGTAGGGAATCAGAGTTTCCTGCCATTGTAGGAACAATTACTCCACAGTCAAAGTCAAAGGAATCACAAAACTCAGCAGCCCCAAAGAAAGCAATATCACCGAAAATCAATAGCCCTCAACAACAAAGAACCAACTGTCGAAGGAAGCAAACAATCAGAATACCGAAGTCACTGCCAAAGCTACAACTAGATGACCACCAACAAAGCAGAAAGCCACAACCAGAAGACCACCAACAAAGCAGAAGGCTACTGCCGAAATCAGAAGCAAACCAACAAAGGCTTCGGTTACTGTTCTTACCGTGAACAGTAGCCCGACAGTTCCAAGCAGCCAATAGACAACCAAAATCAAACCAAAACTTTTCAAATCACACAACCAGTCTGCCTATATACTTAATCGCACCCTTTAGAGTCGATTGGAAGTAAGGAATTCGAGAGAGCCAACCCAAATTCACCGATCGAAAAATAGGGCCGAAATTTTTGAAAAAACATTCAAAAATTAGAAAACCCTAGCTGATGACCTCAAAATCAAAAACAAAACATACCATTGGAAAGCCCATGAAGAATCGAGTACACTGGTGCTCTCCTTGTTCCAGTCTGATGACGTCAGCAATGACGTCAGCCCTAACTTGATGACGTCAGCCATCGTTCAGAAGTGGTTGAAGCATCTGCTGTGTTCTTCAAAAAATTTTAAGTATGCTAGGATCGAATAATGCTCTGATACCATGATAGAATTGATCAAAGAGAATAGAGAAGAGAAAAGGAGAATAGATTATTCATGAAGTAAGTCTGTAATACACAACTTAAACCTAGAAACACACAAAGTAAATCTTATATAGTAGGGCAACACAACATAAGGCAAATGCCTAAACTACCCTTAGTAGAAAATGGGCAAAAGAAACGAGGAGAACCAGGCGAAACAAGACATTGCCACAATGCTGGGACGAAGAGTTTCGCTCAAATAAGTTCAATAGTGTGAGTTTTTTCCAAATGTCTATGGCACTTATGTTATTAAATATACATATGTATGCATAGATTTATGTATATTGCTTGTATCAATGTATTTAATGCATGATAGCGTGATCCTGAGACTGGAGAAGAGCCCACCCGTACGGATCTGTGGTTGATAACCAAGTTTAGTGTGAAAAGGAGCACTTGGGCTGGGTAAAGAGCAGGGGAAGTCTATGTAAGTTGTTATATCTTATCTATTTCTTTGCAATATCTTTTTACATATTTTAAATTTATAGATTGCATTCTTTCCAAATGCAGAGCGAGCTTAAGATGCTAGAGGCTCAATCAATGGAGGAAGGAGCTACTCCCATGACTGAGGATGACAGGTTTGAAGCAGTACTTGGTCCAGAAAAATCAGGATATATACGTGGTCGTGGGGTTGGTCCAAAGCCCACGACATCTACAGCTGGACAGCGGATCCATCCGCAGCTAGAGAAGGAGAATGAGGAGTTGAAGAGGGAAGTTGATGCGTGCATTGGGAGTTATTAGAGAGGGAAAACAGTGAGATGGCTTCGCGACTAGAGTCTCTAGAGTCTAATATGCATGATGAGATTCAAATACAAATGCAGGCTGCACTCCAATCTCAGCTCACCACTTTTTTTCAACAAATGAAAGAGTTGGGGCAAGTTCAGTATATGCAAGTGAACCCTGGCTGCTCAAGGGTATGTAATTTTGTATGCTATTCTTATCTTTTCGTCTTCAGATTTATATTTTTGTTGGTTCGTTCACTGTTTTGTTTCTTTATCTAGAAATGTGTTTTTTGATCAAGTTCTGAGTATGTGCTTATTCTCTTTATGAATATCAATGCTTCTTGGTTTTTGATAGAGAATATTGCAAACATACAGTGAAAAGATTCTGAGGATAAGAAGAATTACCTAAGGGCATAATCTCAGTCAACCTGTGACTATTCTCATAGCAAAAAAAAAAAAAAAAAAACCTGTGATTATTCTGTCAGGCTCAAGCTTTTTTATGCTAACCAGTTAATTCGCAACGGCCTTCCTTCTTAAACCGACCTATCCAATTTCACATGCAAACTATACCTTCTCTATCAATAGAGTCTGATATTTTGATTTCAACAGCAGAGTTTGTCTTAATACTTACAATTACACTCTTATTTCAAGCTGCAAGGATGACAAGTTGTAATGGAGATGCGTTCTTACTTGTATTTGTATACTTTTGAGTATTTTCTTTGTATACTATCCGCTCTCAGTGGTAAATTTTCTGACCTGGATTGGGTAAAATTTTGGAAGGTACAAATCAATGAAAGCTATGGAAACAACTCTTGAAACCTCACCTGTTAAGACTAAAGACGAAATATGCAAGGTAAATCACAACAGCTGGTATTTTTTTAGTTGGTTGCTAATTTAGTGCATTTAAATGACTTACATTACTTGAAATTCTTATCTCACTTTGACACTTGGTGTTAAAGTAGTAGTATAACTCTTTTTCACATGCTTTATACACTTTGGGACACAAAATAAAGTATCTGCTTGGAAATACATTGTCAAATAATCTCAAAGTGAAGCCAGAGGGTTGTATATTCTGCTCTACTCGTGAAGCCAGTGGTGTATATTCTGCAATACTTGTGATGCCAAAGGTGTATAACCTTGTTTTGCTTATTTTTTATCATATCATACTTTCTTGAGGATTTCATGTTTTTCAGAGAGATGGAATGGCGTCAAGTACATAGAAAAACAGGTACTAGTCATTTTTACTGTGGTTATATAGCTCAACTCAACTCTACTCAACGAAATCTTATCCTAACATTTTTGGAGTCGACTACATGAATTATGTTTAGCCATTGTACTCTATTAAGGGTCATAGTTTCTATAAGTTATTATATTTTTCTTTACTATTTCATTTAAAGTTACACTGTTATCGTTTATGTTACAACAATCAACCGTTACCGTTATTCAGAACTATGGTGTTGCCTATACTTTTTCATGGATAAATTCATTCCTATTTTATTTTTCCTAGTTTTATCACACATCTATCTTAACATTTTTGTTTTCATCACACTTAATTTTGATGTGTTGTTTCTTAGTTGTCCAACACTTAGTCCCTTAAATCATAGAGGATCTTATGGCCATTCTATAGAACTTTGTTGAAATTGTCGAAGGTGTCATATTTTATTTATTTGTTAGTAATGGCATAGAAGTACTTGATAAATAGGAGATTGTATACATACTTTAGCTCTTTGTTTGTCTCTTAAATCATCTAGTTAAATTTTAATACCTTTTTCGATCTAAGGAGCGAGTAAGAACCAAATCATGTATACGTAAAGAGATACACACAATAATAACAAACGTGTAAAGTTAGGGTTTTTGTTTAGATGCGTAAATATGTATCCTATCTTTTTATTTTTTGTATTGTAAGAGAGAGAGAGATAGAGAGAGAGAGAGAAATGGTTGGTTGGTTTTTTTTTTTTTTTTGGGGGGGGGGGGGGGGGAATTAATGCCTTTTTTCCCTATTTATATCGGTATTATGGAGAAAGAGAGGGAGAAAGAGAGAGAGAGATATGAGGGTAACCTTTGGGTTGTTGTGACCATTTTGCTTCTTTAAAAGAGGATATGCTATTTATTAAGAGAAGAGAGAGACAAACGTTTGATGAGTTTTTTTGAGACCGTCGGATGAATTTATTGAAATTTACATGTTTTATATTATAGATGTGCTATTTATTAAGAGAAGAGAGAGATGCTTGAGCTAGTCTAGAATTCTAGTTAAGAGTTGATAACTCTAACAAATTTTGGGATCCTTCTATTTTGGGGGCCCCATTGAGTGTTTAACTTGCCTGTCTTGTGGGCCGGCACTGGACAATGGTGGCCAATTTTTTTTTGGGAAATTTGGAAGTCGGTACAAAATTTTGAACTTAATTGAGCTAAATTATATTAAAAAAACTTATTTGACTCTAAGTGCATCTTTTTGGAAAAAGATTAAAATATCATTCATTACTAGTACCATTACTCTCTCACTCTTTCTCTTCCCATCCCCTTCTCTCTCACTCTTTATTTTCTTTTCAAATATGTAAAGATTTGATTTGATTTTTTCATCTCTTTCTCTCCCTTATTTTCTCTCGCCCTCTCACTCTCTCTCCCCCTATTTTCTTTCATTATTACTCTCTCTCTCTCTCTCTTTATTCTCTCTCTTTATATCAACGTTACAACAACACAATTATATCAATCAATTGCAATTGTCTTATAATACACCAAAATATTACTCATATGTTCTAATAAACTAAACAGTTACACCAATCAAATTACACAAAATTACAATATCAACCCAATTTGTCATTCAGTTATTTGCATAAACCAAAGAGTTACACTATTTATTATCTCGACATAGTTACACCAATTATATATACTAAATTGGGTTTATCATTACACAAAAGAGTTTATCATTACACCAAATATGATGTTTATAATTGGTGTAACCATGTCGTGATACTAAATGGTGTAACTATTTGGTTTATGTAAACAACTGAATGACAAATTCAGTTGGTGTCTCGTAATTGTTTAGTGTAACTATTTGGTTTATTAGAACATATGAATAACTGTTTGGTGTATTATATAGGGCAATTGTAAATAATTAGTGTAGTTGTGGTGTTGTAACGTTGATATAAAGAGAGAGTAACGGTGATAGAAAATAGGGGGAGAGAGAGAGAGAAATGGGGGAGAGGGGGAGATGAAAAAAATCAAATCAAATCTTTACATATTTGAAAAGAAAATAAATTATGAATGGGAGAGAGAAAAAAATAGGGGGAGAGAGAGAAAGAAAATATGGGAGAGAGTAATGGAGAAAGTGAGTAACAATGTGAGAAATAGGGGGGAGAGAGAGTGGAGGAATAAAAATTATGCATAATTTAAGGAAAGGTAAGTAAATAAAAAAAATAAAAGGTCATTTGAGTTTTGTATCTAATCACAAGATATTTTATTAAAATTAAATTTAATAGAGTAAACAATTTACCTATACACTTCCTCTCAAATAAATCTAAAAAAATGTACCAACACCCAAAAAATTCTTTTTTTTTTAAGTCAAGATTTACGGGGATAAATTGTATTTTTTATATTTGAGAATTTATATTTTATACCTTCAAAGATTAAATTTGTGTATACCTCAAATATTAGATTTTTCACATTGTACATTCAATGTATTGAAAGTGTTTCAATGTAGACTTTTCGTTAATTTCTATTACTCATTTTGTCAACATCAATGCAGGGGTGGCTTACGGCAATTGGAGGCCTAAAGCGAAAACCCTAAATAAGATTTTTTTTTTATTTTTAATATTAATTTTTTTTAAAAATTAATTTATTTTTAATTTATTATATGAGAGAGAGACTTAAGAAGGACGTGCTAGTGTTACTAAAAAAAAAATTTAACTTTTGTTTTTATTTTTTTATCAGAAAAAAGAGTTTAATTTTAATTTTTTTTTAATATTTTGTACTAATTTTTATACAGAGAGAAGGGATAAATATGAGTTGACTTTTGAGTACTTATTATTTTTTAACTTATGATTTTTAAATTTCTAATGTTATGAATTGAATCATGGATCCAAATTATTACAATAAAAATGTTGATTGTACTTAATATTTTGAAGCCTTTTTTTAGGATTTAAAATTTAAAAGATTTAATTTTTTTATGGGTTAGTAATGTACCTAAAAATTTGGGGCTTTCTAAAAATTTGAGGCCTTCTAAAAATTTGAGGCATAAAGCTCATGCTTTTTTTTTAATGATGTTGAGCCGACCCTGCATCAATGAGGTGAGTTTTAACATAATAAACAACAAAAGTTAACAAAAGGGTCACATTACAATACCTTTAATACATTGAGAATACACTATGAAAAATTTAAACTTTAAGCGTACAAAATACAAAATTTTAAATATTTTCGGGTGCAAAGTGAGGTTTCCTATTTATGGGTTAGGTGAGGCACATTCGTTTATGTATCAAGTTCTATACCGGGGGAATTTTTATGTTTTAAGGGAAATGTATTGGATAAAGGTATCATAATATAATATGATTTATTGACACGACATAAAATAAAAAAGTTTAAGTCTTTCTTAAATCATGCATTTTTGTAAAAAAATGGGCCCGACACGTTTCAAATAACTTAAATCATCAGATGGCGGAGAGGGTAAATCTGAAATTGCAGACCGGAAGGTCCATTTGATGAGGGTGAATATCATTAAGTCAAATTGATGAGGGTGAATATCATGAGGGTGAATACCATGTCACTGTAATATCATTAAGTTAACAAATTGATGAAAAGTAAGAGATTCCTTTCTCCTTCAAGATGTCTACCGTGGGAGCTGCACATGGGAGCCCACCTTCAATTATGTATGTACACTAGGAATTGCATGAGCTTTTAGGCACGGTTTAATAAAAAAAAATAATAATTAAAAAAATAATATATTTAAAAAATTAAGACTAAAATTTAGCAAATCTTTTTTAGAATTATACAATCAAAAAAAAAAATTATTCATTCCTAATAGAGAAAGAAAAAAGATATAGGAGCGAGAATATTTAGTGATCTTTGTTAGCATAAAAAGATACGAATTTATTGGGGTTTTCAAGTGGGGCGCCGGGGAAGGGGGGGGGGGGGGGGGGGGGCTTTACCCATTGGGTTGAATGAATCTCACTCACTCTTTTGGTAGGTTAACTTAATGATTCAAAATCAATTATATCTTATTAGTATAGATATATATTAGAAATTGTTCGTGTCTTTAGACATGGTTTAATACAAAAATATAATAATTTGGTAGGGCAAAAGTTTTCATTCGGTAAGGCGAGCCATATACCTTTCTATGGACCCATCCGCCTTGCGCTTAATTTTGAGAACTCATTTGTTCCCAATGGCCTTGCGTCCAAGTGGAAGGTTAACCAAGTCCCAGACTTGATTAGCCTTCATTGACTCCATCTCGTCATCCATTGCAGCTATCCACTCATTACTAGCAGGTGATGATAGAGCCTCTTTAATATTTTTAGGTTCGGCATCATCATATGGTACAACCATGAAAGCTTCCCCTTCAATCTCAAAACGACGTCGAGGGATGGTTCCACGCTTGCTTCTACGTAACTCTGTGTCGTATGGATCTACATCCATTGGAACTGATCCACCATTGAGTATATCGCTCCCACTGTCCCTAGGAGGTGACGAAACTATTTTCTCGATCTCTACTTAGTTAATGGGTATATCTCTTTGGGCATCATCTAACTCATAGAGTTCTATTCCTTTAGACACATCACATCTGCTATGGAAATCCTCTTCAAGGAAAATTGCATCCCGTGACTCAATTTCAATTACCCTTCCATCAAGTTGTTTACCTATAAACACATAGCCCTTAGAGTGCTCAGAATAGCGGATGAAGATACACTTCTTCCCTCTAGGACCTAACTTCCCATATTTATGAGAAGTATTGTGTACATAAGCCGCTGAACCCCATGACCGTAAATTATTTAAGTCAGGTTTTGTGTCTGTCCATAACTCATATGGGGTAGAAGGAACTGATTTAGAAGGTACTCGGTTAAGGATATAAGCAGCAGTCAATAAAGCATCTCCCCAATATGAAATCGGAAGATGAGCCTGTGCCATCATAGACCTAACCATATCAAGCAAGGTGCGATTTCGTCTCTCCGCTACACCATTTTGTTGCGGAGTGTCAGGTATTGTTAATTGCCTGATTATTCCTTTTTCTTCACACAGCTCTTTAAACTGTTCAGATAGATACTCGTGACCTCGATCGGTTCTAAGAACCTTAATGTTATTGTCTCGTTGATTCTCAACCTCTTTAATGTAACGTTTGAAGCAATCCAATGCTTCGGACTTGTGAGAAATTAAATAGACATGACCGAAGCGCGTAAAGTCATCTATAAAAGTGATAAAATAGGATGCACCATGTCTTGCCTTTACATTCATAGGGCCACATATATCTGAGTGTATTAATTGCAATGGAATAGATGTTCTTTTGGCCTTACCAAATGGTTTTCTAGTTGCCTTACCTGCGAGACAATTTTCACATGTGGGCAAGTTGATTTTAGCGAGTAGGCCCAAAAGTCCCTCTCTAGCTAATCTATTCATTCTGTCTTGCCCAATATGATCTAATCTAGCATGCCATCTAATAGAATCAACACTATCCATAGATGTAACATAAGAATACATTTCATTACTAGAATGATCAATATCTAATACAATAAAACCATCTGTGATATAACCAGATCCATAGAATGTAGTTCCCCTATAAATGCCAACATGTTGGCCTTCAAAACGAAAAATAAAATCTAGTCTCATTAAGCTAGTAAATGACAACAAATTTCGTCGGATTTTTAGAGCATATAATACATCATGAAGGTATAGAGTGCGCCCGTGTCGCAATTCCAGTTTGTATGTGCCAATCCCAAGCACATCTATACTGGTCTCGTTCCCCATGTAAATTCTTTTGCTTCAAGCTGGAATTCGACGGTACTCCACAAATCCGAATCTGTGTCTCGTTATGTGGTCTGTTGCTCCTGAGTCTACAATCCACGAATTAGGAGAGTAAGCAATAAAAACTTGACTAGTAACTAAACAGTCAATGCGAAAGACAAAACTAGAGAGTACCTTTTTCGGCTCTGTGCATTCACGAGCGAAGTGACCCTTCTTGTTGCAGTTATAGCAGACCATGTTGGCTTTATTCTTCTTACCAGCTCTTTTACCCTGCTTGTGCTTGTTATAATTAGAATGACCAGCCCCAGTTTGAGCATCAGACCTATTTCCACCGCGCTTGCGCTTGGACCCAAAGGTCTTGCGCGAGCCAACTTTAGCCACATAAGAGCTACTCTCACCTTTGGTAGCCTCTAAGCGCTCAGCCTCAAGCTCAAGGTGACGCGATACACTCTCGAATGTTTTCACACTCTCATTATGCGTCATGTTTCGTTTCATATGCTCCCATGATGGTGGAAGGGAGCGAAGTACAGCTTGAACTTGTTGTTCATTGGTCAACACATGACCAGCAGCGCCTAAATCATGTATCATAGAGGTCATAGCTCTCAGATGTTGTTTCATTGTATGCTCTAGCTTATTTTGATACGAGTCAAACCTCATGGTCAAACCACGAAGCCTAACAAGAGAAGTAATACCAAACTTCTCTTTGAGGGCCTTCCACATGGCATGAGCTGTGGTGTAATTCTCGAATTCAGGAATAAGATCGCATGCAAGGTATAGCGCGCAAGTCGATCCTTATTCTGCCAAGACTGGTAATTCTCTTGTTCTTGGCGAGTCTGAGATCGCTCGGGCTCTGGAAGCACAGAGTCAAGGGTATCCAAGACTTGTTGCTCATACAGGACAAATTGAATCTTACGACGCCATATGTCATAGTTATCGCCGTTTAATTTGTCGCCCTTAGTTAATTCAACCACTATGCTTTTCGTAGTCATTATGATTTAATCTACATGCAGAGACAATGCATATGGGATATTGGCACAACACATTCTATAATTTTGCCGCAAAAAAATCTAAATTCAAGTATTAACAACTTTCACAAGTCGCGAGATCGAAAGTTCACTAAGTTCCCAATCATCTCCCGCACCACAGGTGATTATTAATAATACTTAATTTAATTAATGCGCAAAATTTCGGTTTCCCAATACCGAACAAAATAAAACTCCCACTAGATCTAGTATCTCTAGGCATACCGATCATAATTAATTTCATATCATGCATGTTCTCAATAAAATAAACATGCTACTTAACTAATACTATTCTAATTTAGATCATACTAAACAACGAAATAAATAAAACTAGCATATCCATCATGCTAACATTACTCGATGCATAATATCGGTATCACATAGAAAATCATATATTTATTTCATTTTTTTTTAGAATTTTAAGCAAATAAAATTTGATCCCATAAACTATCAGTAAAGAATCAAAATTTGATCTCGATATGCTGTTATTGTTCAGTAACCCAATATTTATAATTCTAATCCAAGAACCATATGCACTAAAAAACCAAACAAATAGTTAAACTAAAATGGGTCTTTCTGATGGACCCAAAAGTAAAACAAAGGCAATGATCATGATGACCCAAAAATAATTTCTTTTATCTTCTTGTGTTGGATACGTCATGGTTGAATTTGAATTCCAATAAAACACCTTAACAAGGAAAACAAGTCTTTCTAGTAGAATTGGTGACAGGTCAAAGTTATGATCAATATAGGAAGACGAAAAAAAAACTTTGCCTTTCTCGAAGTCGTCAATTCCATCGCGCAGTGGCGATAAGTGCTGACGATTTACGGGTTAATTAATTTTTTTCACAGAAATAATATTTCTAAACTATTAATAATTGATTCCAAAGGTACGAGAACACCCTAAATGGCTCTGATACCAATGTATAAAAACGTATACATATTGCGGAAGTATAGGATCAAAGACATACCTTATTCGCTTTAATCCCAAATATCGTTTGAGGATGTTCTACATACTTTAGAATCTGAAAATTATCTTTTCTTCGATTGCTCAAGCAGTATGGAGTTGTTACACAATAGGAATCAACACCGAGTTTCCGCAGCACAAAAGCCTTTTAACGTTATGTAGGGAGAGAGAGAAATAGAGTAGGTATCTTAGATTACCCATCTATTGGATTGCCTTGGGTTTATATAGGCAACCAATGAGTGTCATTAAGAGACACATTCTATAGGGACATGCCTGTTAATATTTAACAGACATGTATATTGGGTGAAGGATACCTTTTGGTAAAAGATACCTCTTGGTAAGGGGTACCTCCAAAAGACATGCCCCTTTGGGCATTCTTTAATTTGGGTCAACCCACCATGGGCGCCCCGGTTCGGGTCCATGACCCAACCAATATCCAACAATATGATATATATACCTACCTGCACAAGGATTTTTCAAATGGGGATTTGAATAACTAACTGTTTGAATTCTTGAAGTTTGGCTTCAAATTCAATAAATTGCCCTGTGAGACTAGCCATTTTTTTTTTCTATATGCCTGCCGGATCCAATTTTTGGAGTTTTTTTTTCTAAATTTGACTACCTTGAATTTATTATACGTCTTTATGAGCAGCGGAAAAAGATGGTGATCTTGATTGTTACTGCATTTTGGGGAGGGGCTTCAATTGGTCCTTTGAGTAACTTGTCCATCATGACTGATACTGGGTAAAATTACTATTTCAGCATTTTAGTTTTTATTTGGCTCATGATTTTATGTTGTTACGGTATCTCTCACATTATGTTGTATATTAAGCAATTGATGCCTGACAAAAATTACCAATCTCTGCTAGTTTTTCCACTGCAAGGACTTCTTGTGCCATATGTAAAACCAGGATGCTTAACACAAAATTCTGTGTTTAGGATTTGAGAGTGTCCATACTAATTCACAAACAATATACAAGTAGTGCTGTGCGTTTGTAACTTTGTATATTGCAAATTAACAACTAGAGGAATTTGGGTCATATCATATGTATTTTACACTGCAAACTTAGGTTACCTGTGAGTATCTGGTGGAGATATCTCCTTTGTGAATCACCTTTGGAAGTTGGAACTTTCTTGCAGTCTAGCACCGATGGATCCACGGTCAAAACTACGCTTCTTGGGGTGACTAAGATTGTTGAATGTTTTTACAGCACAGACATTTAATGACAGATTTTACCAACCTAGTGTTTTTAGGATTTGAGATATTCCTAGGGATTTTCTCAATTTGAAAGAAATTTAATTACCGTAGAGTAAAGGTGGAAAACATTTTATGTTAAAAATTTGTATGTAAGTGTTCGTTAAAAAATTGTGGAAAACATTTCACATGTCACAACCAGTTTAATTAATCAAGGTTTGGATTTGTTTTCAACCCCTTCATTGTTTATTTTAATCTGGCTCATTGCATTTTCCTTTTGCTGGAAATTTATGAATGGTCTCTAAATGATCTTGACCAAGTGGTTTATCTTTCTTCCAAAATGAAAAAGGAAGCAAATGTATGACCTATTTTTGGTGTATGCCCCCCAATGTCTATTTGTTTGACCTTTTGATTTTTGTTCTGTCAAGGGTGACTAATGAAATATGAAATTATGAACTTATTTATTGAACTAAGAGTCGTTCCACCATTGCAGTATTATTGGCAGTGCTTATGTGGCGGTTGCTTTGCCTTATGGTTGTTTCTCGGTGGCATCCATGCTGACGTCGCACACGGATTACTTCTACTTGGGTGGCATGCTTTCTTCTTTTGCCTTAATCCCGATTTGGCTGCTTTTTGCTTCTATTGTCTTTGGTGGCTTAACAGCTACTTGGATTTTTACGGTAACCAATTAGTATATGCTAGAATTTAATTAATTACAAATTCTCTAAAATGCTGCTAGCTGAAAGTCTAATTAATTTCCTTTTTCAGTATTAACACAAGAATTATTACCCTATTTACCTTAACGGATCATTACCCTATTTACCACTCGTGAAACTAAATCCAAAGAGCCTAATTCAAACAACAAGACTCCCCCAAATCCCAACGCCCACAGAGGTGCTGTTTGAGGTGGTCAGTAGTCTGAGGTGCAGCTGTACAGAGAGGTTTTTCAGTATCAGTGGTGTTCTGCTATTAAATGGCAGATTGTCTCTTTATCAGGAGCTGTCTGGGGGTTGATTAAAGATCCAGGAGCTGGGTTATAAATATCAGGAGGTGCAAAAATGTAGTTAAAAATGGTTTTAATCATCTTGAAGGATTAAAGCCATTGCTTCTATTTTTTCAAAACAGTTTGTTCTTTGATTCTTGTAATCGTTTTTTCTATTAATAAAATGTTTCTATTCTTAAAAAAAAAAAAATGTAACCAAATTTGGCACAGTTTTACAATGGACCTGTTGTAGGTACTCTAAATTCATAATTGACACACACACTGTTCTATGTTTGTCATGGGTTAAAGTTCACTTGAAATGAGTTTTGGCCATGCAAACTGAAAGAGCATTCCTTCACATAATAGAAAAGCACTGTGAAGGAATACACCTTTGTTGGAAAGAAAAGCACTGTGAAAGGATGAAAGCACTGGGAAATACAATTTCTTCTGATTCATGTGATTTCATCCTTTCTCCTATTGTAATCAATTTTTAAGAAATGAAATAAAGTGTTGATTTGTTTGAAAAAAAAAATTATTAACTTTCCTAAAAATAAATTTTTTATTTTATTTTTATATATTTTTTATAAGCGAAAAATGTATAATTTTATTAGGATAATCCACCAATCCAAATATAGGATATGATTGGTTTGGATTGGAATGGATAGGGTCATGGGTAGAATGGTAAACTACTACAAAATTATTTGTGTAACCTATGGGGCCCACTGAATTACATCTTTGTTTCCCAAACAAAGATTATGATTGGATATATAGCTTGAATGAGTTTTTAAAGTGGATGAGTGGGTTAGGCTTGGATGGATTAGGATACAAAAAAAGATATCCTACCCTATCCAACCCCATTACCAAAAACACACCCCCAGGTGAGTTAGAATTAACCCATATAAATTGGTTAAGACACACTGTTTAAACCGGGTGAGGGATAAACCCGAATGGGATTTCCCAGCCTCTTTTTTCCTTCCCAAACATGAGATATATGGTCCCACAACCTTTTTTTTAACAATGCAACTAGTGGTTATCCCTATAAATATCCAACAATCCAAACACCCCCATCAAACCATCAATCCAATTTTACGGTGCATATTATACTCTGTACCGAACTATGTATTTCTTAGTGTTCCAATCAATTCCCTTTTTTATTTCCAAATTCTCTTCTATTATGAACTTCTTCACTAACATTGATCAATTACGAACTTAAAGGTGTATATATTGGCTCGGGCACCCTTTCTCTAGCAAACTAATTTTAAGAGTGAGGTCTACCAACTAGTACACATGAGACACACACCATACACACATACATATCCACCCACTCTATAATTAGAACTCAACTTAACTCGGCTGATTCAATAATTCAAGGCTGCAATATTTTAATGTCAAACTCATCAACAACCCTATATAACAACTGACAAATGAAAAGAAAATGGCAAGTGGCTTACAGCACTAGATAAAAGAATGGGTAAATTACAAACACACTCCCTTAGTGTTTCTGAAGTTTTCTCTGCACCCCATCTTGTTTTTAGAATTACATTAACCTCCTTGCGATGTGACAATTTGGATCAAATCCACCAAAAATGGTAATTTTGAATATTCTCACTAATCTATCGAAAATCTCCCAAAAACATCCCCAAACAAATTGCCTTAAATTGACCAAAGAATTTGTCGAATCCGCCAACAAAATTTAACAAAAAAGCAATTGGTAAGGCATTGAAGACTGGAACGTTGGTGGAGTGGGTGTTCTGCACACACACCCACACACACATGTGAAACTATGGCACACAAATTTCAAGATCTCTCCTTGAAATTTACACCTTACATTAGAGTTCAACTCAATTCAATAGATTCCATTATTGAGAACAGCGGTAATTTCGGATCAAGTCATAAATAAACCATATATAACAATTAACTAATAGTAGCAAGCAAAAAATAAAATGGCAAGTGGCCAACAATACTCGACAACTCATCTTCATGTGGAAAACACAACAACTTGGATCAAACTACAACTAAAATGAGAATAGTTAAACCAATTGGTAAGACATTGAAAATTGAAACGTGGTGAAGTTAAGAGTTTTGCATTAAACCAGAGTTATAGAGTTCACTAATATAATATATCTTATTAAGTAGTATGATAATAAAAATTTTACACCGTAATCTCTTGTAATCCGACGATCTACATAAAGGGTATTTATTAGAGGCTACAGTGTAGAGTTTCTATAATCGTATCACTTTATATATATACATATATACTTAAATCTCACCTCGAAATGCAAGACTTGTATAATTAGAAGTCCACTCAACCTAGTCATGAACAGAACATATACAACTGGCAAATGAAAAAATTATGGCAAATGGCTTATAGTGCTAGATGAAGAATTCATTTGCATGTGCGCAACGACTTGGGCAGTAGCAACTAATAAGAAAAGAGTAGTTATATCAAATTGTAAGGCAGACCTTTTCTTGGTCAAACCTTTTGATTAGGTATTATTCAAGGAATCTTTATTATAATAATGACCAAACCAACAATGAAGTTAATATAAGCATATCTTCAGTTCATTTACATTCAATTCGTACCAGGTATACACCTCGTGACAGCGTTGAAAACCTACCACCCTCGCACCTCCTAGTGATCTCTTTCCCACCAAGACATACAGATGGAGCTTCAACATTTCAGCCATGAGCATCCATTGGTCCTCAAAGAAGTACAAAAGGAGGGTGAAGGTGACGAATGTTTTTGCTATGCGTGTGAGAAAGTGATCTTGGACTCTGCATATAATTGTGAAGCCTGTTCTAACTTTGTTGCATGTAGCCACTTTGCCTATGTCGTGAGCATCCATTTGTCTACCAATGCAAAATAAACTACTCAAAACCATGTCATGGCCCCTCCTTATAATTTAAAAAAATAGCAAAGAGATTTAAAAAAAAAACTAACTATAAAGGAATGGAAAATATTGACCTAACCAGACTCTGGTTTTATATATATGCTCATCACAATGCTATAAGAATCTGGTTTTCTTAGTGGATTGATTAAGAATTGCACCTAGTAACATTTTAAACTAAATTCATTAAATATCTTTTCTTGAATAACACACATAAATTGTTCACAAATCATGCACGTCATGTAAATAAAGATTTTGTTACGAGAATAAAATTAGAGCTTTCTCCATATTAAATATCCTCTTTTCTTATGAGAAGTCAGCTCTTTAACATAGGCAATTAAGTAGCTAATTATTGGATGACAGAAAAATGAGGTATGTTGAAAAATTAGCCATGATCCTGGATGATTTTAAGGATGCCATCTTCATATAGTTCGAAAAAATTCAAGACATTTGTATTTTTCTAGCCAGATATGAGTGTAGATTAGTTGTTCTTTTGATTGTTTCATCTTCAGGGCTCCTCCACGAACACCATGTTGGATCAGCAACAAAATGACACCGTTTTTGTAGGTAATACGATGTCGTTTTGTTGCCATTGGTGGAACAACTACCGCACAGAAGAGTTGTTTTCTTAAATATAGTAGGGGTGCAATTTGGGCGGGCTAACCCAATTTCAACCCGAGCCCAATTCAAAAAAATTAGGGATTGGGTTAAGGTTTTTAATACTTGGGTTGAGCTTGGGTCAAAAAATCTTAACTTGAATTCAATTTGGGCGGGCCTCGGATTGAGTTATCGGGTTTAGGGGTTAAACCCGAATATTAAAATCAGGCTCAACCCGATTTAAGAATGGGGTTCAACCCGAATTAATGCCTCACTTTAGAGTTCCATTCTTGGGGCATGTAGTAACTGTGACAATATGTCTATTGGAAAAATTGCAGTCAGACACCTATTAAATATAGAACTGGAGAAGTCAGTAAACTATGTGGTTCTAGCAATCATGTATGCTGCAGCTAGATTGTGAGACAGTGCATCAGGTTTAGAACAACAAGTCTATTTTGGGCTCAATCCAAACTCAACCTGAATTGAACCCGTAAAATTACCCGAAATCAGCCCGAAATCATTAACCTGAATTCAACCCGAGCCCGCCTGAATTAAACTCGGACAGTGCTTTGGTTGAGTCCCTCAACGTGAGGTAGGGTTAGAGTTAGGGTTAGAGTTGAAGATTATATACCTAAGGTTAGACTAGAGTTGACTGTCCAACCCGCCCAACCCGCCCGAGTTGCACCCCTAAAATATAGTGAAGGGCAATTCTCAATGGGCCACCGTGGAGAAAATTGTTGTGGACCTGTGGAACCTTCGGCCCTTTCTATGTAGGTGGTGAATATATTTGGGCTTGTTGAGCAAGCCCAACTGTATACTTTAGAATCAGTGTTCAGACAGACTAATGGTACCACACATGTAATATTGTACATTTTTACCTTATATCATTGCGAGAGCAGAGTGCCACAGCTGACCTTCTGATGTTATACAGTTAGTAATGGAGTATTGTGCATTGTTTTTGACGAGGTTGAGTTAATTTTTTGGTGGTTGGTTGATAAAATAATTATGTAAAATTATGGTGGTTGAACTATGTTTCTAAAAAAAATAATTTAGTGGCTCATTTTAAAAAAAATAAAAATTGAATGAGTGATATATATATATACACCAAAATCTCACCTCAAAATACAAGACTTGGGCAGAAGCCACTAATAAGAGAAGAGTAGTTTTTTTATACATGACACATTTAGATTAGACTAAAAAATGAGGTACCACGTTGTAAAATAAAACTTCTCCTAGTCTCGACGTGAATGGAACTGAATCGGAGAAAAAATAAGTTGAGGTGAGTACAAATTAACTCGGACATTCCTAACCGTTGAAAAAAAAAAAAAAAACTTTTAGTAGTGCTTTCGACCCTAGCCATAGGGCTATTCTATCTTATCTTGTTTCCTTGGTTCAATTTGGCCATCATGAAGCCATTTTATTGTTGAAGCACCGAATTTTCGTAAGAATCAACTTTATTGTTACCAAAAAATAGAAGAGTAGTGAATTAAGAATATTATTTGAATCTATCTGACTTAAAACATCTTAACTTAAAGATTTATCAGTTGATATATATAGTTCTATTGAAAAAATCAACCAGTTACAGTTATGTTACGACCATTTGACCATATCAAGTGACATAACATTAGGTTAGAAATTTAAGTCTCAATAATATTACAAGTAAATTAAACAATTCTTCCTATATTGTATTCATTTCATTGGTTGAACTAAAATTATAATCCAATTTCTTTACTCTATACACTCATACTTCGATTTCGTTACATTTTGTACCGAACTGCGTATTCCTTAGTGTTGCAATTCCTACCATTTTCTATCTCAAAACTCTCTCGAATTATGAAGCCGCGCTTTAGGCCCCGAATCATTAGGACCCCATTTTATAAAGGTTTAATTAAGTCTAATGTTCAAATAAAATTTTGAGATACATATTCAATCAAGTTTAATTTTATTTTAGTACCCCAAAAAATAAAATTTAGAATTTTTTTGGATTTGATTTAAGTTTGTTGAGAATTTATTTATTTTGTTAATGATAACATAAAACCCCATTTGAGTCTATGATATTTAGCTTAAATTTTATTATTTATAATTTTGTTTCTTTTCATTAATTATATAAATGTAGAATCTAATAAAATTTTATCTTACGTTTATATCAAGTATCACGATTTATTTGAATTAACTATATTGTCGATTAAAAAAAATGTTAACAAAACTTGAATACACAAATCTAATAAATACTTTTTCTCAGAAGAATATAATATAAATAGTTTTTTATAATGATTTAAATCATAAATTTTATTTTAAAAATCAATGAAGGCTTATTTAAATTTTCGCTTCAAACATCATTTTGAGTTGGGCTCCCCTTGCAAATTATGATTTTAAAGGAGTGTATATAATCCCTAAAACACCCTTTCTCTAGCAAACCAATTTTAAGGGTGAGTTCTATACACATGAGACACACATACAAATCCATCCAGTCTATAACTAGAAGTCAACTTAAGTACTTAAATGATTCAATAATTCAAGGACCCTATATAACAACTGACAAATGAAAAGAAAAATGGAAAGTGGCTTACAGTAGTAGATAAAAGAATGGATAAATTATAAAGACACTCCCTTGGTGTTTCTGAAGTTTTCTCTGCACCCCATCTTGTTTTCAGAATTACATTAACCTCCTTGAGATGTAACAATTTGGATCAAATCCACCAAAATTGGTAATGTCGGAAAAACATTGAACCAGAATTTAATCTATCAACAATCTCCCAAAAACATCCCCAAACAAATTACTTAAAATTTACCAAAGAATTTGTCAAATCTGCCAAAAAAATGTAACAAAAAAACAATTGGTAAGACATCGATCGAGACTAGAACGTTGTTGGAGTGGGAGTTTTGCACACACACCCACACACATGTGAGACTGTGACACACACACATTTCAAGATCTCTCCTCAAAATTTACACCTTACATTAGAGGTCAACTCAATTCAATAGATTCAATTATTGAGGGAAGCGGTAATTTCGGATCAAGTCATAAACAAACCATATATAACAATTAACTAGCAGTAGCAAGCAAAAAATAAAATGGCAAGTGGCCAACAATACTTGACAACTCATCTTCATGTGGAAAACACAACAACTTGGAAAAAACAACAACTAAAATAAGAATAGTTAAACCAATTGGTAAGACATTGAATACTAAAACAATGGGGGAGTTAAGAGAGTTTTGTAGTCCTTATGAACAGTATGAACGTCTCGCTATCATCAGATATAAAATATAAAAGAAACTATAACTATTTCAGAGCATAATAAGCTTTAGAAGTAGTTGATTTCATTAAACCAGAGTTATAGAGTTCACTAATATAATATATCTTATTAAGTAGTATGATAATAAAAAATTTACACCGTAATCTCTGGTAATCCGACGGTCTACATAAAAGGTATCTACTAGAGGATACGGTGTAGAGTTTCTACGATCGTATCACTTTATACATATACATATATACCTAAATCTCACCTCGAAATACAAGACTTACATAATTAGAAGTCAACTCAACCTAGTCATCAACAGAACATATACAACTGGCAAATGAAGAATTCATTTGCATGTGCGCAACGACTTGGGCAGAAGCAACTAATAAGAAAAGAGTAGTTATATCAAATTGTAAGGCAGGCCTTTTCTTGATCAAACCTTTTGATTAGGTATTATTCAAGGAATCTTTATTATAATAATGACCAAACCAACAATGAAGTTAATATAAGCATACCTTCAATTCATTTACATTCAATTCGTACCAGGTATATACCTCGGTTTTACAGCGTCGAAAACCTACCTCCCTGCTGCCTCCTCGTGATCTCTTTCCCACCAAGACATACAGATGGAGCTTCAACATTTTAGCCATGAGCATCCATTGATCCTCAAAGAAGTGCAAAAGGAGGGTGAACGTGACAAATGTTTCTGCTATGCGTGTGAGAAAGTGATATTAGATTCTGCATATAATTGTGGAGACTGTTCTTACATTCTACATAAAAGTTGTGCGGAAGTCCCTCGGGAGGTTGAAAACTCCCTACACTCCAAACACCTTCTAACCCTCCATTATGATGACAAGTATATTTGTGATATCTGTAGAGCAAGTGGAAATCGATTCAGCTACTGGTGTCTTCCTTGCGACTTTGGTATCTGCATGTCTTGTTACCTAGCAGAAGAACGCGTGGTTACAAATGAAGTTCATGAGCACCCTTTAGCCCTCATATTTAGGCCAACCTCTTTCTTTTGTGATGTTTGCCGCATGGAAAGTAAAGATATGTCCTATGTATGTTTGACTTGTCAATTCGTTGTCCATAAGAGTTGTCTTTCGTTATTTAGAACTGTGAACCGTAGTTATCATCATCACCCTCTCACTCTCATCTACAAGTATTCTATGTTAACCAATTTCAAGCAGGATTGTGATATTTGTGAGCTCTTCATTTCCCCCTCCCACTGGGCTTATTGTTGTGCTCCGTGTAGATATTTTATCCACGTGAAATGTTTAGTTACAACTCCAGAGACTTTGAGGTGAGTTTATTCATTTTATCTTTTGTATTAAAATATTTGTTGTAGGCTCTATCAAATATTGAAATTTGATGTTAATCTAATGGTTACAATAAAATCACATCATTAGATCAACAAATTATGTTAAAATTTTAAAGCTAAATAACATTACTCTTTTCTTAGAGCAATACTATTTTTGAACATAATTTCCTGAGCTAATTCATTACAACTATTGGATTGATTAGGGGCCCCATTAAGAATTGGAACTTGATATTAATCTAATGGTTATAATAAAATCACATCATTAGGCAAATAAATTAGATCAAATTTTTAGATCTAAATAACATTACTCATAGTTTCTTGATATTGGTGTGATCTTAACTATTATCAGAGATCAATTCTGCCCCGATGGATCATTCATTTTTTTAGTATACGAAATAGAGGATTTCACTAAGTTGATCATTAGGATATCTCGAATCGAACCTTTTGTCTTTATTTCAACAAAGGGAACATAAGTCTTTTCGTTAGAAGAATTTTATTTATCTTTCTTAATGTTAAGTAAATATTTTGTTTGGAATTTTGTGGTTTCAGATGTGGTGAAAATGATAATGAAGTTGATCAATCAATCGACCATAATCTGCTACACTTACCGGTGATCGATGGTTCCTTAGAACTGTTTAGACATTTTGCTAAACAAATCAATCTTGAAGATATTGAGAGAGAGGCAGAGATCATCCATTGGAGTCATGAGCATCCACTAATCCTTTTTGATGTACAAAAGGACGATGAAATCAAGGATGCAATTACGTTATGTGATGGTTGCGTGCAACCAATATCATTTCCATTTTACCGTTGTGGTCAATGCAATTATTTTCTCCATTTAAGTTGCGTCAACTTACCGAGAGAATTGCAGCACCCAATTCACCATGAACACCCAATGAAAATTGCTAAGCCTACAGAATTCTACGAGACCTTCTGGTGCTATGTTTGCCGCGTATACACCAATGGATTCTTCTATTGGTGTGAAAAATGTGAATTCTTCCTTGATGTCAAATGTGCTTTCCTACCTACTTCGATTGCACATCAAGCTCACAAGCATCCATTGGTTCAAATGAAAGGTTCAGAGGATTGCTGCAATGGATGTTGTTTCAGCATCTCCACAAGCGTGTTTAAAAGTGATGATTGCAAGTTCAAAATATGTCACGAGGATGCTCTACTCCCACGTACCATCAGGCATATATGGGACAAACATCCCCTAACCCTGTGTTATCCTCCATTTAGTGACCATCCTGATGAGTTTCATTGTGAAATGTGTGAGAAAGAAATAAATCCCAAATATTGGATCTATCATTGTAGTGATTGCGATCAATCGTTTCATCGTGATTGCATTAAAGACTATTATTCAAACGTCAAGTATGGAGGTACCATTAAAGTTAATTGTCATCGACACTCTCTGACATTTGTACGAAAGGCAAGGAAGAGGTCCTCGTATTATAGCTGTGGTCATTCTTATGATATTGATAGGGGTGGTCCAATATTCGAATGTGGAGAGTGTAATTTTACATTGTGCTTAAATTGTATTACTCCAAGTATATTGACTTAATTTTTTATAGAAGTTCTAATGGTTGAGTGGATCATGAAATTGTATTATTGGCAAAGTAATGTTGTCGTCCACTGACGCCTCTTGAAAGAGGATAATGCTTCAACAGAGAAGAGCACAATGAATAATTTGATCTCTCTCTCCTCGCCCTTCCTCTCTCTCTCTCTCTCTCTCTCTCTCTCAGCCCTCTCTAAATGTACGGACAAATAATGTATGTAAAATTGAGATACAGTTTGAACATCATTATCTTAAAATGGTTGTCATGTTTCTTTTAAAAACAGTTTTAAACATGTAACTGATTTTTTTTTTTTTTATTTTGAACATGAACATGTAATTGAATGCAAGGCTTATATAATGCTTTCATCATTGCAGATCACTGTGAGATGACTAGCAAATAAATACGGAAAAACACCATTCACAGCCTTACCATGATTGTTGTTCCCCCGATTTGTAATTAATTGGAGGGTTTTTAATTTTTTTAAAAATATTTATGATTTATCCATGTAAACAAATTTTATCTTAACCGCTAATAAACAGAATTTACTCACGTGTGTGTGTGCAGATCTTCATCATTCAAAAATAAATTAAAAAGTTCTTTAATTATTATATAATTTTCATAGATAAGGCTCAATAGTTGGCAAGCCGAGTAGAAAAATCCATTCCAGGAATCTCAGCAATCAATAGTTGGCACGCTGGGTAGAAAAGAGCAACAAGCCACGTTGGGCTAGTCCAATAAAAAAACTATGATCCATGGTTCAATCCTGTGGCTGAGGGACACTAGGGCCAGGGGGGCTAGGCCCACCCTCAAATTTTGAATTTTTTTTAATTGATATACATATATTATTTTGTTAAATATTTTTCAAAATAATTTTATTGTGCTTACCCTAATATTTTTTGTATAAGCTAACACAAAATGACTGAGCATATTACAAAAACGTTTCAGACATGTTTTGATATATTTTGAAAATATTGAAATTCATTTTGTAAATTTTTTTTATAAAAAATTACGAACTTCTTTAAATATTGAATTAAAAGTAAGATTATTATGTGATAAGGATTATTTTATACGTATATAAAAAACAAGTTCATCAAATAAAGTAAAAAAAAAAAGGTTGAAATCCCAGAAGGCAATAACAATGTTGTCCATGATTTTTTTGCTAATTTTTAGCGTCTTTTTACTCATAATTCTTGTCTAACGATATTTTTTTTCTAAATTATGAACTTCAACCAGTCTTTAATTTCTGGTTTAATGAATTTTATTGTAGTAGAGATTTATGCGATTAATATATTTTTGGATATAATTTATGAGTTTTTTTGTTTGTACTCTTAATTTAAACTTGAAATTAATTGTAATGGTCTACAATTAATTTTTTATTTTCAACAACTAACCTTTATTTAAACAAACATAAATTTATTATTATATTTGTATTGATTACAAAATATTAATTAAAATTTAAAATTAAAGTATCCACCATAAACTAAATTCTTGACTCTGCCACTAGTTCAATTGAGCCATAAACTGAGGTATGGCCATGAGCTATGGACTATTTATCAGAGTCCTAGACATTGCATATATTCGAAGGCATTCATACAAATGACTTTTTTTTTTTTCGAGTGAAAAGATTATCGTGCATCTAGACTACAATGAAAATTGACAAAGTAAAAATAGCAGGACAACGGACAACCAAATTAAAATGGAGCGATGTCAGTGCATTTGGTTTGAATCGGTTAAAAAATCAATATTTATCATTTTTTCAAGACATACATTGTTTTTCATCTAATTCTACCGTGTAGGCTTTGAAATTAGCTTTTTTCTCGCTTTTTGGAAGATTTAGAATATTTGTAATTTATTACATAAAATCCTAATTCGATTTTCGTCGATTTTTTAGTTAAACTCTAAACGTCGTGTAATTTGATTTCAATTGCTTCTATGGCAAATTTTCATTCTTAGTAATCTCCACATGATTAGTAGTTTACTTCAACTTTCAAGTGTTTTTAAGTTTTGAGGTCTCCTATAAATAATTTTTGTGACATATCAATTGATTCAATAATATCATCACTATTGACTAGGGCGTTGATCGAGCCAAATTTTATGAGATTAAATCGGAATCTGTCAATCTCGTTTTTTCAAACGAACCTAAAAAATTGTTCAACCTCTACTTGTTTAGAAAATGAACCCAGCCTGAGCTTGAGCCAAGTCCGAGTAACTCGACTACTTTACATATAAACGAACCGAGTTTTGCGAGTTTGAACTGAGTCTTTTTAGGCTCGTTTCTCTAAACAAGCCTAAAAAATTATTCCAACTCATCTCGTTTAGAACACGAGTCAAGCTCGAGGTGAGTCTTATCTGAATTGACTCGTCTCAATTAACACCCCCACTATTGAGTGTAATGTACACACCCAATGGGCGAGTACCAAAAATTAGCTTTTTGGATATACTAGTTGACTTTTTCCAAAAGAAATTCTGAAATAATTTTGAGAGTATAATATGTGATTGTCATTTATTTGGAATGTCCAATAAACGACACATTAAACCTACACAAAAATTTCTCCCTTCAAGGTAATAGGCAGCATAATGGCTTTTGTACCTTGTTATACCGTTAAAAAAGTCGATTATGGACAACAGCTAGTCAATATGAAGTCTTTTTTTTATTATTTATTCAACAGTCATAGGCATCTGGATCAGCTTACGCGCACCTTATCTAATCTTTTCCTCCATCCGGTTAAAAGCAAATCATTCACGCAAAGATTAGGATGTTCATGAGGGATAAATCTTTAATGACCTAGTCCCAAGAAATTGTCAAGATTTAAACTCAAGACATCTGAATTTACAACTCTTCATTGTTACCTCTTGAACTACCGGTTCACCATACTGTCTTTGATGAATCAGTAACAAAAAGAGACGTTACAACTTGCGAAAAACAAAAGTATTTGGAGAAAAGAAATGGATTGATTTGTAAATTAAGTTCGTACGACATATTAATGCTTCCTCAAAGACAAATTCTTTTGATATTTTTTTGGAAATTAGTATCGTTTATGAAGAGAAATGACCAAAGGAAAAGGAGTAGTTTGATGAGAATTTCTCCCACAAAGGGAAGTATTGTGCTTAAACTGGAGAAGATCCCTAATACACATGCTTGAGAGATTCAAACAGAAAAGCCAAACCGAATTCAAATGAATGAGAGTTTTGAACCACCCAAGGCCTAACTTTAGTACCGTGTAGTAGAACATTTAACCCAAAATCGTTTGAGAATAGATGAAGTAGCCACTTAAATATACAAATCACCGTGTATGTGTGCTTTGTTATTAACGTAAACTTTACTACGTCCATAATAGCTGTAAAGAGTAGGCACAGAAAAATAATATCAGTTCATTTGTAATTAAACAAAGAAAGCAAGAAATGTAGAGTGACATTCTACAATAATACTGTTAGACTCAATTGAAATCACTAATGTTATAACATGAGGCTGCAATCCAAACTATTGGATCTATCATTGTAGTGATTGTGATCATTCATTTCATCTTAACCGCATTATGGACAAATATTCAAACGTCAAGTATGGGGGCCCCCTTGATGTTAATTGTCACCCACACCCTCTAACATTTGTACGAAAAGTAAGGAAGAGGTGCTCATATTACAGCTGTGGTCACTCTTCTGATAGTGATAGATCCATATTCAAATGTGGAGAATATAATTATACATTGTGCTTAAAATGTATTACTCCAGTATTTTGACTTAACTTTTGTTATAAATTCTAATAGATGAGTGGATCATGGAAATATATTATTGGTTAAACAATGTTGTAGTCTACTGACACCCCATAAAAATGCTTGAACAGAGAAGAGCAAACTAAATAGAGCAAAAAATCGGCCTTATGTTGTAGAGAAAATCACACTATGACCCCTCACTTGTGGCTCTAATGGCAAATTTACATTTTTTTTGTCTAAAACATAAATTTCTTTTGTATTTGGTCCTTAAAATAAATTTTTTTTTTTGTTTTGTATTAATTTCATCCATCATGTTTTATACTTCTACCTCTTAATCTTGTTACTAATTGTTGTCTAAGTCTAAATAGCAAATACCACTTGTACTTTTGTGCATATGATAATTTTGGGAGCATTGGCTAAAAATTATACTTTGTACCTTGACAGATTTTTCGATTCTCATTTTACACTCTCAAAGTCATAAAATTCTCAATATGGTTTTTGCTTTGTTGCGTATCCACTTTGCCGATGTTGTGAGCATCCATTTGTCCACCAATGCAAAATAAACTACTCAAAACCACGTCATGGCCCCTCCTCATAATTTAAAAAAATAACAAAGAGATTTAAAAAAACTAAACTAAACTAACTATAAAGGAATGGAAAATATTGACCTAACCACACTCTGGTTTTCTTAATGTGCCTTCGAACCCCCCAACTTATGTATTGCTCATTTTCGGGTCTAAGTTGGCCAAACGGATTAAAATATTACTGGAAGTTAATTATTATAAAGTGACATTTTCATAATCAAGGAATAAAATGCATATTGGATCCTTGAACTAAAGTCGTAACTTTTCAATTATTATAATCAAAAGTTTAGTTTAAGTATTTATCTAACAGTTCTAAGTTTACACCACAAGCTATTGTAAAGCACACTACGTGCAAGACAATCTTACCTTTGCTATTTTGAATTCCAACAGGTAGCTTCCTGTGGATTCGACCTCAGACTTTACCTAGTAATACTACGATTTGACCACTTATACTTGAGTGTGCACCATTTAGATCAAGTCACCAGGGATGCAAAAGATTGTGCTGCTACATGAGTTTATGGCTAGGTCTGGCCTTTTTTCACATGCGTGTCAAAAAGTATATATATTTGTATATATCATTGAATTCGTATTAGATATACAATTTCGTTGTTACAATTTTGTCATTGGTGGGAGGAAACCCCCAAAGGGTTTTCCGGTAAGTGCTTAGTACCACTTTATTTTATCTCTTTCGCAACCAAATGATTGCTGGGAATAAAAAAACGGTTGGCTAGAGAAAAAAAAAATTGGAGCTTAAGAAGAACAAAATCATAGATGAATATTTTTCTTGATTTTTGACCTGCACATGTATAATAGACAATTGTTTATTGGAAATACAGACTACTCACATGCATAGTTACTGTCAAAATGTTGGCAGTCGTCATCTATTGGAGTGATATGAAACAAATTAATACTTTAGGGTACAAAGTGAAAAATTTTATAGTTGAGGGTGCAAAGAAAAATAAATGTAATAGTTTAAGGGGATAAATGTAATTTACCCTTTTCAAAAAAATGTTGCATAACTGGCCTTCATTTTTTTTTTTTTTTGGGCAACTAAGCGGCATGTAATCCAAGAACACAATTAGATGCAAATGGTATAATGTCCTAGCCCAAAACTTTTTTTTCTCTTTTCTAAGGAATTAATTATTCAATAAGACAAAAGCTGATCTCAACCAATCTTAGTAATAATATGAAGTACTAATCAAGTATATATAATTTTGGTATTTGAAAGGACAACATATTCAATTTCTCATCTTTGAAATTCAAAATTTTATTTTAATATTTTGCCCCCTCTCATAAGAATTTCTGACTTTGCCCCTGACGGAAAGCGTGGTTACACATAAAGTGCATGAGGACCTTTTTGCCTTCATATTTAGGCCAACTTGTTTCCTTTGTGATGTTTGCCGCATGGAACAAAAAAACAGTCACCGTTGGGTAATCGTTTTTGTTTTGTGTTTTTTGTTTTTATTTTTTTTTTTGACAAAAATAAAAATAAAATGTTTTATTTTCGTTTTTTTTCTAGCTACCTTGTTTTAAAAATAAGTCCCAAATCTCTAAACATCAAAAATGGTGTTTCTAAAAACACACAAAAGCGAAAACAGGCGCGTACCTCAGGGTCCATTTAATGAGGTCTAGGCTTCGAATCCCATTAACTACAAAATAAGGGTACAAAAATTGTAAGTATAAAATTCCAATTCATTTCCTTCTCTCGCCTCTCTCGCCTCTCTCTCTCTCTCTCTCTCCCTTTTCAATGAAAGCTTCAGCCTGAGAATTCTACAGCCACGAAGAAACGAGAACTCCGTCGGAATTGCTCAGATCTTCATCTCTTCACTTCGATCCCATCTCAGATTTCGTCAGCCAGAGGATTCGAATGCAATGAAGGTGAGTTTTTAAATAGATCTCGCTCTCTCTTTCCTCTCCCTCTATAGATATATACATAGATCTATGTATATATGCATCTATATACATAGATCTGAATATATATATGCATATATAATGATAGATCTGTGTCTGGGTGGGTGGGTGTGTCTTTGTCTGCTTGTGGGTGTGGGTGTGTTCCTGCGTGCGTGCGTGGGTGTTTCCTGCTTGTGTGTGTGTGTGTTCCAGCGTGTGTGGGTGTGTGTTTTCGTGCTTGTGTGTGTGTTCCTGCGTGTGTGGGTGTGTATTATGTACTAATAGGTGACATTATAAGATTTTGTGTCGATTAACACGAAGGGATTTACCATGCCCATAACATGTTTGATAAAATGTCAGTTAGAAAATTTAGATTTGAATGGTGGATTGAGATATCGGTGTATTTGGCTGAGGTGTATGAGAGCTTTTTGGGTGCAAATGCTTAGAATAGTTGTGACGATTTATTAATCGCAGTCTACAATCTTTGGTTTATAAATGAACTGCTATACATTTGTTGTTGCTGCACTCTGTTTGCCCTTATAACTTGTGATTTCACGCTTCTTGTGAAGCAATTAGTGGAGTTTAAGACATTGTGAGTTCTCAAACATCACACCTTTGATTTAGCCTTAAGATGTTGGAATACAAGTCTAGCTTTGAGATTTTTTTAGACATGGTCTTAAATTGGTGGAGTCCATCATCTGAAAATAAATCTGAGCATGTTGTGTAAGAACTTGTACGAGTATGGAAGTACTCAAACAAGCAGTTTCGCAATCAAATTGGAATATACATTATTATAACCTTAAATTTTTTGATTGCAAAAACTAGAATATTCAACACACCTCAAATGCCTATCAAACTCACATTATCATGTGTACAGATACATTGGTGCCATACAATGGAAGAGGTGAAGCAGCTGGAGAAGATGAAGTGGACTTGGAGGAATCTGTGTTGTAGCTATAGCTCAAAGACTGCTTCTGGCTGCTCTTGAATACATTGATGTCATACTATAATGGTTGTGAATTACTAGGAGAAAATGTAAATGAGGCCGAATTCGTTGGCTGAATATCTTGTACTATGCATTGGTCGAATATATTGTATTATTCATTGAGTCTGGTTGCTCTCAAAATACATGGGATGTATTGGTTAGTTTAATAACTTATGTGATTGAAACAATGAATTTTTATTTATTTTTTATGATAAAATTAATATAAAATTAAAATATGTAATAGAAATTAATGTGATTACCAAACATGTTTTGTATTATAGTTTTTAAAGATTTTTAAACAAAAGCTGCAACCAAATACTTTTCTGTTTTATCAGTTTATCACAGAAAAAAAGCAAAATTTGATTTTGTTTTTTTATAAAAAAACCATAAAAACAAAAACGTTACCAAACGCAACCTAAAACTATCAACCATCGTAATCACCCTCACCCTCTCACCTTCATCTACCAGTATTCTAATTCAACCAATTTCGTACAGTATTGTGATATTTGCAGTATCTCCATTTCCACCAATTATTGGGCTTATTGCTGTGCCCTGTGTAGATATTTTATGCATGTGAGATGTTCAATTACGACTCCAGAGTCTCTAAGGTGAGTTTACTCATTATGTATTGTTCAACTCTATCGCTCTTTCTACTAAAATATTTGCAGTGATTTTCTTATTGTCAAAGGAATATTTTGTTTGGAATTTTGTGATTTCAGAGGTGGTGAAAGTGAGAATGAAGTTGATCAACCAACACTACAAGAAATTAAAATTGCGGCTAAAAAATATCGTCATTAAAATTATCTCTTTAGTGACAAAAAATTATATCCGCTGCTGAAGATATCGAAGTTAATCTATTTAGTAACAATTTAAAAGTTGCGACAAAAATGCAATACTAATCCGCCACTAATTTTTTGATACCAAAACTTTGTGTAGATGGACAAACTTTGTTCAATCAGCCTTTCACGTCTATGTGGTTTGATCCGAGCACACATCAGTCATTAAAAGATTGCCTATTGTGCTGCAAGTATCCAAAACAAAATGCACCTTGAAGAATCTGTTAAGGGTACTAACCTGACATGACCCCTTACAGTTTCTTATCTGTTTGGTTTGAAGGCATCTGGAGGTTCGTTAAATGAACTCAGTTTGGAACCTTGCTTGCAAAATTGAGTATGAAGTTGATAGCACTAGAGGAGGAATGGAGAGGGTCTTTTCCACTGCATTTGTGGCATCTAAAAAGCTCTATCTTCTAAATATTGCTCATTCTGACAAACCAGAGAGTCCTCTAAACACGGATAGGAGAATGATTCTGGAAGAGGTTCTTCATTCCTTTGGTGTTGTACCATTGACTTGAATGATCATCACAGCATATATTTTTTTCTCCCTCTATTTCAGGTGCCTTTTCTCTAGTACGAACCCCAAAATTTCTTGACATTGAAAAGGCTTTATTCAATTGAATTTATGATCTATTTCTTAATTTGCTATCTCTCATTTCCTTTTCCATTGTTTTTTTGTTAGAACCAATACACTTTTTTTAGTGATATACAATGGAAAGCTAATACGATACATGCATCTCTTCGGGAGGCAAATTTATATGATAAATCGTCTTGTTCATTGAATGTTGAGTGCTTTTATTTTGGTTATTCAGGCCCTTAATTTAAGAGATGAAGAGTCGTTATTCTTTTTGGGTGAAGTCGATGATAGAAGAGTTGGATTTTGATGATAAGTTAATCAGACCTCAATTTTTTTATTGTTTCTGTATTTGAAATCAAAATTTTGTTATCTGTATATAATATATCGGTGTAGCTCATTAATTACTAAAAAACTAAATTAACATTCATAATAAGGGTTTATTATATTGCGACACTTTGTGATTCAATATATAAAAAAACACCCATTGCCAATCTCTTTAGTTTAGTTGCCACATTTCTTAAAGCAATTCGAGTTTGTTTATGGATCATTCTCACCAACCACCAAATATAGTGCATTTTAGAAAGCAGCTTCCCCACAAAGGCTCACATAACAGTTGTGGCAAACATAGCCACATTTTTAGGCTTTTCCTTTTTGCCCATTTTTGGCCACTTTAAGGTCTTGCATAACAGTAAGTTTTAACATTATACATGAATCCATATGTAGTTTCGTTGCTTCATAAAAGATATTATTCTTAACTTGCATATTCATTATAAGGTTGTCGACTGAATTGTGATATTAGATTATTTAAAGCTATTAAATTTTTAAAATTAACTTAATTATTTTTTATTTGTTATGTTTACAGTTTAGCAACGTGTGATGCATAATTCTTCAAAAGTAAAATGATCGTTAGTTCATTTCTTTTTTTTTTTAATGGTAATGCATTGTACACAATACAATTGATCCATATTTTATCAGGATATTGTTTTCATGCTAATTGATTTAGAAATATATTTTTTTAGAGTATCAAGTGTTGATTATATTGTTGTTTCTTCATTTTCTATTTTATTTTTTTTATTTGTTTGAATAACAGGTGTGTGAACTGAAATTTTTTAATAAAAATGATTTTTTTTCCAAAATTGAATGAAAAATCTTATTTATTTCAATTTTTTAGCAGCAACAATAAGTTGTCATTAAAAGTATGTTCTAATATTTTAGTGGTGATTTTAATTATGACTAAATAATTAATTTTTAGCCACAATTAATTGTTACTACTAAAAATAAGTTTTTATTGTACTTTTAGTGACGAAATAGTATATTTTTGTAGCAAAATTACCTTAACACCCATTGCAACTTTCTCAGCGTAATAAATCCTACGAGGTATTCGTGTGTGATGCTTTATACGTATACATCAATGGATTCTTTTACTAGAAATGTTATTTAGACTAAAGATGTGGACTTAAAAAATGTACTTAATAATCACAATAATTGAATATGTAATGAGTATCAATAATTGCTGGACTCACAATAAAATTAATAGTTGTGATTATCAAATACATTTTTTAAAAGAAAAATACTATGTAACTCAAATTTGTAACTCAAATTTGCATTCCAAATGAACGGGGACCATTGAATGAGTGAGTCCTATCAACTTTTTTAAATGGAAACCACAGATCCAATGGTCATTATTGATTTATGATATAAATTTGAATTACAAATTTAAGTTACATAATATTACTCTTTTTTAAATCCATATAACATTACTCTTTTTTTACCTATGTAAAACATATGAAGTCTTCCTTGATGTCAAATGTACTTTTCCTAACTACTAGGATTGGATTACACTAACCTCCTTGGGATGTGACAATTTGGATCTATTGTTCCAAGTTATCCCAATCTATGTTATCTTCAAATTAATAATCTCAGGAAGGTCGTTTGATGGTCCCCCATCAATTCATTAAACTATGTACCCAAAAAAGTGATGGGTAGGGAATCCAATGTAAATTGGAGTCCCAACCACGTAAAAAGTTTCATTTTTAAATTTTTTTTATTATCGATATAATAAAGTACAATAAAATTTAAATCTAAAAAATAAACAAAATGACTTTTATTTTTTGCGGTTGAGATCTCTTTAAATTCGACTTTAAAATTAATTCAATGGCTAATATTAACACCTCAAATTTAATAGGAAAAATAGAGTCTTAAATGTGCGTTTGGGGTAATTTTTTAAAAGTGCTTCTAGAACTTATAATTTTTTATAAATACTTAAAAAAAAAAATAGTGTTTGAAACCGTCCCACCACCGTCACCCCACCACCACCACCCCTCCACCGCCCAACCCCCATCACCATCACCATCACCGCTACCACCACTGTCGCCGCCGCTGACCCCCCACCACAACCTGCCACAACAAGCACTACCATCGCCACCACCCCACTACTACCACCACCCCTACAACCCTACCACCACCATCACCGTTGTCGACACCCTACCATCACCATCACCATCACCGCTACCAACCCCACCGCCCCCCCCCCCCACCAGCCGTCATTCCTACCACCACCTCTACCACAACAACCATCACCACCGCTCCACCACCATCAAAGTCGCCGCTGCCACCACAACCGTCATCCCACTACCATCGCCACCTCCACCACCCAACCACAATTCCCACCACTATCACCACCACCACTGTTGCCCCCCATAGCTACCACTATTGTTGTCACCCTATAACCACCGCCACTATCCCACCATCACTCCTACCCTACCCCCACCCCTACCACCCGATCACCATCCCCACGACCATCACCATTATCACCATCCTCGCCACCCCCCACCACCATCCCCGCCACCCCCACCACCATCGCCGCCATCTCCACTGCCACCACCACCATCACCATCGTCACCCACCACTGATTGCTACCACCGTCGTCCACCGCCACCACCCACCACCATCTTCATCTCATTCTTATATTTATTACCACGACCACCATCATCCCACCACCACCGTCAACACCCACCACCACCGTCAACACCCACCACCACCATTGTTGCCTATCATTACCCGTCATCGCTCACCATCGTCGTTAACCACTATCACCTACCACCACCAACCATCACTACCGCCATTCATCACCACCCATCATAGTCACCCACCACCACCATCGTCACTGCCCCCCATCACCACCACCACCACTACCGCTACCGCTACCGCCACCCTACTACTACCGTTACTGTCACACCATCACTCCTATCACCCCTGCCACTGTTTCTACCCCGCCTCCATCCCCACCCCCACCCCACCGTCACCACCACCGCCATCCCTATCACCACCACCATCATCGCCACCCACCACCGATTGCTATCACCAACGTCCACCACCATCGCCACCGCCACTACCATCGTCATCTTATTCTTATATTTATTACCACTACCAGCATCATACCACTATCAGCATTATCCCATTACTATCGTCGCCCACTGTCAGCACCCACTACCATTTGTTGTCGTCCACCACTATCGCCACCCACGCCTATCACACCTACCACCACCACCATCATTCGCCACCACTCATCACACTGTCACCTAGAACCACTCGTCGTCGCCCACTACCACCATTGTCACCGCCCACCGCCGCCACCATCACTGTCGTCGCCCGACAACCACCACTGCTAACCACCATCACCGTCGTCCATCACCACCCACACCCACTGCCACCACCGCTGTTATCTATAGTTGTCATTATCACCTTCGTCACCCAAAATCCACCACCACCATCACCGTTGTCACCCACAACTACCACCATTACCACGGTCATCGCCACCCACCATAACCATCACCGTCTCCCACCACCACTACTACCACCGCTCACCCCCATTACAACTCGTACTTACATTCATTTCTCTCTTCTCTATGTTTTTAATTTGATTTTGGATGTGAATACAAATTTGTTTATTGTTAACTTTTTTTTTATTACTCCGTACCATCAGGCACTAGGAATAACTAATTTAACAATAAGAGCAATACTATTAAAACCTCAAAAATTAATTTTAATTATTGACATAATAATGTGTCAAGTACATGGGCGGAGCCACCCTTGGGCTAGGGTGGGCACATGCCCCTCCTCCAAATTTTTTCCCTTCATATTGAACATGTATTTTTTGAAATAAAATTTAGACATATTTAATTGTGTCAACCCTACTATTATTTTCTGGTGATATCGATTTGAATAGACTCCTACTTAAAAGATTGTTAAATTTAAGGATCTGATGTAGTCTAATAGTGAGTCAATATTTAATAAATTCTACTATTCATCCAATGGTCACAAACCATTGGGACTTCACTAATTAAATCTCAAATTAGGTACAGCCAATATTATTGTTAACTTTTAGACACGTTTCAGACATATTCGAATATGTTTTAAATATATTAAGATTATTTTATAATTTTTTTAAACTGTTGGATTATTTCGTTATTATATAAAAATGTGTGTCGTTATGTAGTTAAATTATAGGATCATAAATGAAAGATTGTTACCATGAATTTATATATGAAAGAAATATTGTTTATAAGATTGATTAGGTAAATTTTTAATCAGTAAATTACACTTTATCCCATGATCTATTATTTTTGTTTCATTTTACACTCTCATCTATAAAAATTTTAACATTGCATCCTAAAATATCAATTTTATTTCATATCACTCCAATAGATAAGCGACTGTCAATTTTTTGACAAATTAGAAGGGCAAAGTTGAAAATTTGTTAAAGTAGGGAGGGAAACCCTGAAGAGTTTTCCGCGAAGTTCATAGTACCACTTTATTTTATCTATGGGAAGAGAAAAAGGTCGGCCAAGGGAAAAAAAATTGGAGCTTAAGAAAGGCAAAGTCATGAATGATTATTTTTCTTGATTTTTGACCTGCACATGTACAATAGACAGTTGCTTATTGACAGTACAGACCACTCACATGTACATTTATTATCAAAAAATTAAAAGTCGTTATCTATTGAAGTTATATGAAACAAAATTGATACTTTAGAGTTCAATGCGATAAATTTTATAGTTGAGAGTGTAAAGTGAAATAAAGGTAATAGTTCAAAGGGATAAAGTATAATTTACTCATTTTTAATACTCAACGGAATTACTTTAATAATAGTGCTTTTCGCATTTTGAAACTTGGAAAATTTTGAGATTCTCATTTTGTACACTAAAAGGTTAAATTTTTTACATTACATCCTCAATGTATCAAAAATATTGTAATGTGTCCATTCTGTTAACTTCCGTTATTTTTTCCGTCAAAAGCTATTCATTAACACTGATGAAAAAACTAACGAAAAATTAACAGAAAGACTATATATACATAATACAATTTTGATTCTATTAAGACTTTCTCAATAAAGAGCTTAGGGGGACCGCTCCTTGTCAATAATTCATAAAGCGAATAGAAAGATGTTTGAAAATATCATGGGATCCATGGGTTCCTTTTTGACAAATGCTTTTTCCATATACCATTGCACGTTTCGTGCTTCCTTTGGGCTCCACGATGTCTGATTTAGATACCGAGGAGTTGGTTCAGTGGAGTATCAACTGAATTTGTTAATTAAGATCGAAGGTTTGAGTTTTAGAGTTTATATTGGAATTCGGTAGTTGATCGTTATGCTGCCTTATTTAATTTGTTCTTGAGAAGAGTAACGAATGCGGTCAAGAACCTCATAATCCCGTTAGTGAGAGTCTATCGAGTAGTCTCTAGGTGTTCTATTTTGTCCCCACCTTTTTTTAATTAGCAAAAAAAAAAGTTTGTTTTATAGATGCTCTCTCGCTTTTCTCTCTCTCCAAATCCATAAGATTTGAAAATCACTTACCCATAAGTATTTGATTATTCAGAAGTGGGATGAAGGGTCCACTTATGACAAATGCTTTTTCCCAAGTCACCGAAAGTGGAGTGCTTCCTTTAAAACAAAGTGTGGACCACAACCACGATGAATTCACTTAATCATCGTTTGTTCGCGGGAGAGGTCCACGGTTGACAAAAAAAAAAAAAAAAATTTTGATTCTATTAAGACTTTCTCAATAAAGAGCTTACGGGACCGCTCCTTGTCAATAATTCATAAAGCGAATAGAAAGATGTTTGAAAATATCATGGGATCCATGGGTTCCTTTTTCACAAATGCTTTTTTCCATATACCATTGCACGTTTCGTGCTTCCTTTGGGCTCCACGATGTCTGATTTAGATATCACCGAGGAGTTGGTTCACTGGAGTATCAACTGAATTTGTTAATTAAGATTGAAAGTTTGAGTTTTAGAATTTATATTGGAATTCAGGAGTTGATCGTTATATTACCTTAGCCAACTTATTTTCGAGAAGAGTAACGGATGCGATCAAAAGCCTTATAATTCTGCCAATGAGAGTCTATCGAGTAGTTTCCGATTACTCTCATTTATTTCCATCCTTTTTTGATTACCAAAAAAAAAGTTTGATTTATAGATGCTCTCTCGCTTTCTCTCTCTCTCTCCGAATCCATAAGATTTGAAAATCACCTACCCATAAGTATTTGATTATTCAGAAGTGGGATGAAGGGTCCACTTATGACAAATGCTTTTTCCCAAGTCACCGAAAGTGGAGTGCTTCCTTTAAAACAAAGTGTGGACCACAACCACGATGAATTCACTTAATCATCGTTTGTTCACGGGAGAGGTCCACGGTACACACAAAAAAAAATAAAATTTGAGAGTTATTTATAATTTTAAAAAATAGGACGTGGATATTATTAGAATACGTCTATAATAAAATATATTTTACATTTTACTGTTATTTTGCAACTTAAAAATTATAATTATAAACAATTATTTAGCAATAGTAAGCAAAATTAATAATTTTTATATTGAAAAATATGTCACATCGTCTCATTATGATATATCCATAAAATGAACATGACCAATTAAAAGAATTAAAACCAACATTTAACTAGATGATTTGTTTACAAGTATTTGTTTCTAATATTATAGTGTAACTAACTTATTTTTTTGTACTCTTTTGACATGTATTGTAGATAATACTTAAAAAATACTCGTGTCTTCAAATAAAATAAAATTTTGTTGATGTTTTGTATTGTATGTGAACTCGAAAGAAGATGGTATAAATCAACATTAAAAATTCTATATCTTGCTCCATGTGCAAAAGTATCCACAGTATGATGTGTATCCACATATTTTATTGATTATCAGATACGTATGATGCGTAACTGAAAAATATCATATCTGATGCGGTATTCAATACAGGTACGTCGACTTTGACGAAGTATCCGTGCTTCATAAGATTTAAATTAACGAAATGATTAAATTTATAATTTTAATTTTGAGTGTTGTGAATTTTATGTGTGTGATGCAACTACGATGTGTAATCAGGGGAGGAGCCAGACATCTTCTTCAGTGAAGGCAATCTAAACTATATTAATATTAAATTTTAAAATATTCACAAAAGTATAATTTTATTAATAAAACACCAATTAAAGACACAATTCATATACATGAGCAATATACAAAAGGAGCCAACAAAAAAAAAAACTCATTATAGATTTATCTATAAGACCTAACAAAAAAATTTTGAACCGCAAAATTGGGCTCAATCATATATTAAATTTTAAGAAAAATTTTCATAACTAATTCAAAAATTAATTTGTTCAATCCCAAACTTAATATTCATCATTAAATTTTAACAAACAATCGAAACTAACTTAAACTATAATTATTCTAGTAAACTAAATTTAGGTATATGAAGTACTTAACTTATCAAAATAAAACTATTCGAACTACCAAATCAAAATATTTTAGTCTAATTATAATGGAGGACTACAAGTCTCAATTCCAATTCTACAAATAAAAATAAAACAAATGAGACGACTACAAGTCCTAATTCCAATTCAACATATAAAAATAAAATACTAGAGAAGATTACAAACTCAAATATCAATTAAATATATAAAAAAATAAATCATAGAAGAGGACAAGCCCCAATTTTATTTCAACATAGAAAAATAAATACAGGACTACAAATCCTAGTTTCAATTCAATACATAAAAAATAAAACATAAGAGATGATTACAAGCCCAATTTCATATTTTCAATTCAACATGTAACAAATAAAATACGAAAGAAAGCTACAGGCGCTAATTTCAATTCAACATTTAAAAAATAAACCACAAAAAAGGATTACAAACCCTAATTTTCAATTCTAACATATAGACATAAAACAAAGAAAAGGACTACAAGCTCCAAATTTAGTTCAATATATAAACATAAAACAAATGAGAGGGCTAACCTATTTCGTAGCATATTAGTTAATCTTTAAATGCCCAAATTTTTGATATCATCTTCTATTGATATTCACAAGTGAGACTCATATATTTGTCAAAATAACAAAACTACCCTTAAATCTTTTAAAAAAAATTCAGTGGGGGCAAATCTTTAATAAATTCTAAATTTTTTAAAATTATACTTAGTCCCCAAAATTTTTTAAAATTTCAGTGAGGGCAGCTGCCCCCACTGCCCCCACTGTGGATCCGCCACTGTGTGTAATGGAAAAAAGAAACTAGCAGTAACAAAAGAAGTTGGACTGATAGCTAAAGAGAGAAATTTAGGTGCAAGTAATGGCCTTGAGTCAATACATCTAACAAAATCCCCCTCCATTAACCTCAGTCCTATGCATCAGATAGCTCATGTGAGCATATCAAATTAGCAATACAGGTGAATATTAGCAGCCTGTGAAACATGGACACTCCCAAGAAAGTAACATATTTGTGTCGGACATGTGTTAAATATATTTTTATACATATTTATAATTAAATAATACAATTTTAATTTTGGACACGTGTTCAACATTTCTATGTTAACTTGTTCGACACTTTTTTAGACCGCATTTATTATTTAACAATGAACAAGTGTTGATATGTATAATAAAACTAAAAAATTTGACTAATAAATATATGATACTATGAGCGAATGTATAATTAGTAAGATTGGACAAATTACAATTGTATTCAACATATAATAACAATAATAAAAAATACATAATTTTTTTTTAAAAGAGTAATCGAAAAAATGAGAGAAAAAACATAAAAAGATTTTTTAATCCATTTGCCTAACTTAGACATGTTTTCTCGGAGTTGACATGGTACGGAACAAAATTTGATACCATACTCTTATTTATTATATTTGTAAGTCATTTTACCATTATTGTTATATCCTAAAATTTGGTAAAAATAGTTATTATAACAGTGATAAAAATATTAATAAATGTGGTAAAAATACTCATTAATATAATAAAAATACTCATTAATATAATAAAAATATTTATAAATGTGATAAATTTTTTTGTATTAAAGAAAAAGTAATTAAAATAATTATCACAAATGTGGTAAAAAAAAAACAAACACAATAGTGATATAAATATCTATAAAAATAATAAATTATTTAAAAAAAAATATTTTTTTAATTATAAAATAATTTATAAAAATTATAAAAATATACATTAAAATAAAAAAAAATTGAAAGTAAGGTACCAAAAATATTTTATTCCGAAATATGAGATTACACCTGAAGTGGAACGCGAGATTACACATGAACTTCATGAACACCCTTTAACCTGCATACCTAGGCGAACCTCTTTCATTTGTGATGTTTGCAGCATAAAAAGTGAAGACATATCCTATATATGTTTGACTTGTCAATTCTTGGTCCATAAGAGTTGTCTTTCGTTACCTAAAATCATCGACCGCAATTATCACCCTCACTCTCTCACCTTCATCTACAAGTATTCTGAGTTCATCAATTTCAGTCAAAATTGTAGTATTTGTGGTCTCCACATTTCCAAGGATGGTTGGGCTTATTGTTGTGCCCCGTGTAGATATTTTATCCACGTGGGATGTTCAATTATGACTCCAGAGTCTTTGATGTGAGTTTACTCATTGTGGCTTGTTAAACTCTCACTCTTTCTACTAAAATATTTGTAGTGATTTTCTCATTGTCAACTAAATGTTTTGTTTGAAATTTTTTGGTTTCAGAGGTGGTGAAAATGAGAATGAAGTTGATCAATCAATCGACCCTAATCTGTTACACTTACCGGTGACCGATGGATCGTTAGAACTGTTTAGACATTTTGCTAAACAAATCAATCTTGAAGATATTGAGAGAGAGGCAGAGCTCATCCATTGGAGTCATGAGCATCCACTAATCCTTTTTGATGTGCAAACGGACGATAATATCAAGGATGAGATTACGTTATGTGATGGTTGCGTGCAACCAATATCATTTCCATCTTACTGTTGTGGTCAATGCAACTATTTTCTCCATTTAAGTTGCGTCAACTTACCACGAGAATTGCAGCACCCAATTCACCATGAACACCCAATTCACCATGAACACCTAATGGAACTTTGTCAGTGTACGAAATTCTACAAGACCTTCTGGTGCGATGCTTGCCACGTACGCACAAATGGATTCTTCTACAAATGTAAAACATGTAAATTCATCATTGATGTCAAATGTGCTTTCCTACCTACTTCGATTGCACATCAAGCTCACAAGCATCCATTGGTTCAAATGAAAGCTTCAAATGATTTCTGCAATGGAGGTGGTTTCAACTTCTTTGCAAGCGGATTTAAATGTGATGATTGCAAGTTCAAAATATGTCACCCCGTTGCTCTACTCCCACGTACCATTCGGCATAGATTGGACAAACATCCCCTAACCCTGTGTTATCCTCCATTTAGTGACCATCCGGATGAGTTTCATTGTGAAATGTGTGAGAAAGAAATAAATCCCAACTATTGGATTTATCATTGTAGTGATTGCGATCAATCGTTTCATTTTGACTGCATTAAAGACGACTATTCAAAGCTCAAGTATGGAGGTACCATTGAAATTAATTGTCATCCACACCCTCTGACATTTGTACGAAAGGCAAGAAAGAGGTCCTCGTATTACAACTGTGGTCATTCTTATGATATTGATAGTGATGGTCCCATATTTGAATGTGGAGAGTGTAATTATACATTGTGTTTATATTGTATTCCTCCAAGTAAATTGACTTAATTTTTGTTAGAAGTTCTAATGGTTGAGTGGATCATGAAATTGTATTATTAGTTAAGCAATGTTGTCGTCCACTGACACCTCATGAAAGAGGATAATGCTTCAACAGAGAAGAGCACAATGAATAATTTGATCTTTCTCTCTCTCTCCTCGCTCTTCCTCTCTCCCTCTCCCTGTTAGCCCTCTCTAAATGTACGGACAAATATTGTATGTAAAATTATCTTCAAATGGTTGTCATGTTTCTTTTAAAAACAGTTTTAAACATGTAACTTCTTTTTTTAATTTTTTATTTTTGAACATGAACATGTAATTGAATGCAAGGCTTATATAATGCTTTCATTTTTCAAAAAAAATAAAAAAATATATATATAATGCTTTCATCATTGCGGATCACTCTGAGATGAATAAAAAATAAATACGGAAAAACACCATTCACTCTAGGCTTACCATGATTGTTGTTCCCCCGATTTGTAATTAATTGGAGGATTTTTAATTTTTTAAAAAATATTTATGATTTATCCACGTAAACAAATTTTATCTTAACCTTTAATAAACTCAAATAAACAGAATTTTACTCAATGTGTGTGTGCAGATCTTCATCATTCAAAAATAAATTAAAAAATTCTTTAATTAATAGATAATTTCATAGAAAAAAGAAGTATGTTATTTGATTTAAATGACGTTTTTTCTCCGCTTCAGTAATCTCAACAATCAATAGTTGGCAAGCTGGGTAGAAAAGAGAAGTATGTTGGGTTTTTTAGGTGTGGGTACAATTTTTTAGACTTATTTAGGTAAAAGTGTATGGATAAGTTGTTTATTCCATTAAGTACAATTTTTATAAAACTTTTTGTGTTTAAGTAAAAAATTCAAATGAATTAAAATCATTTTTACCTAAACACCCTTCCTTAATTTATGCATTCTTAATTGGTAGTTATATATCTAATCAAATATGTAAAGATTTCATTAGATTTTTTCACTATCTCTCCCCTATTTTCTCTCCATCTCTCTCTCTCTTTCCCCTTTACTTTCCCTATCTCTCCCCTATTTTCTCTCTATTTCTATCATTGATAATTTATTTTATTTTCAAATATGTAAATATTTGATTTATTTTTTCATCTCTCTCCCCTATTTTCTCTCTCTCCCCTTATTTTCTATAACCATTTCGCTCTCTCCCTATTTTCTCTCTTTATTTATATTAACATTACAATAACATAATTACACTAATCAGTTACACCAATCAATTACAATTGTCTTATAATACACCAAACAGTTATTCATGCATTCTAATAAATCAAACAGTTACACCAAACAATTACACAAATTTATAATATCAACCCAATTTGTCATTCAGTTGTTTACATAAACTTAATAGTTGCACTATTTAGTATCGCGACATCGTTACACCAATCATATATATCAAATTTAGTATAATGATAAAATCTTTTGTGTAATGATAAACTCAATTTGGTGTATATAATTGATGTAATCATGTCGTGATACTAAATGATGTAACTCTTTGATTTATGTAAATAACAAAATGACAAATTGAGTTGGTGTTGTAATTTCGTATAATTGTTTAGTATAACTGTTTAGTTTATTAGAACGCATGAGTAACTGTTTAGTGTATTCTAGGGTAATTGTAACTAATTAGTGTAACTGATTAGTATAATTGTGTTGTGTAACATTGATATAAGGAGAGAGAAAAATGGAGAGAATAAGGAAATAAGGGGAGAATGAGTGAGAGAGAGAAAAAAAATAAGGGGAGAGAGAAATGAAAAAATTAAATCAAATATTTACATATTTAAAATTTTTTTTATCAATATGAGAAAGAGAGAGAGAAATAAATAGAGAGAAAATAGGAAAGAGAGAGTGAAAGAGTAATGAAGAGAGAGGAGAGAGAATAATGGAGTAATAAATACCCTTTTAGTATTTTTTCAAAAAAATGCACTTAAGGTAAAATAAGTTTTTTTAATGTAGTTTAGCTCAAATAAGTCTAAATTTTTATACCGACTTCTAAATTAGGGTTTTTTAGGCGTGGGTACAATTTTTAAGACTTATTTAGGCAAAAGTGTATGGATAAGTTGTTTATTCATTTAAGTACAATTTTTATAAAACTTTTTTGGTTTAGGTACAAAATTCAAATGAATTAAAAATATTTTTACCTAAACACCCTTCCTTAATTTATGCAGCAATATTTGACAGTTATTTGAGGAAACAAATATCTAAAGATTCCATAATTATTATCTTTATTTTTCAAATTAGGAATGTGCAATTTTTATGGAATAAACGGTTGGGCAATATACGGCTGTAAGAGTGTATTCAACAGTAGATTTGCAAAACTTCTCTGTGGTGGATTTGTTCGTAAAAACAATTGCAATCATCAACCATCGGTTTCGTTTGACGGTGTTCGTAAAAACGATTGAAAAAATTCTGTTTTCTTTGATCAGACATCCACTTTGTTTGATCTTTTTTTATTTCCTTTGCCGATGAATTCTGATTTTACTCGTTTTTTTTTTTTTTTGGAAATTCCTACGTTCATTGTCTTGAAGGTTATGTATTCTTTTATGGATTCGGTCATTTTTTTTGGGGAATTCCTATGTTTGATCTTGTTTTATGTATGTTCCTTGATGAATTGAATTGGAGAAAAGTTCTGCCTTCATTATAAGTAGTGTAATTGTTTCGATTCAGTTTTTTTTTTTCGTTGTTGGAATGAAGAAAATAAAAAATTAGTGTAATTGTCTCATTTCAATCCCAAAACATCTCAAATAGGACTATGGATATATGGTGTAGCTGTTTTGTAGGTAACTGTGTTATATACTGCAGGTGGACAAAACAGTTACACCATTAATGGTACACCCAGTTGAAACAGTTACTCAAAGCAGCTACACCAAATAGATGCACTTTAACATGTAAAGAAGTATATTGAAACAGTTACACCATTCAGTTATAGTATATACACACACATCAACTTCGCCTAAGTCAACCAATATTGTAATTTCATTCCCAAAACATCTCAAATAGGACTATGGATATATGGGGTAGCTGTTTTGTAGGTAACTGTGTTATATACTACAGGTGGACAAAACAGTTACACCATTAATGGTACATCCAGCTGAAACAGTTACTTAAAGCAGCTACACCAAATAGATGCACTTTAACATGTAAAGAAGTATATTGAAATAGTTACACCATACAGGTATATTATAAATACACACATTAAGTATAACTAAGTCAACCAATTGTCTCATTTCAATACCAAAACATCTCAAATAGGATTATGGATATATGGTGTAGCTGTTTTTGTAGGTAACTGTGTTATATACTGCAGGTGGACAAAATAGTTACACCATTAATGGTACACCCAGCTGAAACAGTTACTCAAAGCAGTTACACTAAATAGATGCACTTTAACATGTAAAGAAGTATACTGAAACAGTTACACCATTCAGTTATAGTATATACACACACATCAACTCCGACTAAGTCAACCAATAGTGTAATTTCATTCCCAAAACATCCAACTACACTGTTATATAGGACTATTCATACATTTCCTTCAATTTCATCCTTTCATGGAAATCATTTAGTGTCCAAGAATTGGAATGGTTTAAGAACATTTCCGGAGAAGTTTTTGTCGGAGACGATGTAGTTGATTTTCTGTATGCGCCGATTCAGAAATTTGAGGAGACGATTCAGAAACCTCGCCTCGCAGAGATGAAGAAAAATCTCGTCTCGCAATGCTCTTGTTTAAAGACCATAAACAGTATGTAGCATTCCTCCTGATGGATGATGAACACTAAATTGAAACCTATTTTCACAGATATGAAGAACACTCACAGGGATGGCAGGTCTGGAATTCCAATAGACATACTAACCGTCTGTCGAAGAAGATGGAGGAAGATAATTAAATGTCCTCTTTTCCCTCCCATTACACCATACTTGCCAAAAAAAAAAACGGAAGGAATGCCAACCGGTTTCCACATTTTTACTATTTACCAATGGCAATATCGGTATTTTTTTAAAAAATGCACTTCTATCTAAATAAGTTTTTGTTTTGTATTTTTACCTAAATAAGTCTAAAAAATTGTACCGACTTCTAAATTCCCCTCTAAATTACCCAAGTATGTTCAACAGGCCATGTTGGGCTAGTCCACTAAAGAAAACTATGATCCATGGTTCAATCCAGTGGCTGAGGGACACTAGGGCCAGGGGGGACTAGGCCCACCCACCCTCTTTGAATTTTTTTTTTTTATTGATATATATATATATCACTTTGTTAAATATTTTTCAAAATAATTTTATCGTGCCTACCCTAATATTTTTTGTATAAGCTAACACAAAATAACTAAGCATATTACAGATATGCTTCAGACATGTTTGGATATATTAAAACTCATTTTGTAAAAAAATTTTACAAAAAATTACAAGTTTCTTTAAATATTGAATCAAAAGTAGGATTATCATGTGATAAAATATACGATTATTTTATAAGTATATAAGAAACATGTTCATAAAATAAAGTAAAAAAAAAACATTAGAAATTTCAGGAGACAATAACAATGTTTTCCATGATTTTTTTGCTAATTTTCAATGTCTCTTTACTCATAATTCTTGCTTAATGATTTTTTTTTTTCTAAATTATGAACTTCAACCAGTCTTTAATTTCTGGTTTTATGTATTTTATTGTAGTAGACATTTCTACGATTAATATATTTTTGGATATAATTTATGATTTTTTTTGTTTGCACTCTTAATTTAAACTTGAAATTAATTGTAATTCCCGGCCCTGCCACTAGTTCAATCGAGCCATAAATTGAGGTATGGCTCTATGAGCCACAGACTATTTGTTAGAGTCCTCGATATTGCATATATTCGAAGGCATTCATACAAATGACTTTCTTTTTTTTTTTTTTTTTTTTTCGAGTGGGAAGATTGTCGTGCATCTTGATCACAATGGAAATTGACAAAGTAAAAGTAGCAGGAAAACGGACAACCAAGTTAAAATGGAGCGATGTCAGTGCCATTTGATTTGAATCGGGTCAAAAATCAATACTTATCATTTTTTTATGACATGCGTTGTTTTTCATCTAGTTCTACCATTTAGGCTTTGAAATTAGCTTTTTTTCTAGTTTTATTGAAGATTTAGAATATTTGTAATTTATTATATAAAATCTTAATTCGATTTTCATCAATTTTTTTAGTTAAACTCTAAACGTAATGTAATTTGATTTCAATTGCTTCTGTCGCAATTTTTCATTCTTAGTTATCTCCATGTGATTAGTAGTTTAATTCAACTTTCAAGTGTTTTTAAGTTTTGAGGACTCCTATAAATAATTTTTGTGAAATATCAATATTATTGATTCAGTACTATCATCACTATTAACTAGGGGCGTTAATCGAGCCAAACTTTGTGAGCGTCTACTGGAGCCTGTCAAGCTCATTTTTCTAAACAAATCTAAAAAATTATTCAACCTCTACTTGTTTAGAAAATGAACTGAGCATGAGCCCGAGCTCGAACTGAGTTCGAGTAACTTGACTATTTACATATAAACGAGCCGAACTTTGCGAGCTCGAATCGAGCCTTTTTACGCTCGTTTCTCTAAACAAGCCTAAAAAATTATTCAAATTTAGCTCGTTTATAACACGAGTCAAGCTCGAGTTGAGTCTTATCCGAATTGATTTGTAAATTAAGATCGTACAACATGTTAATGCTTCCTCAAAGACAAATTCTTTTGATATTTTTTTGGAAATTAGTATTGTTTATGAAGAGAAATGACCAAAGGAAAAGAAATATTTTGATGAGAATTTCTCCCACAAAGGTAAGCATTGTGCTTAAACTGGAGAAGATCCCTAATACACATGCTTGAAGTTCTGGAGCTTAACCAAAACAAACAGAAAAAGCCGAACCGAATTCAAATGGGTGAGAGATTCAAACCACCCAAGGCCTAACTCTAGTACCGTGTAGTAGAGCATTTAACCCGAAATCATTTGTGAGTAGATGAAGTAGCCTCTCAAATATATAAATCAATCGTGTACGTGTGTTTTGTTATTGACATAAACTTTACTACGTCGATAATCCTAATAAATCACCAAAGATGTAAAGAGTAGGCACAAGAAAAATAATATCAGTTGTGGTCCCACCCAACTCGAATCCGGATTAATTGGAGCCCAATGTGACTTTCGGATACCGGATGGTCTGACAAAAAAAAACAGAAAAATAATATCAGTTCATTTGTAATTAAACAAAGAAAGCAAGAAATGTAGAGTGACATTCTACAATAATACTGTTAGACTCTATTGAAATCACTAATAACATGAGGCTGCAATCCTCCCAACTTTCCTGTTTCTGATGACAATCAAATCAAGTGTTAGAATTTCGAATCTTGACGAATCAAACCTGACCCAAAAACTTCAGCTCAAGAAATTGGAGTATTCGACTCAAACCCGACCCAAAAACTTCAGCTCAAGAATTCGGACTATTCGACTCAAACCTGACCCAAAAGCTTAAGCTAAAGCTCTCACCATGTTTTGCCTTCTGTTTGATGATCCTACTTTGCAACACCTGATAATGTCCTATATATATGTATCGCCATCTACCCTCATAATGTAGTAGTGGTGGTAGCTGATTGTGCAACTTTTGCACCAGTGTCATTGTGAACTACTGATCATACGATCATAAAGTTCTTGTATTTCTGCAGTGGAAACTATATTCCTATTTTCTTCTACTGAATCACTGACAGTATGAGACCGAAACACAAAACATATGAGAGAGAGAGAGGGTCACAGCCTGAGGAAGAAAAGACTTCAGCAAAATAAAGGGACTATGGTGAAAGATATGCAGATAAACGCAGTAACAAAAGAGCAGTAGTGAACAGAAAATGAAGTATGGGAAGAGAAAAAATGGTACAGATGAATTAGAGAGGGTGAAGGATAGGAGAGATGTAGAACTCATAGAGGGTGGAAACAAATAAGATTATTGATATGTTGTTGCAGTTATGCGTTGGTAAATTATAGATCCAGTCAGTCTTTTTGTTATGTTATTTTAATTTGTGGAACTGAAATTAGACTTTGAATTTTGTTATATTTAATTTGGTTGCTCAATTTGAAATTTGCCTATTTTATTTTGTTTCCAATTGTTCCGATTAATTGAAATTAAATAATTTGGTTTTTTCTAAAAAAAATTCTATTAATTTTTTTGATTTAATGAGTTTGAAAATTGATAGGAGTACATTATACTAAACAATGTCGCATATTGTTTGTGTTGCTATCGATTTGACTTTTTTTTATGTAATAGTAATTATAAAAAAAAATTATAATTGAATAATATTTTTATGAAAACAATGTTAATATTATAATTTTAAGTTGTACATAAATTTTCGATTGCTCCACAAAAGAAAGAGTCTGGCTCGGTCCCTGCGTATAGATCACCATCACCCTCTCACTCTCACCAAACAATACTTTGAGATTATCAATTTCATAGTCCACTGTGATTTGTGCCATGCATCCATTACCCTAAATTCTTGGGCTTATTTCTGTGGTCCATGTAGATATTTTACCCATGTGAAGTGTGGACCTTCAAATTTCATTACAACAAAAATTGAATTTTGAGCCGGCAATTTGCCGACGCAAATAGTCTGCCTATTGACTTAAAAGGTATTTGTGTCGACAATTATATTACTTGAGTCGATAAAAGGGGAATACAAATAATGGGTGATTCAAAAAGTTTGAGTCAGCTACTTTTTGATGTAAAAATGTATTAGGGTCGAGAAACAGCGGATGCAAAAAAACTGAGGTCAAATGTGACAAACATTCCTTTAGCTTGTGCTATCCTCTTTTATTGATCATCTTGATGAATTTTACTGTAATCGTCCAAGACACTGCCCCCAACATCAAGTTTGGTGTCGCTGTTAAATTTGATTACCATCCTCACCCTATGCTGTTTTCTCAAAGGACGAAGAAGCATTACGCTTGTTACCACCTGGGACGGTTAAATTATATTTTATCCTCTTGAACTATTTTCTTTATTTTATTTTATACATCTAATTATAAACATTTTCACATTGCATATTAAAATATTAATTTTATTTTATATCATTCTAATAAATAACGATAAATTTTAAAAATTGTCAAGAGGAAATGAAACACCAAAGGGCTTTCCACCAAGTGCCCAATACCACTTTATTTTACATCTTTTGCAACAAAATGGTTGTTGGAAAGAAAAAAGAAGATCGGCCAAAGAAAGAAAATTTGGAGCTTAAGAAGGGCAAAGTCAAGGATGAATATTTTTCTTGATTTTTAAACTGCACATGTGTAATAGACAGTTGTTTATTGACAATACATGACCACTCACATGTGCATTTATAGTCAAAAAATTGACAGTCGTTATCTATTGAAGTGATATGAAACAAAATTCATATTTTAAAGTGTAATGTGAAAAATTTTATAATTGAAAATATAAAATAAAACAAATGTACTAATTTAAGGTGATAAAGTATAATTTACCCCGTGGGACTCTTGGTGATAGCGACTTTCCCTTATTCGAATGTTCAGAGTGTAAATGATAAGACGTGCCAATATTGTATCCTTATTCCGGATTCCAGTCCATTCTTTATAGCCTCCCGTGTGTTAAACATTATAATAATACTATTAGAATTTAAAATTTTAAAATAATTTATTGACTTAATTTGTTATAGTCTTTGAATTGATTGTGGGTTCAATCAAATATTGAAATTTGGTGTTGATCCAATGGTTCAATTAAAACCACATTATTATATCAACAAATTCTTTAAAATTTTTAAATTCAAATAATATTATTCAAAACATTAATATCCACAATGAGTGGACAGTAATTACTTGTCTCATGGATTATATAAGTAAAATAGTTATTGTCTGTGCCTGAAGGCACAGAGTAATAAAAAATAGTAAATAATAAACATATTTGTATTCATATCCAAAATCAAATCACAAATATAAAGAAGAGATAAATAAATTTAAGCATCGGTTGTAGTCGAGGTGAGAGGTGGTGGTGGCGGCGGCGACGATGGTGGTGGTGGCGACAGCTGCGATGGCGATGGTAGCAGTGGTTGTGGTGGTGGTGGTGGGACTGGGGGTCAGGGTGGTGGCGACGACGGCGGCGACAATGGTGGTGGTGGCGGTTGCGACGGCGGTGGCGGCAATGGTGGTGGTGGTGGCGGCGGTGGCGGCAATGGTGGTGGTGGTGGCGGCGGTGGCGGTGGTGACGGTGACAGCGGCGATGGTGGTGGTGGCGACGACGGTGGTGGTGGCGGCGGCGGCGGCGGCAGGCAATGACAGTGGTGATGATGGTGGTGGCGGTGGTGGTGGTAGAGGTGGTGGTGAGGCGGTTTCAAACACAATTTTTTTTTTTTTAAAAATATTTATGAGAAATAATTTCTATAAGTAATTTTAAAAAATCACTTCAAACAAATCCTTAGGGGCCTATTTTTCTTATTAAATTTAGGGTGGTAATATTAGCTGTTAAATTAACTTTAAAATAAAATTTAAAGTGATCTCAACCGGGAATAGCAAAAGCCATTTTGTTTATCTTTTGAGATTTGAATTGTAAACTACTTTATTATATAGATATCTATTTAGTTACAATATAATTTTGTGGCAAATTAGTCTCTCACCCTTTTCTCATGTCTCAACACCAAAGCTCACTGTCCTATCTATCTCAGCCTCTCTTCTCTCTCAAACTCGATCTCTCAAGCACCTCACTGCACGCATTAGGGAATTGAAGATCAGTGATGGCCCCACTTAATCCACAAGATCGGCTAGGGCACGAGATCGACACATGCTTCATAAGAACCACTATTGCTAATATGCCACTGATGAGATTAGGCTGCAAAATTGTCCCTTGGATGTGAGCCTAGATGACTGGGCTAGTCTTATCAGTCATTTTGGATCTGATGACTTCAAGGTATGCATGCTTTTGACATCATTTTAACTTCTCTGTGTTAAAATTTCTGAGTTTCTATATGTTAAGATAGTGTTGGATACTTTCTGAAACATTTTGAACATGAATCTGTTGCAGAAGAATATTGGTAAATGATCATTATCAATCTACTATATGATCATTGTCCATCTAGACTGATGCATCGGGCAGGCCTTACTAATACCTGAGGTTTTGGGCTTTTAGCTTTTCACAAGATCAGTCATAGATTTATGCAATTCTATGTCTAAGCTCTACCCGAGATTCCTTATTAAGATGATATAGGTGGATCTTCATTATTCAATTGTTCATATCAGTCATAGGTATTGTGATTGTTGTGTTCTTTTCTTCTTCTTTTATTGGGGTGTGCTGTTTTTTTCTTAGTTTAGTATCTCCTGGTTGTTTCTTTTATCTGCCTTGCATTTATCTAGTTTTCATCTACAGGTCAGCTATTTGGTTTTCACCTAGTTTTCATTAGGTTGTCTTACATAACTTGGTGATGAGTTGTTTGCCAATTTTATATTACTATCTAGGTAAAAAGAAGGTGTTGTGGTCATTGTAAAATAGCTATTGTTGGGAGAAAATGACTTGCTTTAATTCTTGGATGCAGAAAATGGGCAAAAGAAACGAGGAGAACCAAGCGAAACAAGACATTGCCACATTGCTGGGACGAAGAGTTTCGCTCAAATAAGTTCAATAGTGTGAATTTTTTCCAAATGTCTATGGCACTTATGTTATTAAATATACATATGTATGCATAGATTTATGTATATTGCTTGTATCAATGTATTTAATGCATGATAGCATGATCCTGAGACTGGAGAAGAGCCCACCCCTACGGATCTGTGGTTGATAACCAAGTTTAGTGTGAAAAGGAGCACTTGGGCTGGGGAAAGAGCAGGGGAAGTCTATGTAAGTTGTTATATCTTATCTATTTCTTTGCAATATCTTTTTACATATTTTAAATTTATAGATTGCATTCTTTCCAAATGCAGAGCGAGCTTAAGTTGCTAGAGGCTCAATCAATGGAGGAAGGAGCTACTCCCATGACTGAGGATGACAGGTTTGAAGCAGTACTTGGTCCAGAAAAATCAGGATATATACGTGGTCGTGGGGTTGGTCCAAAGCCCACGACATCTACAGCTGGACAGCGGATCCATCCGCAGCTAGAGAAGGAGAATGAGGAGTTGAAGAGGGAAGTTGATGTGTGCATTGGGAGTCATTAGAGAGGGAAAACAGTGAGATGGCTTCGCGACTAGAGTCTCTAGAGTCTAATATGCATGATGAGATTCAAATACAAATGCAGGCTGCACTCCAATCTCAGCTCACCACTTTTTTTCAACAAATGAAAGAGTTGGGGCAAGTTCAGTATATGCAAGTGAACCCTGGCTGCTCAAGGGTATGTAATTTTGTATGCTATTCTTATCTTTTCGTCTTCAGATTTATATTTTTGTTGGTTCGTTCACTGTTTTATTTCTTTATCTAGAAATGTGTTTTTTGATCAAGTTCTGAGTATGTGCTTATTCTCTTTCTGAATATCAATGCTTCTTGGTTTTTGATAGAGAATATTGCATTATGACAATATACTGTGAAAAGATTCTGAGGATAAGAAGAATTACCTAAGGGCATAACCTCCTTAGTCAACCTGTGATTATTCTGTGAGGCACTAGCTTCTTTATGCTAACCAGTTCATTCCCAACGGCCTTCCTTCTTAAACAGACCTATCCAATTTCACATGCAAACTATACCTTCTCTATCAATAGAGTCTGATATTCTGATTTCAACAGCACAGTTTGTCTTAATACTTACACTTGCACTCTTATTTCAAACTGCAAGGATGACAGGTTGTACTGGAGATGCGTTCTTACTTGAATTTGTATACATTTGAGTATTTTCTTTGTAAACTATCCGCTCGCAGTGGTAAATTTTCTGACCTGGATTGGGTAAAATTTTGGAAGGTACAAATCAATGAAAGCTATGGAAACAGCTCTTGAAACCTCACCTCTTAATGACGAAATCACAACAGCTGGTATTTTTTTGGTTGGTTGCTAATTCAGTGCATTTAAATGACTTACATTACTTGAAATTCTTATCTCACTTTGACACTTGGTGTTAAAGTAGTAGTATAACTCTTTTTCACATGCTTTATACACTTTGGGACACAAAATAAAGTATCTGTTTGGAAATATATTGTCAAATAAAGTGAAGCCAGAGGTGTATATTCTGCAATACTTGTGAAGCCAAAGGAGTATAACCTTGTCTTGCTTATTTTTGATCATATCATACTTTCTCGAGGGTTTCATGTTTTTCATTGTTAAAGTTAGCTATAGTATATTCTATTTGGTTGACGTTTGATGTTGAATGAGATTGTCCTTGTTCTTTTCTTTTTGTGTGTGTTTTTTTTGGGAGTAAGCCATTGGATGTTGGATGTGTTTAGCTGTATTTAGCTTCAGATGTCGATGTTATGAGATTAGCATGTTGATGATCTCAAACTACATGTGTTGATCTATCAAGTTACTTTCTCCTGATCTGGTGCTTATTTATTACCAGAATGGGTATGTGAGTAGGAGAATTTTAAAGTTTTAGCCGCAATAATTAGTTGTCACTAAAAGTATGTTCGAGGTTTTTTAGTGGTATTTCAATTTGTGGGTAAAAATACACTTTTAGCCACAATTAAATATTGTATCTGAAAATTAAATTTTAATCCTTCATTTAGTACTTTTAGTGGCAACATAGTTGGTTTTAGTGGTAGAATTAATTTAATTTGCTGCAATAATTTTTGTGGCTAAATATCTTACATTTAGTGACATTTTTTGCATTGCGGTTAAATTTTTCACATTTAGTGGCAATTTTAAAAATGTCATGGCTAAATCATTAACCACAGCACATACTGGTGCAACCCAGTGGCAATAAAGAAATTGCCACTAAAACACATTAGTGACAATTTTAAAACATTTAGCTACAATAATTTTTGCGGCAAAAGATCAAATTTCTTATAGTGTCTATACCTGACAAGCAGATCAAACCTTTGTGTTTGTATGCATCCGTGCATGTAGCACAGAGAAAATATGAGAAAGACAGAAGGGGGGAGAGACAGAGAGATGAAAGGCGTCAAGTACATGGAAAAACAGGTACTAGTCTTTTTTACTATGGTATATAGCTTACCTCAACTCAACTCTGCTCTACTATACTCAATGAAATCTTATCTCAACATTTTTGGAGTTGATTACATGAATTATGTTTAGCCATTGTGCTCTATTAAGGGCCATATTTTCTATAAGTTATCATTTTTTTTTTTACTATTTCATTTAAATTTATACTGTTATCGTTTCTGTTACAACAACCGTTACCGTTATTGAGAACTATGGTGTTGCCTGTGCTTTTTCATGGATAAATTCATTCTTAATTTATTTTTCCTAGTTTTATCACACATCTATCTTAACATTTTTGTTTTCAGCATACTTAATTTTGATGTGTTGTTTCTTAGTTGTCCAACACTTGGTACCTTAAATCATAGAGGATCTTATGGCCATTCTATTGAACTTTGTTGAAATTGTCGAATGTGTCATATTTTATTTATTTATTAGAAATGGAATAGAAGTACCTGATAAATAGGAGATTGTATACAAACTTTAGCTCTTTGTTTGTCTCTTAAATCATCTAGTTAAATTTTAATACATTTTTTGATCTAAGGAGTGAGTAAGAACCAAATCATGTATACATAAAGAGATACACACAATAATAACAAACTTGTAAGGTTAGGGTTTTTGTTTAGTTGCGTAAATATGTATCCTATCTTTTTTGTATTGTGAGAGAGAGAGAAAGAAAAAAAAAATGGTTGGTTGGTTTATTTTGGGGTTTTTTTTCGGGGGGGGAGATGAGGGTAACCTTTGGGTTGTCGTGATCATTTTGTTTCTTTAAAAGAGGATATGCATTTATTAAGAGAAGAGAAAGATGTTTGATGAGTCTATTTGAGACCGTCGGATGAGTTTATTGAAGTCTACCATATTTTATATTATAGATATGTTTCTTATTAAGAGAAGAGAGAGATGTTTGGGCTAGTCTAGAATTCTTTAGACCATTTCAGTTAAGAGTTGATAACCCTAACAAATTTTGGGATCCTTCTATTTTGGGGGCCCCAAGTGAGTGTCTAACTTGCCTATCTTATGGGCAGGCCATGGACAATGATAGCCAATTTTTTTTTTTGGGAAATTTGAAAGTCGGTACAAAATTTTGGACTTAATTGAGTTAAATCACATTAAAGAAACTTATTTGACTCTAAGTGCATTTTTTTAGAAAAAGATTAAAATGTCATTCATTACTCCATTACTCTCTCTCTCTCTCTCTCTCTCCAATCATCTCTCACTCTCTCTTTCCTATTTTTTCTCTATCTTTATTCCAGTTGCTCTCTCTATCTATCCCCTCTCTCTCTCTCTCTCTCTCTCTCTCTCTCTCTCTCTCTCTTTATTTTCTTTTCAAATATGTAAAGATTTGATTTGATTTTTTCATCTCTTTCTCTCCCCTATTTTCTCTTGCCCTGACTCTCTCTCCCCCCTATTTTCTTTCACTATTACTCTCTCTCCTTATTCTCTCTTTATATCAACGTTACAACAACACAATTACATCAATCAGTTATAATTATTCTATAATACACCAAACAATTATTCATATGTTTGAATGAACCAAACAGTTACACCAATCAAATTACACAAAATTACAACATCAACCCAATTTGTCATTCAGTTGTTTGCATAAACTAAAGAGTTATACTATTTAGTATCACAACATAATTATACTAATTATATACACCATATTGGGTTTATCATTAAATGTTGTATATAATTGGTGTAACCATGTCGTGATACTAAATGATGTAGCTCTTTAGTTTATGTAAATAACTGAATGACAAATTGAATTGGTGTCGTAATTGTTTAGTGTAACTGTTTGATATATTATAGGGCAATTATAACTAATTGGTGTAATTGTAGTGTTGTAACATTGATATAAAGAGAAATAGTGATAGAAAATATGGGGAGAGAGAGTGAGAGGGAGAAAGAAAATAAGGGATAGGGAGAGATAAAAAAATCAAATCAAATTTTTACATATTTGAAAAAAAATTATCAATGGGAGAGAGAAAAAAATAGGGGGAGAGAGAGAAAAAAATAGGGAGAGAGTAATGGAGAGAGAGGAGGAATAATAATTATGCATAATTTAAGGAAGAGTAAGTAAGTAAAATAAATAAAAGGTCATTTGAATTTTGTATTTAATCACAAGATATTTTATTAAAATTGAATTTAATAAAGTAAACAATTTATCTATACATTTTCTCTCAAATAAGTCTAAAAAAATGTACCCACACCCAAAAAATTCTTCTTTTTTTTTTGGTCCAGATTTACGGGGATAAATTGTATTTTGTTTATTTAAGAATTTATATTTTATACCTTTAAAGATTAAATTTGTATATACCTCAAATATTAGATTTTTTACATTGTACCTTCAATGTATTGAAAGTGTTTCAATGTAAACTTTTCGTTAGTTTCTGTTATTCAATCTATCAACATCAATTTGGTGAGTTTTAACATAATAAACAACAAAAGCTAATAAAAGGGTCACATTGTAACACTTTTAATATATTGATGATACAATATGAAAATTTTAAACTTTAAGCGTACAAAATACAAAATTTTAAATATTTTCGGGTGCAAAGTGAGGTTCCCTATTTATGGGTTCGGTGATGCACATTCGTTTATGCATCAAGTTCCATACCATGGGGATTTTTATGTTTTAAGGGAAATGTATTGGATAAAAGTGTCATAATATAACACGATTCGTTGACACGACATGAACACGACCTCAAAAAAGAAGGTTTGAGTCTTTCTTAAATCACGTATTTTGTAAAAAAGTGGACCCCACACGTTTCAAAGAACTTAAATCACCAGACAGCGGACTCGGTGAATCTGAAATTGCAGACTGAAAGGTCCGTTGTTGATTTCCTTCTCCACTACACAACGCTAGAAATTTGGGACCTGCAGGCCACTAAGGTTACTAATGGGCCATATTGTGTCATTTTTTTTAAAGTATTGTGACTTGTATCACATCAAAATTTGTTCGATTCATATTCGATCAATTTATAATTGTGATTAGTCAATTTGTGTTACATCAAATTCGTATCGTGGGAAAGTTGTATTTAGTCAAATTCGTATCAAATTTAATTAAATGTCTCAACATATTTAATAAATATCTTTGATGGATCAACCCGTGTATAAATTAATTTCGTATTAACTTTGTATTGAATTGGCGGATTGTTAGCAATTATCACCCCTGTATACCACCAAATAACAACTCCTGTCTGTGAAAAATACCGCCTTCAAGCACGGGTTACTCCTCGTACTAGATAAAAATACACTTGTATGCATCAAAAATAAAGGCTTGTGAAAAAAAAAAAAAAACTAGTAAGAAAGGACTAGTGAAATTATCAATCGGTAAGATAATCCTTTCTTCACTCACTTAACTATTATTTTAATATCAAATTTAGTTATTTTATTCAATTGTTTGAATTAGACATCAAAATATACTAGTTTAGAAAGAGTAATGATAGTCTAAAAAATTGGCATGATGATATATAAAGTGATAGTCTCAATACAGACATCCAACAGTTAAATTCACAACAATACTATTAAATTATGTCACTATTATATTATTAAGTTAATAAATTAAATCAATTTTTTTATGTCCTAAACAATTACTCATCAAGAAAACCCAAAGTTTCCTTTCTCTTTCACGATGTCTACCGTGGGAGCTGCACATGGGAGCCCACCTTCAATTATATATGTACACTAGAATTGCATGAGCTTTTAGGCATGGTTTAATAAAAAAATAATATATTTAAAAAATTAAGACTAAAATTTAGCAAATCTTCTTTAGAATCATACAATCAAAAAATAAATTATTCATTCCTAATAGATAAAGAAAAAAGATATAGGAGAGAGAATACTTAGTGACCTTTGTTGGCTTAAAAAGATATGAATTTATTGGGGTTTTCAAGTGGGGCCCCGGGGGACCTTTAGCCATTGGGTTGAATGAATCTCGCTCACTCTTTTGGTAGACTAACTTAATGATTCAAAATTAATTATATCTTATTAGTGTAGATATATATTAAAAATTGTCTGTGTCTTTTTAGGCATTGTTTAATACAAAAATATAATAATTCAGAAAAACAAAAGTTTTCATTGTCGCCCGCTATGGCCAGCGGGGGAGGTACACTGGGGCCAGGGCCCACCCTCTATTTTTTTCTGTTTTTATTGTATGTATGTACATAGTCAATATATATTAAAAAAAGTCCAGTGAAAATAATCCTATCTTCAATATATATTAAAAAAAGATTAGTGAAAGTTAGTATAGTCAATATATATTAAAAAAAGACCAGTGAAAATAATAATTTCTTCAATATATATTAAAAAAAGACTAGTGAAAATAATCATTTTTTCAATATATACTAAAAAAAAAAAACCAGTGAAAGTCAGTATAGTCAATATTTACTAAAAAATAATTAAAAAAATCTAAAGTTCTGGTCCTTCACTATAACCACCATTGGAGTTACAAAGAGGCTAGGGCCCATCCTTAATGTTTTTTTTTTTTTTTGGGGGTTCAATTGTCAGATGTCCTAGTTTACACATATCTCAATTAATTCCTTTTCTGTTATGGTAAAAAACAAAGTCATCCACATTGAAATTAGAGTATTCATGAGGGATAAATTTTTTATGGTCTAACCATAAAAAATTGTCATGATTCAAACTCAGAATGTTTCGGTTTATAACTCGTCTCTGTTATCTCTTGAATTACCTTGGAATTACCCTTAGGGCTTGTTTGGATGAATTTTGGGGAGGGATTTGAATTGGCTTCTCCAAATCTTTTCAAACCTAAACCCTTTTTTACGAATATGAGATTCAATATTTAATCTGGTTCATATACATGTTTGGTATGTAATACATACACATGTAAGATATACGAATATATCATAATTGTTAATAATTATTTGTCTTGTAAATGACTATTTTACTCTTGATCAATCCAATTCATATCCATATTAAAGAGTATAATTATCTTCTGCATCTTTAACCGCATTAACTCATCTTTTCAAACCCACCTTCTTCCTAAGTTTGACAAAACCCATGATCATGAATTTAATCTTTGGACCAGCTACGGACCTTTTTCGAAAACCCAAAATTGAATTTTCAATCCAAATATAAAATTTGGGAATCGTTTAAACTATTTTTTTCAAACTTATCTTGTCAAGTTCTCCCATACTTTTTTACCAAACACCCCCATAATGCTCTGTTCTTCTTGTCCATTTGCACCGCGACAGCTACATAGGGGTTAGGGTTCACCTCCAATTTTTATATTCCCGTTGTTAGGTTTTTCTAGGACAGGTGGTCAAGATACTTAGGTAGGACGTATATAATAAGAAAACACTAGCAAACGATGTGAATTAGTAAGGCACTCCTTTTTACACTCACCTAACCATTATTTTAATATCAAATTTAGTTATTTTATTCGATTATTTGATATTGACGCCAAAATATAATAATTCAGAAAAGCCAAAGTTTCCACACTAGCCAAGGCCACCGGGGAGCTATACACACATGCTAGGGCCCACCCTCAATTTGTCTAGTCCCATTGTATACATGTAAGTATATACTAAGAAGGAGACTACTGAAATGCATCAATCGGTAAGATAGTCTTTTCTTCTTCACTCACCCAATCATTATTTTAATATCAAATTTAATTATTTTATTCAATTGTTTGATTTAGACTACTTAAGGTTTGGGGGACCCATTTTTTATTTTTATTTTGATGCTTTTCTATTCTAATACGAATACTTTCATGGAGTTATCAGGCTTCATTGAAAAGAAAATGGCAAGTGGCTTACAGCACTAGATAAAAGAATGGGTAAATTACAAACACACCCCCTTAGTGTTTCTGAAGTTTTCTCTGCACCCCATCTTATTTTTAGACTTACATTAACCTCCTTGCGATGTGACAATTTGGATCAAATTGAATATTCTCACTAATCTATCAACAATCTCCCAAAAACATTCCCAAACAAATTACTTAAAATTTACCAAAGAATTTGTCAAATCTGCCAAAAAAATGTAACAAAAAAGCAATTGGTAAGACATCGATCGAGACTAGAACGTTGTTGGAGTGGGAGTTTTGCACACACACCCACGCACATGTGAGACTGTGACACATACACACATTTCAAGATCTCTCCTCAAAATTTACACCTTACATTAGAGATCAACTCAATTCAATAGATTCAATTATTGAGGGAAACGGTAATTTCGGATCAAGTCATAAACAAACCATATATAACAATTAACTAGCAGTAGCAAGCAAAAAATAAAATGGCAAGTGGCCAACAATACTTGACAACTCATCTTCATGTGGAAAACACAACAACTTGGAAAAAACAACAACTAAAATAAGAATAGTTAAACCAATTGGTAAGACATTGAAAACTGAAACAATGGTGGAGTTAAGAGTTTTGTAGTCCTTATGAACAGTATGAACGTCTCGCTATCATCAGATATAAAATATAAAGGAAACTATAACTATTTCAGAGCATAGTAAGTTTTAGAAGTAGTTAATTTCATTAAACCAGAGTTAGATAGTTCACTAATATAATATATCTTATTAAGTAGTATGATAATAAAAATTTTACACCGTAATCTCTGGTAATCCGACGGTCTACATAAAAGTTATCTACTAGAGGCTACGGTTTAGAGTTTCTATGATTGTATCACTTTATATATATACATAGATATACCTAAATCTCATCTCGAAATACAAGACTTATATAATTGGAAGTCAACTCAACCTAGTCATGAACAGAACATATACAACTGGCAAATGAAAAAATTATGGCGAATGGCTTATAGTGGTAGATGAAGAATTCATTTGCATGTGCGCAACGACTTGGGCAGGAGCAACAAATAAAAGAAAAGAGTAGTTATATCAAATTGTAAGGCAGGCCTTTTCTTGACCAAACCTTTTGATTATGTATTATTCAAGGAATCTTTATTATAATAATAGCCAAACCAACAATGAAGTTAATATAAGCATCTATTCAGTTCATTTACATTCAATTCGTACTTAGTATATACCTCGTTTTTACAGCGTCGAAAACCTACCACTCTCGCACCTCCTCGTGATTTCTTTCCCCCCAAGATATACAGATGGAGCTTCAACATTTCAGCCATGAGCATCCATTGATCCTCAAAGAAGTACAAAATGAGGGTGAAGGTGACGAATGTTTCTGTTATGCGTGTGAGAAAGTGATCTTGGACTCTGCATATAATTGTGGAGAGTGTTCTTACTTTCTACATAAAAGTTGTGCGGAACTCCCCCGGGAGGTTACACACCTTATACACTCCAAACACAAGCTAACCCTCCATACAAGTGGTACTTATGGTGATTTTGATGGGTATTCGTGTGATGTTTGTAGAGAAAGTATAAATCGATTCAACTACCAGTGTCCTCCTTGCGATTTTAATATCTGCATGTCATGTTTCAATATGCCAAACCTCGAGATTACAAATGAAGTTCATGAGCACCCTCTAGCCCCCATATTTAGGCCAACCTCTTTCTATTGTGATGTTTGCCGCATGGAGAGTAAAGATATGTCCTATGTATGTTTGACTTGTCAATTTGTGGTCCATAAGAGTTGCCTTTTGTTACCTAGAACTATCAACCGTAGTTATCACCATCACCCTCTCACTCTCATCTACCAGTATTCTATGTTAACCAATTTCAAACAGTATTGTGGTATTTGTGAGTTCTTCATTTCCACCGCCCAATGGGCTTATTGCTGTGCTCCGTGTAGATATTTTCTCCACGTGAAATGTTTAATTACAACTCCAGAGACTTTGAGGTGAGTTTATTCATTTTATCTTTTGTATAAAATATTTATTGTAGGCCCTATCAAATATTAAAATTTGATGTTAATCTAATGATTATAATGAAATCACATCCTTAGGTCAACAAATTATGTTAAAATTTTAAAGCTAAATAGCATTACTCTTTTCTTAGAGCAATAATATTTTTGGACTTAATTTCCTGACCTAATTCATTACAACTACATATTGGATTGACTAGGGCCGCATCAAGCATTGGAACTTGATATTAATCTAATGGTTACAATAAAATCACATCATTAGACAAACAAATTAGATCAAATTTTTAGGTCTAAATAACTTTACTCATAGTTCCTTGATTTAGGTTAAGGGATTCTTGAATCCTTGGCCTGGTATAGGTATAAATAGAAGAAAATAGATTGATATTGGTGCGATCTTAACTATTATCAGAGATCAATTCTGCCCCCGATGGATCATTCATTTTTCTGGTATACGAAATAGAGGATTTCATTAAGTTGATCATTAGGAAATCACGAATCGAACCTTTTGTCTTTATTTCAACAAAGGAAACATAGGTCTTTTTGTTAGAAGAATTTTATTTATCTTTCTTAATGTTAAGTAAATGTTTTGTTTGGAATTTTGTGGTTTCAGAGGTGTTGAAAATGAGAATGAAGTTGATCAATCAATCGACCCTAATCTGCTACACTTACCGGTGACCGATGGTTCCTTAGAACTGGCTAGACATTTTGCTAAACATACTAATCTTGAAGATGTTGAGAGAGAGGCAGAGCTCATCCATTGGAGCCATGAACATCCATTAATTCTTTTCAATGTGCGAAAGGACGATAATATCAAGGATGAGATTATCTTATGTGATGGATGTGTGCTACCAATATCATTTCTATTTTACCGTTGTGATCAATGTGATTATTTTCTCCACTTAAATTGTGTCAGGTTACAAAGAGAATTGGAGTTCCCAATTTACCATGAACACCCACTACAACTTTCTCAGCATAGTAAATTCTACGAGGTATTCCAGTGTGCTGCTTGCGTCACATACAACAATGGATTCTTCTACACATGTAAAGCATGTGAATTCTTCCTTGATGTCAAATGTGCTTTCCTACCTACTTCGATTGCACATCAATCTCACAAGCATCCATTGGTTCAAATGAAAGGTTCAAAACATCTCTGCAAGGCATGTGATCTTACCTTCTCTCAAAACGGATTTGGATGTGAAGCTTGCAAGTTCGATCTTGCGCATAGCTGTGCCCTACTTCCCCATACCATTACGCATAGATGGGACAAACATCCCCTCACACTATCCTATCCTCCATTTAGTGAACATCCTGATGAGTTCCATTGTGAAATGTGTGAGAAAGAAATAAACCCCAACTATTGGATCTATCATTGTAATGATTGCGATCAATCATTTCATCCAGAATGCATTAAAGACAAATATTCGAACGTCAAGTATGGGGGCACCCTTAAAGTTAACCGTCATCCACACCCTCTAAAATTTGTACGGAAGGCAAGGAAAAGGTCCTCGTATTATAGTTGTGGTGCTTCTTCTGATAGTGATAGACCCATATTTGAATGTGGAGGGTGCAATTATACATTATGCTTAAAATGTATTACTCCGAATATTTAGACTTAACTTTTGTTAGAAATTCTAATGTTTTAGTGGATCATGGATATGTATTATTTTTTTATTTTTTTTGCTCATATGGATATTTATTATTGGATAAGCAATGTTGTAGTCTATTAACACCCCATAAAAAGAGGATAATGCTTGAACAGAGAAGGCTACGCTGAATAAAGCCAAAAATCGCCCTTATGCTATAGAGAAAATCACACTATGACCCCTCACTTGTGGCTTTATCTCGTATTATCCTACTAATTAACATTTTTGCAAATTTGCTAGAAAGTTGTCTAATGGAAAATTTACATTTTTTTTTGTCTAAAACACATTTTACTTTTGTATTTGTGGAGTTGATTCAAGGAGTCAAGGGAACAATGTGAAAACATTAATAGTTCAAAAAAAAAATGTGAAATAAAGACCATAGTGGAATAGTCGAATATTATTTATCCTAGTTTGTAATTGGAAGTCAAAAAAATAATGTTATTTATATCTAATTTATTGATTTAATTTTGTGATTTAATCTATTAAAATCGTTGGGTTGATAATATATTTCATCCAAACTTGAGACTTACTGCTAATTAATCTAATGATTGTGATGAAGCAAATCAATAAATTAGGTTCAAGGATCCACTAGTTATTCAAGATTTTTTTTCATCCCTCATGTTTTATACTTCTACCTCTTAATTTTTTTAGTAATTGTTGTCTAATTTTCAATAGAAAATACCACTTGTTGTGCATATGATAATTTTGGTGGCATTGGCTGAAAATTATACTTTGCACATTGAAAGATTTTTCGATTCTCAATTTATACTCTCAAAATTATAAAATTCTCAATATGGTTTTTGCTTTGTTGGATAGCCACTTTGCCTATGTTGTGAGTGTCCATTTGTCCTCCCGCCTCCTCTTGCTCTCTTTCCCACCAAGACATACATATGGAGCTTCAACATTTCAGCCATAAGCATCTATTGATCCTCAAAGAAGTGCAAAAGGAGGATAAAGTTGACGAATTTATCTGCTATGCGTGTCAAAAAGTGATGTTAGACTCTGCATATAATTGTGGAGAGTGTTTTTATTTCTTACATAAAAGTTGTGCGGAACTCCCCCGGGAGGTTAAACACCCCACACACTCCAAGCACCTTCTAACTGTTAGTAGTATGCTCTAAGACCAATCATATAGATGATATTTTGGAGTTGTACTACCAACATTCATTATTTACTTAAATAAAAGGGCAAGTTTATTTATCATATTTCTGCTTTATTTCATTTTAATATACATGATATAGTCCATAGAGTATAAGTTAAGAAGATAGGTTCTCAAGGATTTGAGAAGAGGAGACATATACATCTTAGTACTTAACTCTTTAATGTTCCTAGTCATAAGATTACTATGTGGGCACTGTATAATCCGGATAGACTAGCATACACTATGCTTACTCATATTTGATATGAGGTGACTCATCCAAGTCACTAGTGTAGGGACACTGAAGCAAGTGTATGAGTGCTTGTTAGAGAACAAGTACACTGAACATGACCGTTAACTAATGTAGGATTTTTCATATGGAGTTTTACATACCTGTCAGTGTTAAATCCTAAAGTTATAGTTATGCAACTGATCCTTAGACTTGAAACACCATGGTTGTCTTGTGCATGAACTTCTATGCTTTAATTATACAACATATTCATATACTAACCATGTAACTTGGATATGTATTGTTGGACATAGTTAGACATGCATGAAGACTTATGAGTGTATAAAATAGAATCTATCCTATGTGATCTTCTGGGATATGACTCAAAGAGTCCTTGGCCAATGCAGAATGACAATTAGAAAAGAGTTTCTAATTGATCATTAAGAGTCATAGTCCTAAGATCGAACACATGAGATTGAATTAGGGGTTTGACAGTAATTCCATACCCTAGTAATTCAATTGGGGCATTGTGTGATAGAAAGATTGAATTGCATGGCAACTATAGACTGAATGAGTTCTTTACCTACTTCGTGCTATCCGAAGGTTGATCATGATATGCTGCTAGGTGTCACTCATGATTAGTAGAAGCTCGAAGAATAAAATTAATATAAATATATTAATTGTTCTTCATAAAGAGATAATTAGAAGAGTTATAATTCAAGCTAAATCAAAAAGAGTTTTAATTTGAGATGCTACTTGTAGTTAGTATCGAATGCCTACAACCGGGTATGCTTGAACCTATAGGGTCACACACAATAGAATTGATTAGAAACTAAAGGATAAAAGAGAGACAACCAATTAAGAGTTAATTGGGGTAAAAACCTAATTAAGAGTTAATTAGGGACTTTATTACAATTAATGTTAATAAAGGGGTTATATGTAATTATGAGATAATTGCAACTTGACCCAAATTAGGATTAGAGTCTTTAAAGCTCTATAAATACCTTTATGTAGGAGGTGGATATACACGATATAACAACTCTCTTGCTAGCACAAGAAGAACCACCCCTCATTGTCTCTCTCTACTAGTTTATCAAAGGTTGATGTAGATCCTTCTAGTTTATCAATTCGTGTGGATATCGATAGAGGCCAAACAATTGCGAGGCTTGGGGTAAAGATCAAATTCAGATTTAAAGGATCAAAGTTGTTTGAGAAAGCTTGAAGATCGTTCAAAGCACGCTTCAAAAGGTAACCTTTAATCTTCACTATAGATATGAAGTTTCTCGGTTTGTATTAAACATGAATAGATTTTGGAATGGGGAATCAAATTTTTTAAATTATGCTGCGTTCTTTACATGATTCCTTTCACTAACCCTCCATGCAAGTTCGCCTTATGGTTATGGGTATGCTAGTATGTATACATGTAATATCTGTGTAGAAAATGGAGATCGATTCAACTATTATTGTTCTCCTTGCCAATTTAATATCTGCATATCATGTTTCATGGGGAAAAGTGTGATTACACATGAAGTTCATGAGCACCCTTTAGCCTTCATATTTAGGCCAACCTCTTTCCTTTGTGATTTTTGCCACATGGAACATAAAGACATGTCATATCTATGTTTGACTTGTCAATTCCTGATCCATAAGAATTGTCTTTCGTTACCTAAAACCATCAACCATTGGAATCACTCTCACCCTCTCACCTTCATCTACTAGTATTCTAAGTTAACCAATTTCGAGCAATATTGTGGTATTTGTAGTATCTCCATTTCCACCAAGTATTGGGCTTATTGTTGTGCCCGGTGTAGATATTTTATCCATGTGAGATGTTCAATTACGACTTCAAAGTCTTTGATGTGAGTTTACTCATTGTGTATTGTTCAACCCAGTCACTCTTTCTACTAAAATATTTGCATTGATTTTCATGTTGTTAAGTAAATGTTTTGTTTAGAATTTTGTGGTTTCAGAGGTGGTGAAAGGGAGAATGAAGTTGATCAATTAACCGACCCTAATTTGCCCACTTACCGGTGACCAGTGGTTCCTTAGATATGGTAATTAGATATTTTGATAAACTTACCAATCTTGAAGATACTGAGTGAGAGGCAAAGCTCATCCAGTGGAGCCATGAGCATCCATTAATCTTTTTTAATGTGCGAAAAGACGATGATATCAAGGATGAGATTATATTATGTGATGGTTGTGTGTAATCTATATCATTTCAGTTTTACAATTGTGGTAAATGCAACTATTTTCTCCATTTAAGCTGCTTCAACTTACGAGTAGGAGAATTGCACTACCCAATTCACCATAAACACCCAATGGAACTTTGTAATGGTAGTAAATTCTGCTAGGTCTTTTGGTGCAGTGCTTGCTACACATACACCAATGGATTCTTCTATGAGTGTAAAAAATGTGAATTCTTCCTTGATGTCAAATGTGCTTTCCTACCTGCTAGGATTGGACATCAAGCTCACAAGCATCCATTGAAACAATTGAAAAGTTCGAAACCTGTATATCACTGCAAAGCAAGTGGTTTGGAGTTCTCTACAAACGGATTTAAATGTGGCGATTGCAAGTTCAAAATATCTCACACCAGTGCTCTACTCCCATGTACCATCAGGCATAATGGGACAGACATCTCCTCACCCAATTCTATCATACATTTACTGACCATCTCAGTAAGTTTCATTGTGAAATATGTGAAGAAAAAACAAACCCCAACTATTTAAAGTGAAGAGTGTAATTATACAATGTGCTTACAATGTATATTACGATTATTTTGACTCAAGTTTTGTTAGAAATTCTGATGATTGAGTGGATCATTGAAATGTATTATTGGTTAAGCAATGTTGTAGTCCACTGACACTCCCATAAAAAGAGGATAATGCTTGAACAGAGAAGACCACACCGAATAAAACCAAAAATGAGCCTTATGTTATAGAGAAAATCACACTATGACCCCTCACTTGTGGCTCTATCTCGCGTTGTCCTACTAATTAACATTTTTTACAAATTTGCCAGAGTTATCTAATGGCAAATTTAGATTTTTTTTTTTGTCTAAAACATAACTTACTTTTGTGTTTGAGGAGATGATTCAAGCAGTTAAGGGGACAATGAGAAAACGTCAATATCTTTTCTTGTTAGGAACGAAAATGCATGGTTTCAACCATAATCCTTTATTAGGCGCTTGAGTAACACACATAAATTGTTCATAAATCATGCACATCATGTAAGCACGAATTTTGTTACGAGAATCAAACTAGAGCTTTCTCCATATTAAATATCATTTTTTCTTATGAGAAGACAGCAAAACGAGATATGTTGAAAAATTAGCCTTGATCCTGGATGATATTAAGGATGCCATCTTCATATAGTTTGAAAAAATTCAAGACATTTGTATTTTTACAGCCAGATATGAGTGTAGATTGGTTGTTCTTTTGAATGTTTCATCTTCAGGGCTCCTCCACGAACACGATGTTGGAACAGCAACAAAAATGACACCATTTTGTAAGTGGTACGATATCGTTTTGTTGCCATTGGTGGAACAACCACCACTACAGTACAACAGATGAGTTGTTCCCTTAAATATAGTGAAGGGTAATTCTCAATGGCCCACCCTTGAGAAGATTGTTGTGGAGCTGTGGACCTTTCCGCCCTTTCAATCTAGTTGGTGAATCTATTTGGCCTTATAGAGCAAGCCCAGCTATCTCCATTAGAGTCGGAGTTCAGACAGACTAATGTGTTATGGGCTTCACTTAAGATAGAGGAGCCCAATAACTAGCTTTCTTCTAGATGGAGTGCCTTGGGTCTGAATCCTCTTGCCGACGTAGATATTAACATCTAGATGTCACTTTCTTTGTCTACCAGAATATCAAATTAGCAATACAGGCGAATATTAGCAGCCTCTGCAACATGGACACTCCCAAGAAAGTAACATATTTGGACACGTGTTCAACATTTCTTTGTTGACTTGTTGGACACTTTTTTAGACCGCATTTATTATTTAACAATGAACAAGTGTGAATATGTATAATAAAACTTAAAAATTTGACTAATAAATATATGATATTATGAGTAATCGAAAAAATGTTTGGTTTTTGTGAATACTTGCAGCTTCCTGAGGACATTGAGTGGCATTTTATTGGGCATTTGCAGAGCAATAAAGTGAAATCACTTCTGGGTATGATTCAATTAGGTTCTTTTGTATAATTCACTTCTGATTCTATTGACAAGTCCTGATGTGGTCTTATAGGTCTCATTTTGCAAATTATTGCCTTTAATTCGTAATTTAGCCCTATTATTATTATTATAGAACTCGTAAATTAGCCTCCAAAGTTGTTCTGAAATTCTTCATGTTATTTCTCTTAGTCAGGAAGTACTTATTGAATGTTCTCCAGTGAATCTTGTATTATCTTACTGGACTCCTGACCTCTGAATTCTTCTGAAGTCCTAAAGTATGCATTCTGAGTGTCTCAGTGTGTTGGGGTAGATGGGTGTGCGGGCAGAATGCTATGCAAAATTCTCCTTTGGTCTTGATGATTGTTGATGGTGTAAACCTGCGCGTATGAGCTATGAGACTGGATTATTTGGTCGTACTGATGGGAGATGCGAACGTGGTGCTATATCAATAGTCACAAGGGTGATTAATGAGCAATCAATGGTAAATAAATGGCAAAACAATAGTAAAGAGATCAACACAAGAGATTTATAGTGGTTCGGTCTCGGATGACCTACGTCCACTCTTCGAACGGCGACGGTGGCCTGGATGTTTTATTGATCAATCATGGTGGTACTCCGGAGAGTTTTACAATGCTTGAGAGGGAGAGAGAGAGAGAGAGAGAAACAAACACTCAATAGGAAGCTCACAACTTACACTCTCAATCTCTAGAAATCTTTTCTGATGTGGCAGATCAGTCTAAACTGCAACCACAGAGCATACTAGGAATTTCAAGAGAACTCTCTCTCAAACTCACTCTTAGAAGCTTTGCTTCTTTCTTGATGCTAGAACACCCAAATGGGTGGTCTATTCATAGTAGTAGGGAATCAATCCTAGCCGTACAACGTGAATCAATCCAAACCACACAAATTAAATAATACCTATCTAACATTCAAATCTAACATTCTAATACTTATCTAACATTCAAATTCTTATCTAACATTCTCTAGAATTTTCTCTTTAGTGGGCTTGGGCTTGGGTAATGGATTGGACTCTTCTTTGGGCTTTCTTAACTTATTTGAATTGGATTGGTTCTACTTCCTTTATAATGGTATCCGGTGTCATCTTGATGTCCCCTTGGTACTGCTTATCTCGTGTCCTTAGCTGGGAGTTTTAATACCGGCTGGCAGAGCTCAGTCCCTGGCTGGATGAGCTCTGCTTCTTTTCCCGGAACTCCTGAGCTGAGCTCTCTTTCTAAGCTCGTGTCTAGGGTGTATTTTGGGTATCATCAGTTGCCCCCCAGCCCTTGGCTCAAGCGAGCTTGGGCAGGGGCTGAGCTGTCTTAAACCGAGCTAGAACCAGACTAGAGCTGTTTTTAAACCGAGCTAGAATCAGACTGGACTTGTGCAGAGGTACTGCCTTTTTGACGGTTTCCTGGCAATCATGGCCTCCTCGATTCTCGCGCATGTTTCAGCCCACGTCCCTTCAAGTCATAAATGTTCAAACGATTAACAAACCCCTCTTTCTTACTCTGTTCATCTTCCTTACTGCTCCTCTTCTCTATCTTTCTTGCGATTTCAGATCATCGTGCTCGAATCTCTCTGGTTTCTTGCTTAAAATCGAATTCCCGGATCTCGTTTTGAAGGCTCGCAACGCCTCCTTCTTCCGATTTTGTTCCCGGTTCCTGTTTGCCACTATTCCTGAGTTAGGTACGTCCTTTGCGTTCAGAACACGACCGCGGATAGAAGCAGAAGTTCGTGTTTGGCACTGAACTTAGTCCCCACCTGGTCCCAGAGATCTGACCTCAAACGTTGATGGAAAGTAGAAAATCATGTTGGTACTGACCCTACATCCCTTCTGACTTCGTAGGTGTTTCTCTGCTATTCTGAACATATTTGAGTGGGTAGGTGGTGTACAAGGACTGTTGGTGTCTCCAAGAAGAGGCCAGTCTTAAAATTTTCGAGCCTAAAAGCTTGTATGAGCCGAAGAGCTCGTCTTATCGCATATTTATGAGCTGAAGAGCTCATCTTTCATTTATAAGCTTTGAAGTTTATCGTATATTTATGAGCTGAAGAGCTCATCTTTCATTTATAAGCTTTGAAGCTTATCGTATAGTTATGAGCTGAAGAGCTCATCTTTCATTTATAAGCTTTGAAGCTTATCGTATAGTTATGAGCTGAAGAGCTCATCTTTCATTTATAAGCTTTGAAGCTTATCGTATAATTATGAGCTGAAGAGCTCATCTTTCATTTATAAGCTTTGAAGCTTATCGTATATTTATGAGCTGAAGAGCTCTTGCCTTTACTTTGGAAGTCTTTGAAAGGTGAATAAAAGATTTACTCCTTCTTATTTAAAAAATAGCCCTATTACAAGTAACACTTACTGAAAAAACTTCTTAAGGTGCTCGGCATTCCATGAGTGAGGTAGGACCTTTCCTTCCTCTGTTTGCAATTCGTAATTCCCCTGTCTGATTACCCTTGACACGACATAGGGCCCTTCCCAGTTAGGTCCCAATTTTCCATGCGTGGGATCCTTTCTTGCAAGCAGAAGTTTCCTAAGCACCAAGTCTCCAGCCTTGAAGCTTCGATGCCTTACCTTCCTGTCGTAATACCTTGCAGTTTTTCTTTGGTAACTGCGGACACGATGCAGGGCTCTGTCCCTTTTTTCATCCAAGAGATCGAGGTTTAACAGGAGAGATTCATCATTGTGCTCGGCATCTGTAAATTCCACCCTTGGTGATTGGAGCCCTATCTCCACAGGAGCTACTGCCTCGGTTCCATAGGCCAGAGCAAAGAGGTTTCCTGAGTTGCAGATCTGACGGTGGTCCGGTAAGCCCACAATACCTCAGGGATGTATTCCACCCATTTGCCTTTCAGGTTTTCCAGTTTGGTCTTCAGGGCTGACTTTATGGTTCTGATTGTGACCTCTGCCTGCCCATTGGATTGGGGATGTGCAGGGGCTGAGAAATAGTTCTTGATGCCAAGCTCGGTACAAAAGCTTCTGAATTTTGAATTGTCGAACTGCTTCCCGTTGTCAGACACGAGTGCTCTGGGAACTCCAAACCTGCAAACTATCGATTTCCACACAAAGTTTTGAACCTTTTGCTCAGTGATCGTGGCCAAGGGCTCGACCTCTGCCCACTTGGTGAAGTAATCCACCCCTATGATGGCAAACTTGCATTGCCCCACACCAGTGGGGAGGGGTCCAAGAATGTCCAAACCCCACTGATGAAAAGGCCATGGGCTAACCACCGAGGTCAGGAACTCGGGCGGACAATGGGAAACATTGGCGTGCTCTTGGCAAGTCTTGCATTTTTTTACTAAATTGGTGGCATCTTTGAGCATGGTGGGCCAGTAATATCCTTGTCTCAGTACTTTTCCAGCCAAAGCCCGGGCTCCTATGTGATTGCCACATATTCCTTCGTGGACTTCTCTGAGTATATAGTTAGCATCCTCATCCCCCACGCATTTTAGGAGAGGCGTTGAGAATCCCCGTTTGTACAGATTTCCTTGTAGCAAAGAAAATCTATCTGACCTGGTCCTCAGCTTAGATGCCTCCTTTGCATCACTTGGCAGCGCCCCATTCTGCAGGTACCCAATGATGGGGTCCATCCAGCTCGGTTGTGCCTCGATCGGCAAAATGTCCTCTCCCTTGATATTTATTGAAGGCTCTGGAAGGTGTTCCACTGGTATTAGCCTATCCAGACCTTCCTGTGGGGCGGTTGCCAACCTCGCTAGAGCATCGGCTCGTGAATTCTCTGCTCTGGGCACGTGCCTGACCTTGACCTGCACAAACTTTTTCATTAGTTCCTGTACCTTTCTGAGGTAAAGGACCATCTTTTCGCCTCTTGCTTCGTAAGACTCCTCTATCTGTTTTACTACCAGCTGAGAATCACTGCAGATCTCGAGCTGCTCTGCTTCCATAGAATGGGCAAGATTGAACCCAGCGATGACTGCTTCATATTCTGCTTCGTTATTTGAAGTCTTGAACCCAAATCTAAGGGCATACTCGACATCTATTCCTTCTGGGGAAGTTAAGATTATTCCTGCCCCGCTTCCCTGAGCATTAGCAGCTCCATCTACTGATAGCCTCCATACGGGGAGGTCTGGTATTAAATATGTGGTCTCCATAGGCGTTACCGCTGTAAACTCTGCAATAAAATCTGCCAAAATTTGCCCTTTGATGGCAGTTCTTGGCTTATACCTGATATCAAACTCACTGAGCTCTATGGCCCATTTAACCAACCTTCCCGAGGATTCGGGCTTATGCAGCACTTGCTTCATTGGCTGACCTGTTGGGACCTCGATTGTATGGGCTTGGAAATAAGGCCTAAGCCGTCTAGCTGTCGTAACCAGGGCTAGAACGAGTTTTTCCATCTTTGGATATCTTTCTTCTGCCCCCCTCAGAGCTCTGCTACAGTAATAGACCGGCTGCTGAGCTCTGTCTTGTTCTCTTACCAGCGCTGCGCTTGTTGAGAAGTCTGAAACTGCTAAGTAAAGAGTAAGGACTTCCCCTTCTAGAGGACTAACCAGAACAGGCGGAGTGCTCATATATCTTTTCAGTGCTTCGAAGGCTTCTTCACACTTGGCATCCCACTGGAACGCCTTTTTCAATATCTGAAAGAACGGCTGGCATTTATCACTTGACCTGGACACGAAACGGCTCAAGGCTGCTATCCTGCCTGTCAAGCGTTGCACTTCCCTTGTGTTGGATGGTGATTGCATTTCCACCATTGCCCTAACCTTCTCTGGGTTCGCTTCAATTCCTCTGCTGCTAACTATGAAACCTAAGAATTTTCCCGCCGAGACCCCAAACGCGCATTTCGCTGGGTTGAGCTTCATTTTGTATTCCTTTAGGATTCGGAATGATTCAGCTAAGTGCTCGATGTGGAGCTCTGCTTTTAATGATTTTACCAGCATATCGTCGATGTAAACTTTCATGGATGATCCTATCTGCTTTTGGAACATCCTATTGACCAACCGTTGGTAAGTGGCTCCAGCGTTTTTCAACCCGAAGGGCATGACCTGATAACAGTATGTTCCTTGTTCAGTTACAAAGGAGGTCTTCTCCTGGTCGCTGGGTTCCATCCTGATCTGGTTGTACCCTGAAAAGGCATCCATGAAGCTAAGGAGTTCATGTCCGGCTGTTGCGTCTACTATTAGGTCGATCCGAGGCAGAGGAAAACTATCCTTGGGACAAGCTCGGTTGAGATCAGTGAAGTCGATGCATAATCGCCATTTGCCGTTGGTTTTTTTCACGAGGACCACATTCGCCAACCAAGTAGGGTAATCGACCTCCCTGATGGCCTTGGCATGGATGAGTTTGCTGACCTCTTCATTAATTGTCCTTTGTCTCTCCGAGGCAAAACTTCTCCTCTTCTGCTTGACGGGCTTGCATGCTGGGTTTACACTCAGTCTATGGGTAATAACTGAAGGGTCAATTCCTTCCATGTCTTCCTGTCTCCACGCAAACACTCCTATGTTCTCTTTTAGGAACCGGATGAGGAGTCCTTTGAGCTCAGCATTTAGTCTGGAACCCACATACACAAGGTGTTCTGGTTCCCCATCAAGTTGTACTGGCTCCAGCTCTTCCGAGGGCATTGGTCTCGTTTCTAGCTCATCTCTCATGTCAAGTTCATCCAGTTGGATGTTCTCAACCTCTTTCCTTTTTACAGATGCCATGTAACATTCTCTTGCTACACGCTGGTCTCCTCGGACCACTCCTATTCCGCTATCTGTAAGGAATTTCACGACTAAGTGATAGACAGATGGGATCGCCTTGATAGAGTTAAGGGATGGCCTTCCAAGCAAGATGTTGTATGCCGAGGATGCATCGACCATTAGGAATTTTACGGTGGTAGTGGCCTGGTAAGGTGGGTCCCCCAGGGTGAGCACGAGCTGAATTGAGCCTAAGGGGAGCACATTTTCCCCAGAGAATCCCAACAAGTGGGTGCTTACTGGCTCAAGTCTCTCCCTTCCTATATCCATCTTGTCAAACGCGGGTGCGAAAATGATATCCGCCGAGCTCCCATTGTCGATTAGGATCCGATGAACGGTTCTATTAGCCACCACAGCTCGCACCACCAATGGGTCATCATGAGGGTACTGGCACCACTCTAAATCTGCGTCTGAAAAAGTGATAGTTGTATCCAAGCGTGGTACTTTGGATACAACGTGCACTTCGAGAGCTTCTTCGGCTCTGATCCGGCGGAGGTGTGCCTTCCTGGCTGAGCTAGATTCTCCACCTCCCGCGAACCCTCCAGATATTACTCTGATCTCACCCAGAGGCTGCTGATGTGGCACAGGTGCCTGCTGCTGAGGCGGTGGAGGTGGAAGAGCTCGATTCTGGTTGTCATGGGCTACGAAACGGCGCAGCTGACCTCGCTGGATCAAGAACTCAATCTCTTTTTTTAACTGAATACAGTCATCAGTGTGGTGACCATGATCTCGGTGGTAATCACAGTACTTAGTGGAGTCTCTTTTGGCTGGATCCGCCTTCATCCGGGGTGGCCATCGTAAGAACTTCTCGTTTTGGACCTCATATAGAACCTGCGACACAGCGGCAGTGAGTGGGGTGAATCGTTGAGGTCCATATCTGGGCTGTAGTTCAGGCTGCATGGGGCCCAGGTGATATCTGACATTTCCTCTTCTCTTTGGCAAACGATCCCTATCCCTTCTGGGGGATCTTTCTTGCCCTCTTTCCTTCTTGGGACTTCGGTCCCTTCTTTTCTCTTCTTTCTCCTTCTCCCTTCGCGAGGACGTGCCCCCTACTTTGGAGAGAAGTGCCTCTTCACCATTAATGTACTTCTCTGCTTTGGCCAACACCTCGGCCATGCTTGCCTGAGGGTTCTTTGATATGGAGAACATCAGATCCTTTGACTGCACTCCCAAACCCGCAATAAAGGCAGTTATGGCAAATTTTTCATCTGGAACATCTACTTTTAGCGTCTCTGAGTTAAACCTTTGGACATAGGACCTCAGGTTTTCTTGAGGCCCCTGTTTCATGTTCAGCAGGTGGTAGCTCGGCTTTCTGTATGTCCGGGCTCCTATAAAGTGAGATACGAAAGCTATGGAGAGCTCTTTGAAGGATGGGATCGAGGCTGGTGGGAGTCTGTGAAACCAGGCTAGGGCGGAACCTTTCAATGTGATGGCGAAAGCTCTACAACGCACAGGATCCTGGTATCCATGCAGCTCCATCTGGTTCTTGTAAGTATTGAGGTGATCCACGGGATCTTTCGTTCCGTCAAAGACCTCTATTTGAGGCATTCTGAATTTTGGTGGGAGAGGGAAGTGTAGCACTCCCGTGGTGAATGGGGATTCGGTTTGTTGAACTAGGACATCCATTGTAACTGGAGCCTTGCTTTTTACAGCCTCTTTCATGTGGCTGAGCTCCTGCTGGATGTCTTTGAAGCGTTGCTCCCAACGCTGCTCTTTCCTATCCTGCAGATAAGGGAAAAAGTCATCCCTGTCACCCTCGTTGTTCTGACTTTGTCCTTCGTCGTTATGACCATTCCTTGGGGGTATGTAAGGAGCGTGTCCCCTGGTCTGGCTGCCTTCTCCTCCTTCGCTGACCTCTCTAAGGGGGTCCCAGTGTCGTTGGTCCCTATGAGGGGGATTGTACTGGCCTTCTTGGGCTGGTCGTGCCTCCAGTGGGCGCTGTACGAGCCTTGATAGCTCTGCGTTCTCCCTTAGTAAACGCTGATTGACGAGGCGAAGGGCCTCCATCTCGTTATTGATAGGAGAATTGTCCTCTAGGAGATTCCCGGGTTGTCTGGCGTTGGTAGCTTCTTGCTGGTCTTGCATCCGTGGTAGGTTTGTTTGACTTCTGCTCATATTGCGTGTTGTTACCATCAGTCACTGAAGGATCAGTTTATTTGTAAGAAGGAACAGTCGTTCCCACAGATGGCGCCAAACTGATGGTGTAAACCTGCGGGTATGAGCTATGGGACTGGATTATTTGGTCGTACTGATGGGAGATGCGAACGTGGTGCTATATCAATAGTCACGAGGGTGATTAATGAGCAATCAATGGTAAATAAATGGCAAAACAATAGTAAAGAGATCAACACAAGAGATTTATAGTGGTTCGGTCTCGGATGACCTACGTCCACTCTTCGAACGGCGACGGTGGCCTGGATGTTTTATTGATCAATCATGGTGGTACTCCGGAGAGTTTTACAATGCTTGAGAGGGAGAGAGAGAGAGAGAAGCAAACACTCAATAGGAAGCTCACAACTTACACTCTCAATCTCTAGAAATCTTTTCTGATGTGGCAGATCAGTCTAAACTGCAACCACAGAGCATACTAGGAATTTCAAGAGAACTCTCTCTCAAACTCACTCTTAGAAGTTTTGCTTCTTTCTTGATGCTAGAACACCCAAATGGGTGGTCTATTTATAGTAGTAGGAAATCAATCCTAGCCGTACAACGTGAATCAATCCAAACCACACAAATTAAATAATACCTATCTAACATTCAAATCTAACATTCTAATACTTATCTAACATTCAAATTCTTATCTAACATTCTCTAGAATTTTCTCTTTAGTGGGCTTGGGCTTGGGTAATGGATTGGACTCTTCTTTGGGCTTTCTTAGCTTATTTGAATTGGATTGGTTCTACTTCCTTTATAATGGTATCCGGTGTCATCTTGTTGTCCCCTTGGTACTGCTTATCTCGTGTCCTTAGTTGGGAGTTTTAATACCGGCTGGCAGAGCTCAGTCCCTGGCTGGATGAGCTCTGCTTCTTTTCCCGGAACTCCTGAGCTGAGCTCTCTTTCTAAGCTCGTGTCTAGGGTGTATTTTGGGTATCATCAATTGTTATGACGCATACTTTGCTTTGTTGTTATATGTGCAGCTGCTGTTCCAAATCTTGTCGTGGTTGAGGGTGTAGATAATGAGAAGGTAATTACATAATCCATCAACTGCTAACTCGGGAGAGTTATAACTTATCTTTCTTTCGTTGTTGATTAGTGCTTCTGATTCTGCTAAACTGATTACTGCATTAATATCATTGCTATTATGAGTTAATGTGTTTTAGAACCCTTTTCACATGTTTTGTTGCTTCATTCATGATGTGTTCTTGCTCAAACCTGAATGGGCTTCAGATTTCAAGATTAGTAACTAAGGGTAACCCGTGTCTGAAGGCACGGTGCAACGTAAGTGAGAAGTGATGGATTTGGGAGCGTAGAAATTCAATGTGAATGGTTTTGAGAGGTATGTTGGAAACCGTTGAAAAAAAATATTAATTTATATCCATGTAATCAAAATCGAGTTAAATCTAATACAAACTAAAAATTTAATTTATCAAAAAGCATATTGCCAAAATATTTTCTATCAAAAAATTATCTACAAATATCATTTATAAAATATTATTTTTTTAATTAGTACAAGTTATTACAAAATTATTAATTTATATGGTAGCATAGAAAGAGAAAATTGATTAGTGAAGGTGGTGCAAATAGCGATGAAGAATATGCTATGTTAACTTCTTTAACACGTATTTCTTAGTTACTTAAGACAATTTGATAGAGACTTTCTCATAATGTTAACCACTTTATTTAGGGTTACTTAATTTTGATGGTAAACTTAGGATTTCATTAATCCTTTTGTAATGTTGAGTCTTGATTTTTGTGAACCAATTCTCAGTTGTCAATACTTGATTTTTTAGTGTTAGTTACCATATTGACTGTGAAATAATTGGGTTATTTTGTTGATATTGAATCTTTTTGTAATGTTAAATCTTGATTTTTGTGAACCAATTCTAAGTAGTTAGTACTTGATTTTTTAGTGTTAGATACTATGTTGATTGTAAAACAATTGGGCTATTTTGTTGATATTTTCCTAAAGTAGTTTGTATTTCGTATTGTACGTATTTGTCGTTTGATACCAACATTTCACTGCTCTAATTATCTTCATTTCTATAGTTGGAAAAATTATTGCGGTGTCATGTCTTCTTTATTTTTTATTCAAGGAATTTGTATTATTGATGTTACCTGTTTAGCTGATGCAGATTATAGGGGTCGAAGGCCTATGTAGCCTGGGGAGAGAGGTTGTGAAGTGATTGATTGTATTTGTTTTTTTGAAGTGTCATTGTAAATGTGGAATACTTATGAATTAGGGTATTTTAGAATATGTAAATGTGTTATTTTCAGTGAAATATGAAATTCAAGTGCCATAATAGTTTATTTGGAATCCTAAATGCTATATTGTGCTATTACTTTTTTTTTTCTTTTAAATGTTTGATGATTTTTACCAATATCTGAAATCGATTGAACCAATTATCTTGATATGTTTTAGTATTGGTTTGATTTTTGGACTTTTGTTGTAGCAATTTTTGTAGAGAGTTGATATGAATGTTAATTAAATGCATGCATTTGGAATTATGAGTTAAATTTTTTTATATGTAGATTCGTATGGTTAAAAGTGAACATTCTTCTATTGTTGATATTATATTGGTGAGCTGGTTGATAAATGGTTATGTTATGATAGCATTGGGGTAATATTGAGTTCGATAAATGGTTTGGGTCATGTTTTCTTGAAATCATGTGTTAATAATAAGTAGGTATGTTTGTCGTACAACACCTAAGGAGTTAACAAATACATGCAATGTGAAATTTTGAAAGCCAAATGTAGATTTCACAGTTTGTTTTGCATACTGTGGTTTAACGATCCACTCATAAACTATGTCCTGTGGGGTCAATACTTTATTTGTTTAATAATTAGCACTTTATAAAGGGTGGATTGTGTAATTATCGCTTTATAAATTTTTTATGCTTGGAGTCATATTCATGAGGTGTTACTTAGGACGGACATGAGACCATAACTTCGTCGGAATTGAGCAAAGAATCGAACCCATATACATGGTGATATTCTTTGGGTCATGTTTTTGGGGGGAATTATGTTCAAATTTTTTAAAAGACCATATAAAAATTAGTTTGATTAAATATTGATATAGTGCCTTCAGGCACATACATTTTTTCAAATGACACAGATTTGCAAAATCCCTGTAAGTTGACTTTTAAGTAAATATTTATGGGTGTTACTACTAATTCTCATTAGATATATAGTTTGAAGCATATGACTTTTATGTGTTTTTAGTTTAAATTTATGGAATTTTGATTATTAAAGTTGAGTTTTTTCCATCTCTTTATTGAAATTTGTCTTCATGAAAATTTTCATATAGATAATATTTTATTGAACATGTATGTAATGTGCGGACATGTTAAGTATGCAATTTAGACTTTTAGCTTATTATGTGTTCATGATCAGTTTTTAATTTTTTTTTTTTTTTGTCTATGATCAATGTTTAATTTTTTTGAATTATATAGTGCCTTCAGGCACGGGTTATCGCTAGTTATAAAATAATTCATAAAAATTATAAAAATACAGATTAAAACAGTAAAAATTGAAAGTTAGGTACCAAAATTATTACTTGGGTTCCGTAATCAAGTCCTCTTTTCCCAGGGCCGCATTTTTTTTACAAAGCAATTATTGAGCAGCAGTGTATAGATATGTCCTCCACTCAAATTTGGGCACGTGGCAGCCTATCATTTCATACCCATAGTCCTTATCTTTTTTTTTTTTGGTCAAGGAAAAGTTATATATAGCTTAAGATATTAAAGACACAGTAAGAACGGAAAGTAAAGCAAAACAAAACCAAACAAAAAACAAAAGAACAAGAACCATTCGAAAAAGCAGGGGACTCATCCTATCCCAGCCTTCATCTCTGCTGATAGGATTCTTTGGAGAACAACTGGAGGTCTGGTTACCCACCTAGTCGGCAAAAGACCTCTTTTCTTCAGATTCGCAATGGTGTGAGCCACTCCATTAGCTGATCTCTTCACCGATCTAAAGAGAATTTTGGGGATCCAGCTTGCATAGCCCCAGATGTCCCGTTGTATAGTCTCGATCTCTTGGATAATTGCATCTGGCCCGTCGTTAATGGCTTCAATAAGGATTTTTGAGTCGGATTCAACCACCACTGCTTGGTATCCTTTCATAGTCGCCAATCTGCACGCTGTTCTTACTGCTTCAGCTTCAGCTACAAGTGGTGAGCCAACACATATATCAGCGGCCTCCCCATGTATAAAGCTTCCCTCGGTATCCCTTACAGCTACGCCATATGCTCCTTTTCTCGTTTCTTCCCTGAAGGCTCCATCGCAGTTGATCTTCTTCCATCCGTATAGAGGTGGCTGCCAAACTGTATCTGACGAGCTTTTGGCTGTGGTTGCATCTGATTTTCCCTTCAAAACTAGGATCTCAGTATTGGCTTCCAAAGCTTGATTTATCACCCTTTGTGGGCATGGTTCCTGGTGGTTGTATACCCAGTCATTCCTAGCCTTCCATATAAACCAACATAGATAGGCCATTATAGATTGATTCTCCTTAGCTCTTAGATCCCCTATTCTCAATAATTGAAGGTGGGTTGTGAGCCACTCCTCAATTCTTGAGATCTTACTTCTGTCAATTGCTACTTTCAGAGGTGAGGAAAACCAGACCATCGTGGCCCAAGGACATAGAATCAGCATGTGCTCCAATGTTTCATCTTCTTCGCCACAAACTGGGCATTTGGGATTGTTCACCAATTTCCTTTTCCATAAAGTCCATTTTGTTGCCACCGCTCCATTTGCTAGTTTCCATAGAAAAGTTTTTACCTTTGGGAGAGCTTGAACATTCCATATTAGTTTCCACAGCACTTTTGGGACTTGATAGGATGATGATGCCAGTGAGGAACTTTGGGCCTTTGTTTCATTCTGGACTTGGACATGATATCCACTCTTGACCGCATAAAGCCCGCTCTTAGTATGAGTCCATCTCAACGTATCTTGCTGGATTGTGTGGCTAAGAGGAATGGCAAGAATGACCGAGGCAATCTCGGGTATGAAAGAGGCAGAAACCAAAGATGAATTCCAAAACCTTGAGTTCTGTTCCATCAACTCTTGTACCTTCGTGACATTGCTATTGAAGGTATTAGGCATGTTTTTGTATCCAGGAACCCAGCTATCATTCCAAATATCAACCTTGCTTCCATCACCTATTTGCCAAAAGCATCCAGATTTCAAGAGATCTCTTCCTTCTATAATCCCTTTCCATATCCAAGAGTCCGTAGTTTTGGTTCTTGCCTGCCAGAAATTGTATCCTACATGATCCTTTGCTTTCAAAAATTGTGCCCATATGGAAGATGGTTGCTGTGTTAACCTCCATGCCTGTTTTGCTAGCATTGCCTTATTGAAACACTCAAGATCCCTGAATCCCATGCCTCCCTCCATCTTCCCTTTTGTCATTTGGCTCCAATTCTTCCAATGAATTCCCCTTTGCCCCGAAGATTTGCTCCACCAAAACCTTTTAATACTCGATGTAATCTCTTTACAGAAAGATAATGGAAGTTTGAAAATTGACATTGCATAGGCAGGGATTGCCTGGACCACTGCCTTAATGAGGATTTCCTTACCTGCATGGTTAAGAAAATTTTCTTTCCACCCAGCAACCTTATTTAATATCCTATCCTTTAGCCAGTTCAACACTTGCCTCTTGGACCTCCCCCACTCAGTTGGCAGCCCCAAGTACTTCCCAGATTGGTGTAGAATAGGTACCCTAAGGAGTCCTGATATTTCTTGTTGGACTTCCATTGGGGTGTTCTTGCTAAAGATCACACCAGACTTGTTAAGATTCACCAATTGTCCTGAGGCATAGCAGTACTTGTTTAAGATTTCCATAAGTTTTTGACTTTCTGCTCTTGTTGCTGTTGAGAAGAAAACTGCATCGTCAGCAAAAAGGAGGTGAGAGATAGCAGGGGCATTCCTGTTGAGCTTGTCAGATACAGTTTGGCAGAAGTCCTTATCTGTAATGGTGTTTTCCAGAAGTCCAAAATGTTACATTATTTGTGTCCTCTCTTCTCACTCTTTTTCTCTGTCTTCGTCTGAACAACTAGAGGGAAGAAGAAATTGGGGAGGAAACCACCATCCTCGTCTGTAAACTCCATGGCCAAGTCGACTGTGATTTCTTGTGAACAAAATTGAGGCATTGAACTGCCCGTTTAAGAGATTAGTGTCGCTGCCGAACAGAGAAAATAGTACCGGTATTCATCGGTGAGTTTCATCGATTTTATGGTATTTTGTGAGATTTTTCTTACCAAACTAATTGATTTGATGAAAAAATATGGCCTTTTTGTCGCATGCGTGTTAGAAAGTATATATATTTGTATATATCATTGAATTCGTATTAGATATACAATTTTGTTGTTACAGAGTCGAAAACCTACCTCCCTCCCGCCTCCTCGTGATCTCTTTCCCACCAAGACATACAGATGGAGCTTCAACATTTCAGTCATGATCAGCATCCATTGATCCTCAAAGAAGTGCAAAAAGAGGGTGAAGGTGATGAATGTTTCTGTTATGCATGCGAGAAAGTGATCTTGGACTCTGCATATAATTGTAGAGAGTGTTCTTACTTTCTACACAAAAGTTGTGCAGAACTCCCTCGGGAGGTTGAAAACTCCCTACACTCCAAACACCTTCTAACCCTCCATTATGATGATGAGTATAATTGTGATATCTGTAGAGCAAGTGGAAATCGATTCGGCTACTGGTGTCTTCCTTGCGACTTTACCATCTGCATGTCATGTTACCTAGCAGAAGAACGCGTGGTTACAAATGAATTTCATGAGCACCCTTTAACCCTCATACTTAGGCCAACCTCTTTCTTTTGTGATGTTTGCAGCATGGAAAGTAAAGATATGTCCTATGTATGTTTCACTTGTCAATTCGTGGTTCATAAGAGTTGCCTTTCGTTACCTAGAACTGTGAACCGTAGTTATCATCATCACCCTCTCACTCTCATCTACCAGTATTCTACATTAACCAATTTCAAACAGTATTGTGGTATTTGCAGACTCTACATTTCCACCGCCCGTTGGGCTTATTGTTGTGCTCCGTGTAGATATTTTCTCCACGTGGAATGTTTAATTAAAACTCGGTGAGTTTATTCATTTTATCTTTTGTATTAAAATATTTGTTGTAGGCCTATCAAATATTGAAATTTGAAATTAATTTAATAATTATAATAAAATCACATCATTAAATCAACAAATTATATTAAATTTTTAAAACTAAATAGCATTACTCTTTTCTTAGATCAATACTATCTTTAGATTTAATTTCCTGACCTAATTCATTGCAACTATATATTGGATTGATTAAGGCCCCATCAAACATTAGAATTTGATATTAATCTAATGGTTACAGTAAAATCACATCATCAGACAAACAAATTAGATTAAATTTTTAGGTCTAAATAGTATTACTCATAGTTCCTTGATTTAGGTTAAGGGATTCTTGAATCCTTGGCCTGATATAGGTATAAATACAAGAAAACAGATTGATATTGGTGCGATCTTAACTATTATCAGAGATCAATTCTGCCCCCAATGGATCATTCATTTTTTTGGTATACGAAATAGGGGATTTCACCAAGTTGATCATTAGGAAATCTCGAATCGAACCTTTTGTCTTTATTTCAACAAAGGGAACACAGGTCTTTTCGTTAGAAGAATTTTATTTATCTCTCTTAATGTCAAGTAAATGTTTTGTTTGGAATTTTGTGGTTTCAGAGGTGGTGAAAATGAGAATGACGTTGATCAATCAATCAACCCTAATCTGCTACACTTACCAGTGACAGATGGTTCCTTAGAACTGTTTAGACATTTTGCTAAACAAATCAATCTTGAAGATATTGAGAGAGAGGCAGAGCTCATCCATTGGAGTCATGAGCATCCACTCATTCTTTTTGATGTGCAAAAGGATGATGATATCAAGGATGAGATTACGTTATGTGATGTTTTCGTGCAACCAATATCATTTCCATTTTACCGTTGTGAACAATGCAACTATTTACTCCATTTAAGTTGCGTCAACTTACCACGAGAATTGCAGCACCCAATTCACGATGAGCACCCAATGAAACTTTGTCAGGGTCCGAAATTCTACAAGACCTTCTTGTGCGATGCTTGCTGGGTATGGACAAATGGATTCTTCTGCAAATGTGAAACATGTAAATTCATCCTTGATATCAAATGTGCTTTCCTACCTACTTCGATTGCACATCAAGCTCACAAGCATCCATTGGTTCAAATGAAAGGTTCAAAAGATATCTGCAATGGAAGTGGTTTCGAATGCTCTACAAGCGGATTTAAATGTGATGATTGCAAGTTCAAAATATGGCACGCCAATGCTCTACTCCCACGTAACATCAGGCATAGATTGGACAAACATCTCCTAACCCTGTGTTATTCTCCATTTAGTGATCATCCTGATGAGTTTCATTGTGAAATGTGTGAGGACGAAATAAATCCCAACCGTTGGATCTATCATTGTAGTGATTGCGATAAATCGTTTCATCTTTTCTGCATTAAAGGCAACTATTCAAACGTCAAGTATGGAGGTATCATTGAAGTTAATTGTCATCCACACCCTCTGATATTTGTACGAAAGGCAAGGAAGAGATCCTCGTATTACAGCTGTGGTCATTCTTTTGATATTGATAATGATGGTCCCATATTTGAACGTGGAGAGTGTAATTATACATTGTGCTTTGTCTGTATTACTCCAAGTATATTGACTTAATGTTTATTAGAAGTTCTAATGGTTGAAATGATCATGAAATTGTATTATTGGTTAAGCAATGTTGTCGTCCACTGACATCTCATGAAAGAGGATAATGCTTCAATAGAGAAGAGCACAAGGACTAATTTGATCTGTCTCTCCTCGCTCTTCCTCTCTCCCTCTCCCTGTCAGCCTTCTCTAAATGTACGGACAAATAATTTATGTAAAATTGAGGTACAGTTTGAATGTAATCATCTTAAAATGATTGTCATGTTTCTTTTAAAAACAGTTTTAAACAACATGTAACTGATTTTTTTTATTTTTTATTTTTGAACATGAACATGTAATTGAATGCAGGGCTTATATAATGCTTTCATCATTGCAGATCACAGTGAGATAACTAGCAAATAAATACGGAAAAACACCGTTCACTCTAGCCTTATCTTGATTGTAATTAATTGGAGGTTTTTTATTTTTTTAAAAAATATTTATGATCTATCCACGTAAACAAATTTTATCTTAATCTTTAATAAACTCAAATAAACAGAATTTACTCACGTGTGTGTGTGCAGATCTTCATCATTCAAAAATAAATTAAAAAATTCTTTAATTATTAGATAATTTTCATAGATAAGGCTCAATAGTTGGCAAGCCGGGTAGAGAAAAGAAGTATGTTCTTTGATTGAAACGATGCTTTTTCTCTGCTCCAAGCAATCAATAGTTGGCAAGCTGAGTAGAAAAGAGCAACAGGCCACGTTGGGCTAGTCCACTAAAAAAAAAGGGAAATTTGGAGGCCGGTCCCCCTACATGGACTTGTTTGGACTTAAGTCCGTCAAGGAAACTTATTTGTTATGAAGTCCGTTTTTTGTCAATTTTACCATACTATCCCTTCCCTTTAAAAGTGAAATAAAACTAAAAATTAAAAACTCCTAAATCTTAGGAGTTTGACTAACATTAAAATTTTTTCTCTCTCATATCTATCTATATCCATATATAGGTTAAGAGTTTGACTAACATTAAAATTTTGCCTCTCTCTTATCTATCTATATCCATATATAGGTTATGTATATATATATAGTAACATTAAAAATAAAAAATAGTAACATTCAAATACAAAAAAAGTTATGATTTGGATACAAAAAATAATACATTTAAACACAAAAAAATAGTAACATTTAAACATAAAAAAAAATTGAAACATTCAATATTAATATTTTAAAAAAATAACAACAGTAACATGTTCAACAAAAATTGTAACATACTTAATAATAATTATTTCTCTCAAATTCAAAAGCAAAAAATAGTACCATTCAAACACAAAAAATAGTAATATTCAAAAACAAAACAAATAGTAACATTGAATATTAATATTTAGTAAAATAATAGTAGTAACATGCTCAACAAAAACAGTAACATGCTCAAAATAATAGGAACATGAACAGTAACATACTCAACAAAAGTAGTAACATGAACAGTAACATAATAAAAAAAATAGTAACATGAATTTGATATATATATATATATATATATAGAGAGAGAGAGAGAGAGGGAGAGAGAAAGAGTTTTGAATTTGATATATATATATATATATATATATAGAGAGAGAGAGAGAGAGAGAGAGATCTTTGAATTTGAATTTTAAATTTATGATGGAGATTTTATTGGCATATTTTAATTGACCTTGAATTAAGGGATAACAATTTCCAAAATAGGAAATTAATTTAACTTCCTTTCAAGGAAGGGTATTTTTGAGATAAAAAAAAAAAGTGGACTTAAGTCATTACATATAATTTTAAACATGGACTTAGCCTCTTATAAGTTTTCTTGCCGGACTTATCTCTAAACAAGTACATCTAGGAGGACTCACTTCCAATTTTCACAAAAAAAAACTATGATCCAATCCAGTGGCGGAGGGACACTAGGACCAGGGGGCTAGGCCCAACCTCAAATTTTGAATTTTTTTTTATTGATATACATATATCACTTTGTTAAATATTTTTCAAAATAATTTTATTATACCTACCCTAATATTTTTGTATAAGCTAACACAAAATGACTTAGTATATTATAGACACGCTTCAGACATGTTTAGATATATTTTGGACATATTGAAACTCATTTTGTAAAATTTTTTTACAAAAAATTACGAGCTTCTTTAAATATTGAATCAAAAGTAGGATTATTATATGATAAAATATAGGATTATTTTATAAGTATATAAGAAACATGTTCATAAAATAAAGTAAAAAAAAAACATTTGAAATCTCAGGAGGCAATAACAATGTTGTCCATGATTTTGTTGCTTATTTTCAGCATCTCTTTACTCATAATTCTTGTCTAACAATATTTTTTTTTCTAAATTATGAACTTCAACCGGTCTTTAATTTCTAGTTTAATGTATTTTATTGTAGTAGAGATTTCCGCGATTAATATATTTTTGGATATAATTTATGATTTTTTTTTTGTACTCTTAATTTAAACTTGAAATTAATTGTAATTGGCCTACAATTAATTTCTTATTTTCAACGATTGACATCTATTTAAACAAATATAAATTTATTATTATATTTTTATTGATTAAAAAATATTAATAAAAATTTAAAATTAAAGTACACACCCTAAACTAAATTCATCGCTCAACCACTAGTTCAATCGAGCCATAAACTGAGGTCAGAGTCCTAGACATTGCATATATTCGAAGGCATTCATTCAAATGGCATTTTTTTTCTTTTTTTTTTCGAGTAAGAAGATTGTCGTGCATCTTGATTACAATGGAAATTGACAAAGTAAAAATAGCTGGAAAACGGACAATCAAGTTAAAATGGAGCGATGTCAGTGCCATTTGATTTGAATCGGGTCAAAAATCAATACTCATTCAATATTAATATTTTTAAAAAATAACAACAGTAACATATTCAACAAAAATAGTGACATGCTTAACAAAAACTGTAACATACTTAACAATAATTATTTCTCTCAAATTCAAACGCAAAAAATAGTACCATTCAAACACAAAAAATAGTAATATTCAAAAAAAAAAAAAATAGTAACATTGAATATTAATATTTAGTAAAATAATAGTAGTAACATGCTCAACAAAAACAGTAACACGCTCAACACAATAGTAACATGAACAGTAACATACTCGACAAAAACAGTAACATGAACAGTAACATAATAAAAAAAATAGTAACATGAATTTGAATATATATATATATATATTCGGCTACCACTTTTCTCACCATAGCACTGCCACCATCGCACCATCGTCACCTTCTGAGCAACGTCAACCATCACGTTGTCATCACTTCCAAAACAACGCTCACCACCATGACCACCACACAAAACCCATTTAAGTTCCACTTCGATATATATATAGAAAGAGAGAGAGCTTTGAATTTGAATTTTAAATTTATAATGAAGATTTTATTGGCATATTTTAATTGACCTTGAATTAAGGGATAACAATTTTCAAAATAGAAAATTAATTTAACTTCCTTTCAAAGAAGGGTATTTTTGAGATAAAAAAAAAAGTGGACTTAAATCATTACATATAATTTTAAACATGGACTTAGCCCCTTATAAGTTTCCTTGTAGGATTTATCTTCAAACAAGTACATCTGGGGAGACTCACTTCTAATTTTCACTTTTTTTTTGGGTTCAATTGTCAGAGGTGTCTGGATCAGTTTACGTACATCTCAATTAATTCTTTTTCTGTTATGGTAAAAAACAAAGTCATCCACGTCGAAATTAGAGTATTCATGAGAGATAAATTTCTCATGGTCTAACCTCAAAAAATTGTCATGATTCAAACTCAGAATGTTTCGGTTTATAACTCGTCTCTGTTATCTTTTGAGCTACCTTGAAGTTACCCTTAGGGCTTGTTTGGATGAATTTTGGAGAGAGATTTGGATTGGCTTCTCCAAATCTTTTCAAACCTAAACCCCTTTTTACGAATATGAGATTCAATATTTAATTCGGTCCATATCCATATTTGGTATGCAACACATACACATGTATGATATACAAATATATCATAATTATTAACAACTATATGTCCTGTAAATGACTATTTTACTCTTGATCAATCAAATTCATATCCATGTTTAAGGGTACAATTATCTTCTGTATCTTTAACCCCATTAACCCATCTTTTCAAACCCACCTTCTCCCTAAATTTGACGAAACCCATGATCATGAATTTAATCTTCGGGCCAGCTACGGGCTTGATTTAAAAATTCAGAATTGAATTTTCAATCCAAATATAAAATTTAGGAGTCCTTTTAACTATTTTCCCCAAATCTATATCGTCAAGCTCTCCCATACCTTTTTACCAAACACCCCGTTAATGTTCTGTTCTTCTTGTCCATTTGCACCGGGACAACTACATAGGGGTTAGGGCCCACCTCCAAATTTTTATATTCCCGTTGTTAGGTTTTTCTAGGACAAGTGGTCAAGATACTTAGGTAGGACGTATATAATAAGAAAACACTAGCAAACGATATCAATTAGTAAGATACTCCTTTTTACACTCACCTAACCATTATTTTAATATCAAATTTAGTTAGTTTATTCGATTATTTGATTCTGACGCCAAAATATAATAATTCAGAAAAGCCAAAGTTTCCACACTAGCCAAGGCCACCGGGGAGCTATACACACAAGCTAAGGTTAAATTGTAAAGAAGGAATATTATAATAATTAGACAATATATCCTATTAATTGGGTTTTTAACCCATTCTCAGGTGGATTAGTATTAACCCATATAAGTAGGTTACGACACACTGTGCAAACCGGGTCAGGGATAAACCCTAATGAGATTTTCTAGTCCCTTTTTTCTTCCCAAACATGGGATATATTTCATTATCCAATTTTTTGGATAATTTTTTTACACTGCATATTATACTCTGTAGTTCGGAACTACGTATTTCTTAGTGTTCCAATCAATTCCCTTTTCTATCTCCAAACTCTTTTCTATTATGAACTTCTTCACTAACATTGATCAATTACGAACTTAAAAGTGTATATATATTCGCTCCGGCACCATTTCTCTAGCAAACTAATTTAAAGAGTGAGGTCTACTAACTAGGACACATGAGACACACACCATACACACATTTTAATGTCAAACTCATCAACAACCCTATATAACAACTGACAAATGAAAAGAAAATGGCAAGTGGCTTACAGCACTAGATAAAAGAATGGGTAAATTACAAACACACCCCCTTAGTGTTTCTGAAGTTTTCTCTGCACCCCATCTTATTTTTAGACTTACATTAACCTCCTTGCAATGTGACAATTTGGATCAAATCCACCAAAATTGGTAATTTTGAATTTTCTCACTAATCTATCAACAATCTCCCAAAAACATCCCCAAACAAATTACCTTAAATTGACCAAAGAATTTGTCGAATCTGCCAACAAAATTTAACAAAAAAGCAATTGGTAAGGCATTGAAGACTGAAACGTTGGTGGAGTGTGTTTTGCACACACACATGTGAAACTATGACACACACACATTTCAAGATATTTCCTTGAAATTTACACCGGTAATTTCGGATAAAGTCATAAATAAACCATATATAACAATTAACTAGTAGTAGCAAGCAAAAAATAAAATGGCAAGTGGCCAACAATACTCGACAACTCATCTTCATCTGGAAAACACAACAACTTGGAAAAAAAAAACAACTAAAATAAGAATAGTTAAACCAATTTGTAAGACATTGTAAACTGAAACAACGGTGGAGCTAAGAGTTTTGCAGTCCTTATGAACAGTATGAACGTCTCGCTATCATTAGATATAAAATGTAAAGGGAACTATAACTATTTCAGAGCATAGTAAGCTTTAGAAGTAGTTGATTTCATTAAACCAGAGTTAGAGAGTTCACTAATATAATATATCTTATTAAGAAGTGCGATTGTAAAAATTTTACACTATAGTTTCTAGTAATCCGACGGTCTGCATAAAAAGTATCTATTAAAGGTTATAATGTAGAGTTTCTATGATCGTACTATTTTTTATATATACATTTATACCTAGATATCACCTCGAAATACAAGACTTATATAATTAGAAGTCAAGGAATCTTTATTATAATAATAATCAAACTAACAATGAAGTTAATACAAGCATACCTTCAGTTCATTTACATTCAATTCATACCAGGTATATACCTCGGTTTTACAGAGTCTAAAACCTACCACTCTCGCACCTCCTTGTGATCTCTTTCCCACCAAGACATACAAATGGAGCTTCAACATTTCAGCCATGAGCATCCATTGATCCTCAAAGAAGTGCAAAAGGAGGGTGAAGGTGACAAATGTTTCTGCTATGCGTGTGAGAAAGTGATATTAGACTCTGCATATAATTGTGGAGATTGTTCTTACTTTCTACACAAAAGTTGTGCAGAACTCCCCCAGGAGGTTAAACACTACACACACTCTAAACACCTTCTAACCCTCCATCCATGTTCACCTTATAGTAGTGGTGGGTATACTTGTGATACTTGTGAAGAAGATAGAGATCGATTCAACTACTTTTGTTCTCTTTGCAAGTTTAATATATGCATATCATGTTTTATTCCGAAATATGAGATTACACCTGAAGTGCAACGCGAGATTACACATGAACTTCATGAACACTCTTTAACCCCCATACTTAGGCGAATCTCTTTCATTTGTGATGTTTGCCGCATAAAAAGTGAAGACATGTCCTATATATGTTTGACTTGTCAATTCTTGGTCCATAAGAGTTGTCTTTCGTTACCTAAAATCATCAACCGTAATTATCACCATCACTCTCTCACCTTCATCTACAAGTATTATGAGTTCATCAATTTCAGACAAGAGTGTGGTATTTGTGGTCTCTACATTTCCCAGGATGGTTGGGCTTATTGTTGTACCCTGTGTAGATATTTTATCCACGTGAGATGTTCAATTATGACTCCAATGTCTTTGAGGTGAGTTTACTCATTTTGTCTTGTTTAACTCTGTTACTCTTTCTACTAAAATATTTGTAGTGATTTCTCATTGTCAAGTAAATGTTTTGTTTGGAATTTTGTGGTTTCAGATGTGGTGAAAATGAGAATGAAGTTGATCAATCAATCGACCCTAATCTGCTACACTTACCGGTGATCGATGGTTCCTTAGAACTGTTTAGACATTTTACTAAACAAATCATTCTTGAAGATATTGAGAGAGAGGCAGAGCTCATTCATTGGAGTCATGAGCATCCACTAATCCTTTTCGATGTGCAAAATGACGATGATATCACGGATGAGATTACGTTATGTGATGGTTGCATGCAACCAATATCATTTCCATTTTACCGTTGTGGTCAATGCAACTATTTTCTCCATTTAAGTTGCGTCAACTTACCACGAGAATTGCAGCACCCAATTCGCCATGAACACTCAATGGAACTTTGTCGGGGTACGGAATTCTACAAGACCGTCAAGTGCTACGCTTGCTGGGTACACACAAATGGATTCTTCTACAAATGTGAAACATGTGAAATCATCCTTGATGTCAAATGTGCTTTCCTACCTACTTCGATTGCCCATCAAGCTCACAAGCATCCATTGGTTCAAATGAAAGGTTCAGAAGATATCTGCAATGGAGCTGGTTTCTCCTTCTGTACAAGCGGATTTAAATGTGATGATTGCAAGTTCAAAATATGTCACGACAGTGCTCTACTCCCACCTACCATCAGGCATAGATGGGACAGACATCCCCTCACCCTTTGCTATCCTCCATATAGTGACCATCCTGATGAGTTTCATTGTGAAATGTGTGAGGACGAAATAAATCCCAAATATTGGATCTATAATTGTAGTGATTGCGATCAATCGTTTCATCTTTACTGTATTAAAGATTACTATTCAAACATCAAGTATGGAGATACCGTTGAAGTTAATTGTCATCTACACCCTCTGACATTTGTACGAAAGGCAAGGAAGAGGTCCTCGTATTACAGCTGCGGTGATTCTTCTGATAGTGATAAACCCATATTCGAATGTGGTGAGTGCAATTATACATTGTGCTTAAATTGTATTACTCCAAATATATTTACTTAATTTTTGTTAGAAGTTCTAACGGTTGAGTGGATCATGAAATTGTATTATTGGTTAAGCAATATTGTTGTCCACTGACACCTCATGAAAGAGGATAATGCTTCAACAGAGAAGAGCACAATGAATAATTTGATCTCTCTCTCTCTCCTCGCTCTCCCTCTCTCCCTCTCCCTGTCAGCCCTCTCTGAATGTACGGACAAATAATGTATGTAACATTGAGATACAGTTTGAATGTAATTATCTTAATATGGTTGTCATGTTTCTTTTAAAAACAGTTTCAAACAACATGTAACTGATTTTTTTATTTTTTATTTTTGAAATGAACATGTAATTGAATGCAAGGTTTATATATTGCTTTCATCATGGCGGATCACTGTGAGATGACTAGCAAATAAATACGGAAAAACACCATTCACTCTATGCTTACCATGATTGTTGTTTCCCGATTTCTAATTAATTGGAGAATTTTTAATTTTTTTTTAAATATTTATGATTTATCTAATCAAATTTTATCTTAACTTTTAATAAACTCAAATAAACAAAATTTACTCACGTGTGTGCAGATCTTCATCATGCAAAAATAAATTAAAAAATTCTTTAATTATTAGATAATTTTCATAGATAAGGCTCAATAGTTGGCACTTGGCAAGCCATATAGAAAAAAAAAAGTATGTTATCCAGTGGCGGGGGGCACTAGGGCCCCGGGGGGGGGGGGGGGGGGGGGGGGGGCTAGGCCCACCCTCAAATTTTGAATTTTTTTTTTATTGATATACATATATCACTTTGTTAAATATTTTTCAAAATAATTTTATTGCGCTTACTCTAATAATTTTTTTGTATAAGCTTACACAAAATGACTGAACATATTACAAACTAGGGATAACCCGTGCCTGAAGGCACGGTGCAACTAAAAAAATCGAACATTGAATTTGAACACAAAATAATCAACAAATGGACATTGGTGCTAAGAAGCAAAAATAAAAATGGATGTTGGTGAAGTAATAACACAACGGACAAAAATAAGTAGGTTGAAATGGTATTGAACCAAAAGGAGTTTACAATAATTGACTAAATTATAAATTAGTCTGAAAACAATCAAAATCCAAGGAATGAATTATGCAAAAATCATACAACCCATTACCCACATAAAACCAAGAAACCAATCCATGTCGATCATTTTTTCAAACATCTTGTGAGCAAGCCCAAAAAAGGAAAACTAACAAAACTTTGAGCATACTCAAATGAAAAAAGAGCAAACTCAATTGGAATTTGACTGTTCAAGGAGTATAAAGCAAGAAGATCACAATTTCAAAAATTCAACCGCCACTGCAAAAAATACCCAGACATGAGATGCTTTAAATCAGAGAGTCATGCCAATCACGTTCCCCGGACTTCGCCCAAAGCTTTATTCATTCGTAAGTCTATCAAGATGCGTCGCTTTGTGAGAACTTTCTTGACATATCATGCAGTTTAATTCTTGGCATATTCTTCTTTTGGTGCAACCCTTGTCACCAGGCAATTTTTAGTTCTTTCAAAATTTGTCAATCTTCTTGTTACGTTGGCTTCTTTTACTCATTGTGGGAAATTGGACTTGTTTTTGTAAGATGTCCAGACGCAAATGTAATGAAAAAAATAATGGACTCAATAACCTGCATGCATAATCTACTGGAACCTATCCTAATTCTAGTCTTAATTACAAAGCACCAACCCTTTTAAGGACACCAGATGCCATAATGCTATTGAATTAGCACAATAATCTAGCAAGTATCAACTAATGCGCCCATGACGTGGCATCAACTGTAATTTGTTGTTCAGTGATTGTATTATAAATCATCGCTGAAATTCAATACAATGAGGACAATATAAGAAAAAGAACGCCAGAACAGGTATTGCCAATAGTGTGGAGAAGCACCAAGTTGCAAAAAAACCATAGGTTTAGAGGATTCCTTGATGGCACTCCTAGATTGTAAGGCATCTATATATTAAAGAAAACAATGTTGAAATGCTTTTCAAAAATACAATTTTTGATGGAATGCATGAAACCTCATGATTGTGCATTGTTGGCAAATCAGACAACAAAATCATTCATTGGAAAATGTATAATCCAAAATGACCAATTACAGAAATTATGCTGAGAGATCATACCGCTCTTGGAGGTTCTTCATTTGCTCCTTATAATGCTTTTCTATATACTGCTTGGCAGCTTCAACCTTCTGCTTAGTGGCGTCTGAAGGTATTTCCTCACTCGGTGCTTTTGACCCTTCTTTTCCATTATTTGTAGCTTCCTTTTTCTTTGAACTCTTCTGCTTATCTTTTGATCGGAATTTACCAAACCAACGCCTCGCAGACTCCATCTATCTCACTTGACTAACACCTCTCTGATCAGGACTCAACTAAAACCTCAAGTACCATAAATCCAAGCTGCTAAATGTTTTGGTTTCTACAACATCAGTGAGTACCACACAATTCATTCAATTTATGTGTCCATCCACATAAAGAAACCAATTTCATAAGCTCTGCATTCAGATATAAATAATCACATTCAATTTGAAAAGTAATGAGGCCCAAACTATACTTCCCAGTAGGATAAGTAGTTCTTGCAATTTCACTTCAAATAATTTCAAATAATTGAGTTCATTTTATTTTGTCCCCTCAAATATTTTTGCAATATCAAGAATCTGAAAAAAAAAATTGTACCATAAATAATAACAAAAACCAATACTTTAGATCTCAAAGGAAAAAATATGATTAAACCTTGCAGGATAAGTAGTTCTTGCAAGGTCACTTCATCTCCATGCACTATAATTGCAAAGGAATTTTAGTAAAACCAACCATATATAGTAAAATCAAACAATGGCACACATGGAGAACGTATTACCCAATTAATCATATTTGACAGCAATCCAGTAATAAAAACAGACCCTTATAAATTCAACAAATTAAAAATCATGGTATCCTACTTTTTTCACACATTCATTAGAAATTCGATATCACTTATACCATGAAACCTATGCAACTAAAAACAGACCCTTAGAAATTTTGTTACTAACTTCTTTAAGTTAAGCTTGCCTTTAAAAAAAATGGAGAACAATACAAAATAGAGGCTCACTGACCTTTTGAGCAACCGATCAGAAAATTCGTACACATGACCAAAAAAAAATGAAGAAACATGAATAGGAAACTCAAAAAAGCAATAAAGTATCAGAATTTAACATGTGGGCATGACAGGCAAATTTAACATGAATAGGATCCCTGAACATGCAAATTAAACTGAATGCAGCTTGATACCTCAGAAAATCAGAATGGAACCGTGGAAGGAGGAGATGAAATAAAATGATTTGTAAAACCCAAGAAAAGTCACATACGCACATGACAAATCAAGCAGATGCCAAATGTTAAATGCAGTCCAAGCAAATAAACAGGCAGCCTTTTTAAACAGTTGATACCCCCTCAAGCAGTAAGATTCTACAGCAGTAGTCCCCCAATAGAATTTTAAAAGACGAATTTAATTAAAAAGGCACAAACCCAGCAAAAAAGGCAGCCTTTTTCAATGCATGATTAATTAAATGAATGGAAGAGGAACAAACCTAACATTGAACTTTGAATCACGAAAGACCCAAGAAATAAACCATAAAGTAAAAAAAAAAAAAATCATCCGATGAAAATGACCAAAAATTTTCAAAAACCCCAAACTTAAAAAGATGATGCAATCTAAATCAATAGAACAGTGGCCACAAAAAAACAAAATACAAAATATGAGACCTGAGCTGAAGATTTAGGATTGTCCAATGCAAAAGATCCAAGCTTTCAGCTACCCACCAAAGATAAAGGAAACATTTAGAAAGAAATAAAACCCAAATAAACATACCTTTGACTGGAGACAAAAATACCAAGGCAAAAATCTGACGTGAAGAATGAGAAACATTAGAAAAACTCCAACCCATCTTTTGCTTTGATTCCTAAACATTAGCAATAAAGAAGTGCAAAAGAGTGGGCAAGCATATGAAGGACCAAGTCCACTGGAGGTGCGAAACTGAAAAAAATTCAGGTTGCTAGGGATAAAAAAAAAAAAGCTACTACCTCAGATTGTACATCAGAATCCCAAGTTTCAAATACTTTCAAATAACATACTTTAAGTATATCAGAGCTTTGAAAATTCTGCTTCAGCGATGTAAGCTTTTCAAGAAAGTTATGGATTGGAGCACATGCTAAAAATTTCAATTTCGAAAAATTTCAAATCAAAAACATCAAATTACAGTGCTTCCCGGAGCTTGTGGCTAGATCACAGTGTGTGTGTGTGTGTGTGTGTGTGTGTGTGAGAGAGAGAGAGAGAGAAGACCTTGTGTGTGACTCCAAAAACCCCCAATTTGAAAACCCAAATTTCAAAAATTTGTGTGTGGGTGTGTTACTGGAGAGAGAGAGAGAGAGAGTGTCCTATACCAAGAGGATAGCTTTGATGCTATCTCTATCAATGGAAATGCCAGTAACATCTTCCTGCCATCAACAAAGTCCTCCCTGCCTTCTCCATGAAGCACTCCCTCCAAGAAATCATCAATTTTGAATCAAACCCATTAATTCGATTTACCCATGAAAGCCATGGAAAAAAATCCCCAAAATTCAAACTACCCAACAACACCCTCACTATATTCCCACTTTCCCCTTCACTGTACTTCCTCCCAAAAGCCACCCTACAGACCACATCCACCGGCGATGACGACCACGACGACGATAACAGAGCAGTGAATGTTTCTTCTTCTCTCAGAGCAGCGAAGGACTGAACCCTTCTGTTACTCAGAAGCTGAAGAACACAGATGCCACGGTGCCGAGGTGGAGGAGCATGAGAGGCCCATGGCGCTGAGATAGAGGTAGGAGTGGCTACGGTGGCGTGTGGCGTGTGGCGTGTGGCGTTTGGCGCTGTGGCGGAGCGGCACCCTGGCCTCTACGTTTGTGTGCTCTGAGAGAAAGAAAGAAAGGGTATGGGGGTAGGGGTTTCATATAGAGAGGGAGGGGGATGAAGTGTGTCAGGCGTCTGTGTATTGCGTGTAGAGTAACGTTGCGTGTGTCAGGCGCTGTGTATTGGGTTTAGAGTAACGTTTTGTATTGGGAAATTTTGAAGGTCGTTTGAATTTTTGAGAGATAAATTCTTGGCCGTCGGATGTTGAAGCCCCAAATGATTTGAGACCGTTGGATGTTGAAGCCTAAATTGATTTGAGGCCGTTGGATGTTGAAGTCTTGAGATTTGAGCCGCTCTGTTTTATATTATAGATTATAGATATGCTTCAGACATGTTTGGATATATTTTGGACATATTGAAACTCGTAAAATTTTTTTATAAAAAATTACTATCTTCTTTAAATATTGAATCAAAAGTTGGATTATTATGTGATAAAATATAAGATTATTTTATAAGTATTTAAGAAACATGTTCATAAAATAAAGTGAAATTTTTTTTTTTGAAATCCGGGGAGGCAATAACAATATTGTTCATGATTTTTTTGCTAATTTTTAGTGTCTCTTTACTCATAATTCTTACCTAATGATTTTTTTTTTCTAAATTATGAACTTCAACCAGTCATTAATTTCTGGTTTAATGTATTTTATTGTAATAGAGCTTTTTGCGATTAATATATTTTTGGATATAATTTATGATTTTTTTTGTTTGTACTCTTAATTTAAACTTGAAATTAATTGTAATTGGTCTACAATTAATTTTTTATTTTCAACTACTAACCTCTATTTAAACAAATATAAATTTATTATTATATTTTTATTGATTAAAAAATATAAATTAAATTTTAAAATTAAAGTACCCATCTTAAACTAAATTATTGGCTCTACCACTAGATCATAAACTGAGGTATGGCCCAATGAGCCACGGACTATTTGTCAGAGTCCTAGACATTGCATATATTCAAAGGCATTCATACAAATGACTTTCTTTCTTCTTCTTCTTTTCAAGTGGAAAGATTGTCGTGCATCTTAATCACAATGGATATTGAAAAAGTAAAAGTAGCAGGAAAACGGACAATCAAGTTGAAATGGAGCGATGTCAGTGCAATTTGATTTGAATCGGGTTAAAAATCAATACTCATCATTTTTTCATGACGTACGTTGTATTTCATCTAATTCCATCGTTTAGGTTTTGAAATTAGCTTTTTGTTGCTTGGTGGAAGATTTAAAATATTTGTAATTTATTACATAAAATCCTAATTCGATTTTCGTCGATTTTTTTAGTTAAACTCTAAACGTCATGTAATTTGATTTCAATTGCTTCTGTCGCAAATTTTCATTCTTAGTAATCTCCATATGATTAGTAGTTTAATTCAACTTTCAAGTGTTTTTTAGTTTTGAGGACACCTATAAATAATTTTTGTGCTTATTGATCCAGTAATATCATCACTATTGATTAGGGGTGTTAATTGAGTTGGACTTTTTTGAGCTTAAGTTAGAGCCTGTCAAGCTCAATTTTCTAAACAAATTTTAAAAATTGTTCAAATTTGACTTATTTAGAAAATAAATCAAGTCTAACCTCGAACCGAGTCCGAGTAATTCGACTATTTTATTTATAAACGAGTCGAACTTTGCGAGCTCGAGCTGAACATTTTAGGCTCGTTTCTTTAAACATATCTAAAAAATTGTTCAAACTCAACTCGTTTAGAACACAAATCAAGCTCAAGCTAAGTCTTATTTGAATTGACAATAAATAGTTCGTCTCAATTAACACCCCATTACTGAGTGTAATGTGCACACCCAATGAGAGAGTGCCAAAAATTAGTTTTTTGGATATACTAGTTTACTTTTTCAAAAAGAAATTCTGAAATAATTTTGAGAATATGATATGTGAGAGTTATTTATTTAGAATGTACAATAAACGAAATGTTAAAATTACAAAAAAAAAATAAAAAAATCTCCCTTTAAAGGTGATGGGCAGCATAATGGCTTTTGTGCCTTGTTATACCGTTAAAAAAAGTCGATTATGGACAACGGCTAGTTATTATAAAGTAATTTTTTTTTTTTTGTTCAACAGTCATAGGCCTTTGGATCAGCTTACGCGCACCTTGTCTAATCTTCTCCTCGGTCCGATTAAAAACAGGTCATCTACGCCGAAATTAGGATGTTCATGAGGGATAAATCCCTAATGACCTGGACCCAAGAAATTGTCAAGATTTAAATTCAAAACGTCTGAATTTACAACTCTTCCTTGTTACCTCTTGAACTACCGGTTCACCATACTGTCTTTGATGAATCAGTAATAAAAGTGAGACGTTACAACTTGCGAAAAAGAAAAGTATTTAGAGAAAAAAAACGGATTGATTTGTAAATTAAGATCGTACAACATATTAGTGCTTCCTCAAAGACAAATTCTTGTGATATTTTTTTGGAAATTAGTATCTTTTATGAAGAGAAATGACCAAAGGAAAAGGAATATTTTGATGAGAATTTCTCCCACAAAGGGAAGTATTGTGCTTAAATTGGAGAAGATCCCTAATACACATGCTTGAAGGTCTGGAGCTTAACCAAAACAAACAGAAAAGCCGAACCGAATTCAAATGGGTGAGACATTCAAACCACCCAAGGCCTAACTTTAGTACTGTGTAGTAGAGCATTTAACCTGAAATCGATTGAAAATAGATGAAATAGCCACTCAAATATACAAATTAATCGTGTATGTGTGCTTTGTTATTGACGTAAACTTTACTATGTCAGTAATCCTAATAAATCATAATAGCTGTAAAGAGTAGGCACATAAAAATAATATCAGTTAATTTGTAATTAAACAAAGAAAGCAAGAAATGTAGAGTGACATTCAACAATAATACTGTTAGACTCTATTGAAATCACTAATGTTATAATATGAGGCTGCAATCCTCCCAACTTTCCTGTTTCTGATGACAATCAAATCTAAGGGTTAGAATTTCGAATCTTGACAACTCAAACCCGACCCAAAAACTTCAGATTAAGAATTCGAACTAATCGATTCAAACCCAACCCAAAAACTTCACAGAAGAATTCGGACTATTCGACTCAAACCCGATCCAAAAACTTCAGCTCAAGAATTCGGACTATTCGACTCAAACCTGACTGCTAATTGCTGAAGCTATCACCATGTTTTGCCTTCTGTTTAATGATCCTACTTTGCAACACCTGATAATCTCCCATATCTATCGCCATCTACCCTCATTTCTTTTCTGCTTCTGTTGTTGGCTTCGGTTCTGCTGGTGGCAGCGGTTCCGGAACTCCACCGTCAATGCAGCTCCTACACTTCCTTTCTACCCATCCTTCTATGTCATGCTCTCCGGTGCCCCCAAAATGTCGTCCCCCGCATACCCGAGCAATGATCCCTGCAATAACACCAACTATTATGATCACTGCCACCACAACCACCAGTGTCTCGATTGATCGGCGAGTGGAGTGACTTGGCTCCACCACCACCGGCGGTGGCTCAACTAGTGGTGGTAGCTGATTTTGCAACATTTGCACCAGTGTCATTGTGAACTACTGATCATACGATCATAAAGTTCTTGAATTTCTGGAGTGGAAACTATATTCCTATTTTCTTCTACTGAATCAATGACAGTATGAGACCGAAACACAAAACATATGAGAGAGAGAGAGAGAGGGTCACAGCCTGAGGAAGAAAAGACTTCGGCAAAATAAAGGGACTATGGTGAAAGATATGCAGATAAACGCAGTACAAAAAGACCAGTAGTGAACAGAAAATGAAGTATGGGAAGAGAAAAAAAATGGTACAGATGAATTAGGGAGGGTGAAAGGATAGGAGAGATGTAGAACTCATAGAGGGTAGAAACAAATAAGATTATTGATATATTGTTGCAGTCATGCGTTCGTAAATTACAGATCCAATCAATCTTGTTTGCTATGTTATTTTAATTTGTGGAATTGAAATTGGACTTTGAATTTTGTTATATTTAATTTGGTTGCTCAATTTGAAATTTGCCTATTTTATTTTGTGTCCAATTATTCCGATTAATTGAAATTAAATAATTTGGTTGAAAGACTTGTGATAGATTTAATTTTTCTAAAAAAATTCTATTAATTTTTTTGATTTAATGAGTTTGAAAATTGATAGGAGTACATTATACTAAACAATGTCGCATATTGTTTGTGTTGCTATTTATTTGACTTTTTTTTATGTAATAGTAATTATAAAAAAAAATTATAATTGAATAATATTTTTGTGAAAGTAATGTTAATATTATAATTTTAAGTTATACATAAATTTTCGATTGCTCCACAAAAGAAAGAGTCTGGCTCGGTCCCCGCGTATAGATCACCATCACCCTCTCGCTCTCACCAAACAATACTTTGAGATTATCAATTTCATAGTCGAGTGTGATTTGTGCCATGCATCCATTACCCTAAATTCTTGGGCTTATTTATGTGGTCCATGTAGATATTTTACCCATGTGAGTGTGGACCTTCAAATTTCATTACAACAAAAATTGAATTTTGAGCTGGCAATTTGCCGACGCAAATAGTCTGCCTGTAACACCCCAACTCTTCATACAATATCTGTCACAAATGATGAGGAGAAACCAACAACAACCGCATAGCTTTGATACCCTTATATACATACAAATTATGTTTAGAGAACATAAAAAAAAAAACCCCACGATTACATCTCAATCGACCCTCTAAACTCGGCAGTGGACTCATCTCGTATTTAGTGTTTTTCCTGAAAAGTCATTGAGACCATTAGTGAGAGCAAGGATGCAATCAATTATCATGAGCACAACAAGAGATAAAGAAAACACTTTATTTATTTGGGAACAACCTTAACCACGTTGAAATTACCAACATTTAAATTACACTTTACCACTTACACGTTGTTTGGATACATCACATAGACATAACTTGTATAAATCATATAGGCAAAATTTATCGCTAAAATAGTTACTTTTCACATAATTAAATTATGCCACACAACGAATACCCTGGTGCATACCCCAGTCACATAGGAAATTTAAGCTACACAAATAATTCTCATAACTTAAACGAAATATACCACATAAATTGATGAGTCTGGATTTTACTAAGCTAAGGCCCAATCCGAACGGAGTCGAAGAAGCCCATGGAAGAGCCCAAAAGACCCGTGGAGTTGGACCAACCGAGTGGCAATCATCAGGGAAAGCGGAGGAAGGGACCAAGGCCGCACGAGGCAGCAAAGGGCGCCACCCAAGGCCCCTAGGGCGCCGCCCAGGGCACCAAGGGCGCCGCCCAGGCCCCTGGGGCGCCGCCCAGCTCCCATGCTCGGCCTCTCCTCCGTCCTCTCCTACGACCTCTCCTCCTCGGGTTCTTGGTTCATTCAATGTAACCTCCTCATGCCTCAATGCAACACTAAACTCAATACAAGTCCAAGACTACTCCGAGGCAAGTCCGAGCTCGAGCTCAAGACTCAAGATCAAGACCAAGCCAAACTCACTATCACCCTCCAAGGAGTACGAGGAAGAGGAAGATGAGCTATGGAATTGAATGGGTCACTTGGAAGCCAAGAGGAGGAGGAGCTGAACAACGAAGTGAGGTGAGGACACCCCCCATGGGGCGCCGCCCACCTCTCCACACCAAGTGGGCGCCGCCCACTCCCCTCCAATTGGGCGCCGCCCATAGGAGGCCAAGTGGGCGCCTCCCACTTTGGTCATCTCCTATCCTCTCCTTCTCCTTCTCCTCGTCTCCTCCTTACTTCAAGACTCAAGTCCAAGGCTAAGCATGAGCACACTCCACACCAGAATGACATCCGAGCAAATAGGAGCACGTGGAGGAAGGCTCAAGATACGAAGATCTACTACCACAACTCTACTTGCCAAAGAGGCTCACTCCTACCATAATTCTACCTTCCGAAGAAGTCTACTCCTACCATAACTCTACTTACCAAAGAGGCTCACTCCTACCATGTTTGTACTTACCAATTGACGGGAGACTTCTCCCTCACGTCACCGCCTCACCGCCTTGGTGAGCCTATATAATGTAAGCCCTCACTGTATAAAGGGGACGATGACTCTTGAGACACAAAGACTACACTAGTTATACTTAGTAAGCCATCACCACTCTCTCTCTCTCTCTCTAGACTCATTGTAAACTCTCCGGAGTACCACCGTTCATCAATAAAACACCTCAGGCCACCGTCGCCGTTCGAAGAGTGGACGTAGGTCATCCGAGACCGAACCACTATAAAGCTCCTGTGTTGACCTATATTTACTGTTTTACCACTAATTGCCATTGATTGCTCATTAATCACCCTTGTGACTATTGATCTCGCACGAAGACGATTTTGTGCATCATCATAAATAATTCTCATCACTTAGATGACTCAAATCAGATAGATACTTCTCATTCTTGTCACTTAGACGACTTAAATACGTAAATTAATTATGTCATGTAGATGTCGTTGTTAATCATCTTGAATCACAAGGCTAATTTTGGTCAAGCAATTAATTCTTGTCTTATAGGTGACTCACAATCACTTAATATTTCATGTCACATAGACGACACGCGACTATTTGGTAATTCCCGTCACATAGACTTTATACAATCATTTAATATTTTCCGTCACAAAGACGACATACAAACTTACTATTTCTCGTCACGTAGACGTCACACAATCACTTAATATTTCCCGTCACAAAGACGACTCATATGCTTAATGTTTTTCCATCACGTAGATGACACACAAACTTAATATTTTTCGTCACGTAGACAACACACAAACTTAGTATTTCCCGTCACGAAGACATCACACAATCACTTAATATTTCTCGTCACGAAGACAACTCATATACTTAATATTTTTCCGTCACGTAGACATTCACAGACTTAGTATTTCCCGTCACGAAGACATCACACAATTACTTAATATTTCTCGTCACGAAGACAACTCATATACTTAATATTTTTCCGTCACGTAGACATTCACAGTCACTTAATGTTTCCAGTCACGAAGATGATACACAAATTTAATATTTTTCGTCACGAAAACGATTCATATGACACTTTTATCATATGGACAACTCGTGTATTTATAATATTCCTAATCGATTTTATGACCCACGCTCTCATTGCAACTCTCGCCATTGTGATGGCTCACACCCACATTATTATCTCATCATGGGAATGCATCATGCTCGCAAATGAATTCAGCTCACAAACAGTCAACTCGAAACGCATGCACATATTTCATCACACAATCAACCCAAGCCACGAAGGCTTACTCCGTCATTTAAACCATCTCTGTCACCCAAAATTATATCACACAGTTATTAAATCTCAAAAGAGATCATGAAACAACCATTTAAACAAAACTTAAATATCTATATAATAAAGTAGAATGATTTTGAATTTTGAAGACAAAGAGCGGTCCAGATCGTTTCGTAACCAAAAAAGTCATCATCCAACGGACGACGTTATCCCAAACTGTCTCAAGCTATTGACGTCTCAGATCGTTTTGATCCGACGTACCACATTAGCTCTTTTGAAATATTTTTGTTGTTCAAATTTTTAGTTTCCAAAACTAACATCCCTAAATTTAATTCCCCAACCCAATCAAATCCGACAATTAAGCGATCTCTCATTCCTCAACTCTGTCTCTCTCTTCCTAAAATACAGATTACAACTCTTATCATTTTTTCATTGATTTTATTTTCTATGTTAAGGGATCACTTTCTATACTGAGACATTGATTGTCTCACACTCTCAGCTTTCATGATTCTCTTTCCAAACTGAGACACATGTCTCTCCAAAAATCTATCCTAATGCAGCTGTTCTCCATCTTTACCGTTCATATCACACACATATCTTTACTGTACATATATATAGTGCAAAGATCGAAGACATACTATATCTACATGTTATATCTAAGGAAAGTTTCATCTAAACACCATGTAATTAAGTCTAAATTCAATGACAACCCCTATAACAATAACTTTTGTCTCTATCAGTAGATAAAATAATGATTTAACTAAATATTTTGTGAAAAATACTAAAATTACCCTTTATTATGTAAATAGACTAAAATGTCATCAATTCTTTCCCCATTATATATGCGCTAGCCAGCCAACAAACGTAATTTCAATCATTATATTATCCCAATAAATTTTTTTATTTTAAAACGTTGTATTATAACTTTGTTATAATATTAGTCATCATATTATCACTCATTTAGTTACATAATCAAGTTTTTATAATTTTTATAGTTAAAAATGATTTTTCTATAATAAAAATTACAATTGATAAAGTCAATGTCAAAATCTCATCCATTTCTAATTCCTCTGTTATCATATGTCCTCCACAATGTCGCTCGACCGCTCCTCACACATCATACTTGATATATAAAATTTAATATTAATTGAATAAATTTGATCTTAATTTTGATAAATTTAAATTAATTTAGTTTTAATTTGATAAATTAAATATTAATTTAGTATTAATTTGATTGAATTTAATGTTAATTTAATAAATTTGAATGTTGTTTTAATAAAATTGAATGTTCATTTGGTGTTAAATTAAAGAAATGACATTAACTTGATAAGGTTAAATTTAAATTAATGGAATTTAATATTCTATTTAATAAATTAAATAGTTTAATTTAATAAAATTGAATGTCAATTTGATGTTAATTTGATAAAAATAAATAATAACTTAATATTAAATTAAAGAAATAATATTAATTTGATGAAATGAAATATTAAATTAATATAACTAAATGCTAATTTGATAAAATTAAATATCAATTTTGTGTTGATATGATGAGATGAAATGTTAATTTAGTTTAAATTAAATAAAGAAAATTAATTTGATAAAATTGAATATTAAATTGATCAAAATAAATGTTAATATAATAGAACTAAAAGGGAGTGCATTAAAATTTCAGAATCAAGAGAGGGTGTTGTTAAAGTTAGGTCTATTTACAAAGGTTGTTGTTAAAGTTAGGTTTATTTTTAATGGGTGTGGATAAAATTTACCCTATAAAATACTCGGGGATATTCTATAAATCAACCATCGCCATTAACGATCTAACCTGACAATCACTAATAGGGAGTGACAGTGAAATTTCAAAATTGGAAGGAAGTTTTATTGAATTTAGACCTAACTATAGGGGATCTGGATGAAATTTTCTCTTATATCTATACAAATCTACATAATAAAACACATAAGAAGTTGAATTTTATCCCCTATATATTCCTCCCCCCTCCAAAACCATCACATCACTCATTTTTATCACATGCTCGGTCATTTAATATTTGATTAATTTGTAATTTAACATAATTTTTATTTCAGATATTATCCATACACGATAATATAGATCTGTTAAAAAAATTTAAATTTTGTCAATATCTTTAAGAAAATAATGGGTAAAAATAATTTTGAATGATTTAATCAAATAAATGAAGGAAAGAAAAATTAATATTTAATATAGTGATATCAATTTTTTAGGACTCGAATTTTTTGTTCTATCGTGCCTTCAGGCACGGGTTATAACTAGTGTATCAATAAAGAGAATGTAGGATAACACACCTACCTTGCGTGAGATTCTACCTTGTAGACGACCCCTCCGTCAGAGCTTTGAGTGCGGCATTCTTTGACATTTTTGCCTCTGGACCTGTCATGCCCAATACCCATAGTCTCACTCGAGCATTAATATGTAATAATGCTTAAATCCATAATGGTTTACGCAACTCGAATTTTAATACTCAATTCAAGTCAATTAGATAATCCATTTACATCGAGTAAAATTATCTACTTGAATTGATTCAACTAATTCTTCTCAAATCCGTTAAATCAATATTTATTTGAACCAATTACATTAAATGAAACCTTTCTCATAAAATTGCAAACATAACAAAAGTATACTTGAATTGCATAATTTCCTACATCATAAAATTACATGTTTTCTTGTAATTACTCATCCATGGATTCATTCAATTTCAAGAACATTTCATAATATTTTAAATTATCCACTGGACTATTATATCTCTAGATCAGAATTCAACCTACATACAATAATTCTTTTCTTCCTATTTATTTTCTTTTCATGCAACAATATCTTATGCTCACACACCCACCTAAACATTATATTAATTTTCCAAGCAATTCCCATGATACCACACTTCCATAACAACCTTTACATTAAACCCACATGCAATACATCATTCTTAGACCACAGGCAATACCCAATATATATACACTAAGAATTCTTATATATACATTTAAAATTAGAGAAGATAGATTACATGGCTTACCTCTTATACCCACTTCCTACACCACCAAGCAACACCACCAATCTTCCACCTTTAAGCCACCATTAAGCTCCACCTTCAAGCTTCTCTTTTTCCCTTCTTGCTTTAACCAAAATTTCCCAAGTGAGTGAAGAGTCTTGTTTATTTTTCTTTGTTTTCTTCTATTTCTTTCCTATTCTTTCCTTTCCTTCCTCTTCTTTTTTTTCCTCTTTCTCTCTTGGCTCTTGATCTAGCCGAAATGTCCAAGTGCAATCCTTTTTTTTTTTTTTCCTTTTCTTTTTGCATGCAAGACATGCCTTGCATGTCTTGCTAAGTGGAAACATTCATCATGACTCTATATTATATATATATATATATATATATATGTACAATTATATGTATGTACCCAATTTTTTTTATTTGTATACATATTTATTCATAAACATGTATATACATTTATTTAAATTATTGGCAATCTATTAAATTCGTCTCCGGACCCTTAACCACTCCTTGTAGATACTCATACATTTTTTATTTCATTATTATTATTTTTTTATAACAATAAATTTATGTCACATGCTTGTCACCCGATTAATTCCACATGCGCTAGTGTACATAAAATAATAAAGTCATATCGCATGTCAACATTCTTATTTCATTTTTCACACTTTAAATAAAACAATTCTCCATGTAATCATTCTCTATAAAATTATCTCTAGTTATAAAAATATTCATCGTTCAGCTTCAGGTCTCATATCATCACTCGTAATTAAATACTAATCGTCAATCATACGCATGCATGTCACGTGTAAATATGCTTATGACAAATATTATATAATTGTCATGAGTGTTCAATTCTTACACTGCCTGCTGACGTAAAAGGTATTTACGTCGACAACCATACTATTTCAGTCGATAAAAAGGAACTGCAAATAATGGGTGATGCAAAAAATTTGAATTGGTTACTTGCCGACACAAAAAAATTGTATTAGCGTCGGAAAATAGCGGATGCAAAAAAACTAAGGCCAAATGTGACAAACATTCCTTTAGCTTGTGCTATCCCCTTTTATTGATCATCTTGATGAATTTTACTGTAATCGTCCAAGACACTGCCCCCAACATCAAGTTTGGTGTCGCTGTTAAATTTGATTACCATCCTCACCCTATGGTGTTTTCTCAAAGGGCGAAGAAGCATTACACTTGTTACCTCTGTGGGAGGATTAAATTATATTTTATCCTCTTGAACTATTATCTTTATTTTATTTTATACATTCAATTATAAAATTTTTCACATTATATTTTAAAATATCAATTTTGTTTCATATTACTTCAATAAATAACGACAAACTTAAAAAATTGTCAAGACAAAAGGAAACACCAAAGAGCTTTCCACCAAGTGTCTAATACCACTTTATTTTACCTCTTTTGCAATCAAATGGTTGTTGAAAAGAAAAAGAAAAATGGCCAAAAGAAGAAAATTTATAGCTTAGGAAGGGCAAAGTCATGAATGAATATTTTTTTAAAATTTTTGACCTGCACATATGCAATAGACAATTGTTTATTGGCAATACAGGACCATTTACATGTGCATTTACCGTAAAAAAAAATTGACAGCCATAATCAATTGGAGTGATATTAAACAAAATTAATACTTTAAAATATAATATGAGAAATTTTATAATTGAAGATATAAAATAAAATAAATGTAATAATTTAAGGTGATAAAGTGTAATTTACCCCGTGGGACACTTGGTGATACCAACTTTCCCTTTTGCGAATGTTCATAGCGTCAATGATAAGACATGCCAATATTGCATCCTTATTCGGGATTCCAGTCCATTCTTTATAGCGGTCCATTTGTTAATCATTAGAGTAATGTTATTATGATCTAAAAATTTAATATAATTTATTATGATCTTTAAATTGATTGTGAGTCCCATCAAACATTAAAACTTGTTATGGATTCAATGGTTCTATTAAAACCACATCATTATATCAATAAATTATGTCCAATTTTTAGATTTAAATAATGAGTAATGTTACGTTGACCAAATTATGGGACCAAATTAAGAGCACAAATGACATGACAACATATTATTTGGAGTTTTTATTGGGGCCCAAATGACATGACACTAAATAAAGAAGCACAAGTCAATTGTCAAGTCATTTGGACTCTTAATTTGGTCCCAAAATTTAAACAGCGTAGCATTACTGTTAAATAACATTACTCTAAACATTAATATCCACAATGAGGGGACAGTAATTACTTGTCTCATGGATTATATGAGTAGATCTGTCAATTTTATCGAGTGTGACGGATTCGTGTTAAACAATATTTTGCTCATGTCTGATCCCTTTTTTGTTTATAAGATCGTCATTGTATTGTAGGTTCATTACAAGAAATAAAATCTTTAGTGACAAGATTTGAACGGCAACTAAAAATATTACCACTAAAATTATATTTTGTAGTGACAATATAAATGGCACAACAAAATAATCAATACTTCATCACTAATTTTCTGCTAGGAAAGTGATTTAGTGGTGACAATTATTTGTCGCCACTAATTGTTTTTTTTTTCGATCAAACCACTGATTGGTAAAATAGATAAATATTCAGTTACAAAGAAAAAAAATAGTAGTCATTAATAATTAATATTTTTTAATGACAATTATATTTTATGGCAAATTAGATAAACGGCAAGGATTGTACCCATGTCTCTCACCCTCGTCTCACGTCTCGACACCAAAGCTCAGTGTCCTATCTCTCTCTGCCTCTTCTCTCTCAATCCGATCTCTCAAGCACCTCACTGCACGCATGAGGGAATTGAAGATCAGTGATGGCCTCACTTTATCCACAAAATCGGCTAGGGCACGAGATAGGCAATTCTATTTCGATCTCCTCTATAAGCAACCTTAGCTCTCTCCTTTTTCAATCTTTCTCCTACTACGGCGATGGGCTCTTGTTCACTTCATTTCAGGCACGAGATCGATGCCCAATCTCTCTTAACCTCTCAGTGATTGCCTTTCGAGTACCGTAGATCCAGTTCGTGTCATTCGAAACGTCGACCTCTTCTTTTTAATAAGGTATGAATCTGATTTGGACTTGATTACATTCAATTTTAATGGTACTGCTTTTGCTCATGATTTTCGGATTTTGTGTTTGGTTTTCTCGATCAATTTTTCTGCTCGATCAATTTCTTTGATCGATCAATTATTTTTTTTATTTTTTTTGCTACAGTTGCTTTTTCACTCTGTCTCTTTGCCTGTTTCCAACGGTTCAGGTATTTTTCTATCCTAACTTTGTTAAAGTGTTGTTTGAATCAAATATTACAATTTGATTGCGAGGGCCCTGCGTTTGTTGAAATGGCATGGGTTGTTTTTTTTGCATGCCTGCATAATTTTGTTATATCATTTTACGAATCAATTCCCTGCTCAAATGAAAAATAAAACAGTCAACACAACTGATTGAATCAATTCACTGATGTTTATCTCTTGGCTTTCGTCAAAATTGGGCGTCCTATACGAAGCTATATGCATCTCTCTGCTCTGAAATGCAAAGACTGTCATGTATTATAGAAAACACATTTAATCATTATATTTCAGTTACTGTTTGGTTGCTCTTGAAGTTGATCATAAAGTTGCTGCTCTTTATCTCTCTTGGCGCTTGATGTTCCTTGAATTAAGTTGGAGTTTTTTTTTTGGATTGCGTTGATTTGTTGATTGTGTTGGTTTGTTCTTGATCCTAAGTGTTCTGTTTGGTTGTTGAGAAAGTGGAATAATAGAAAAAATGGTGCCGGATGTAAGATCTTGACAAAGCTGTCTTTCCATTTTTATGCAAAACCTGACTTCAGTGCTTTTGTTTACCAATTTTCTGTGAAATACATTTCATTCTTCGAAAGCAGACACAAGAAACATAAATCTGATTGCAAGCTAGAAAGGATATTTCCACCTTTATTCTTCGATATTATGGTGCATTTGGTCATTCATCTCGTGCGAGCGGCAATTCTTGCTGGACCAGTGCAATATCGATGGATGTATCCGATTGAGAGGTAGTGTCTTTTGATAATCCTAATATAAATCATAAGTTTGTGATGCTAGAAGATCATGCATTGTTTGTTTACTTACTCATACAATATTGTGCAGCAAAAGTTCACCCTCAAAGAAGACCCCTGTATTGAGGAATCTATATATAAGCAGCTGAATCGGCAATATAGGGACTATTGACACAGGCTTCATAAGAACCAACCACTATTGTGAATATGCCACTGATGAGATTAGGCTGCAAAATTGTCCCTTGGATGTGAGCTTAGATGACTGAGCTAGTCTTATCAGTCATTTTGGATCTGATGACTTCAAGGTATGCATGCTTTTGACATCATTTTAACTTCTATGTGTTAAAATTTCTGAGTTTCTATATGTTAAGATAGTGTTGGATACTTTCTGAAGCATTTTGAACATGAATCTGTTGCAGAAGAATATTGGTAAATGATCATTATCAATCTAGTATATGATCATTGTCCGTCTAGACTGATGCATCTGGCAGGCCTTACTAATACCTGAGGTTTTGGGCTTTTAGCTTTTCACAAGATCAGGCATAGATTTATGCAATTCTATATCTAAGTTCTACTAGAGATTCCTTATTAAGATGATATAGGTGGATCTTCATTATTCAATTGTTCATATCAGTCATAGGTTTTGTGATTGTTGTGTTCTTTTCTTCTTCTTTTATTGGGGTGTGCTGGTTTTTTCTTAGTTTAGTATCTCCTGGTTGTTTCTTTTATCTGCCTTGCATTTATCTAGTTTTCATCTACAGGTCAGCTATTTGGTTTTCACCTAGTTTTCATTAGGTTGTCTTACATAACTTGGTGATGAGTTGTCTGCCAATTTTATATTACTATCTAGGTAAAGAGGAGGTGTTGTGGTCATTGTAAAATAGCTATTGTTGGGAGAAAATGACTTGCTTTAATTCTTGGATGCAGAAAATGAGCAAAAGAAACAAGGAGAACCGAGCAAAACAAGACATTGCCACATTGCTGAGACGAAGAGTTTCGCTCAAATAAGTTTCAATAGTGTGAGTTTTTTTCACATGTCTATGGCACTTATGTTATTAAATATACATATGTATGCATAGATTTACGTATATTGCTTGTATCAATGTATTTAATGCATGATAGCATGATCCTGTGAGACTGGAGAAGAGCCCACCCGTACGGAGCTGTGGTAGTGTGGTTGATAACCAAGTTTAGTGTGAAAAAGGAGCATTGGGGCTGGGGAAATAGCAGGGGAAGTCTATGTAAGTTGTTATATCTTATCTATTTCTTTGCAATATCTTTTTACATATTTTAAATTTATAGATTGCATTCTTTCCAAATGCAGAGCGAGCTTAAGATGCTAGAGGCTCAATCAATGGAGGAAGGAGCTACTCCCATGACTGAGGATGACAGGTTTGAAGCAGTACTTGGTCCAGAAAAATCAGGATATATACGTGGTCGTGGGGTTGGTCCAAAGCCCACGACATCTACAGCTGGACAGTGGATCCGTCCGCAGCTAGAAAAGGAGAATGAGGAGTTGAGGAGGGAAGTTGGTGCAAATAGGGTGCATTGGGAGTCGTTAGAGAGGGAAAACAGTGAGATGGCTTCGCGACTAGAGTCTCTAGAGTCTAATATGCATGATGAGATTCAAATACAAGTGCAGGCTGCACTCCAATCTCAGCTCACCACCTTTTTTCAACAGATGAAAGAGTTGGGGCAAGTTCAGTATATGCAAGTGAACCCTGGCTGCTCAAGGGTATGTAAATTCGTATGCTATTCTTATCTTTTCGTCTTCAGATTTATATTTTTTTTGGTTCGTTCACTGTTTTGTTTCTTCATCTAGAAATGTGTTTTTTGATCAAGTTCTGAGTATGTGCTTATTCTCTTTATGAATATCAATGCTTCTTGGTTTTTGATAGAGAATATTGCATTATGACAATATACTGTGAAAAGATTCTGAGGATAAGAAGAATTACCTAAGGGCATAACCTCGTTAGTCAACCTGTGATTATTCTCATAGCCGAAAAAAAAAAACCTGTGATTATTCTGTGAGGCACAAGCTTCTTTATGCTAACCAGTTCATTCCCAACGGCCTTCCTTCTTAAACAGACCTATCCAATTTCACATGCGAACTATACCTTCTCTATCAATAGAGTGTGATATTCTGATTTCAACAGCAGAGTTTGTCTTAATACTTACAATTACACTATTATTTCAAACTGCAAGGATGACAGGTTGTACTGGAGATGCGTTCTTACTTGTATTTGTATACTTTTGAGTATTTTCTTTGTATACTATCCACTCGCAGTGGTAAATTTTCTGACCTGGATTGGGTAAAATTTTGGAAGGTTCGAATCAATGAAAGCTATGGAAACAGCTCTTGAAACCTCACCTCTTAAGACTAAAGACGAAATATGCAAGGTAAATCACAACAGCTGGTATTTTTTTGGTTGGTTGCTAATTCAGTGCATTTAAATGGCTTACGTTAGTTGAAATTCTTATCACTTTGACTCTTGGTGTTAAAGTAGTAGTATAACTCTTTTTCACATGCTTTATACACTTTGGGACACAAAATAAAGTATCTGCTTGGAAATACATTGTCAAATAATCTCAAAGTGAAGCCAGAGGGTGTATATTCTGCTCTACTCGTGAAACCAGAGGTGTATATTCTGCAATACTTGTGAAGCCAAAGGTGTATTACCTTGTTTTGCTTATTTTTAATCATATCATGCTTTCTTGTGGATTTCATGTTTTTCATTGTTAAAGACGTTTGATGTTGAATGAGATTGTCCTTGTTCTTTTCTTTGTGTGTGTGTGTGTGTGTTTTTGGGAGTAAGCCATTGGATGTTGGATGTCTTTAGCTGTATTTAGCGTCAGATGTTGATGTTATGAGATTAGCATGTTGATGATCTCTAACTACATGTGTTGATTTATCAAGTTGTCTCCTGATCTGGTGCTTATTTATTACCAGAACGGGTAAGTGTGTAGGAGAATTTTAAAGTTTTAGCCGCAATAATAAGCTGTCACTAAAAGTATGTTCGAGGCTTTTTAGTGGTGATTTCAATTTGTGGGTAAAAATACACTTTTAGCCACAATTAAATATTGTCACTGAAAATTAAATTTTAATCCTTCATTTGGTACTTTAGTGGCAACATAGTTGGTTTTAGTCGTAGAATTACTTTAATTTGTTGCAATAATTGTTGTGGCTAAATATCTTACATTTAGTGTCATTTTTTGCATTGCGGTTAAATTTTTCACATTCAGTGGCAATTTTAAAAATGTCATGGCTAAATCATTTAGCCACAGCACATACTGCCGCGACCCAGTGGCAATAAAGAAATTGCCACTAAGACACATTAGTGACAATTTTAACACATTTAGCTACAATAAATTTTGCGGCAAAAGATCAAATTTCTTGTAGTGTCTATACCTGACAAGCAGATCAAACCTTTGTGTTTGTATGCATCTGTGCATGTAGCGCAGAGAGAATATGAGAAAGACAGAAGGGGGGAGAGAGAGAGATGGAATGGCGTCAAGTACATGGAAAAACAGGTAGTAGTCTTTTTTACTATGGTATATAGCTTACCTCAACTTTACTCTACTCTACTCAATGATATCTTATCTTAACATTTGTAGAGTCGACTACATGAATTATGTTTAGCCATTGTGCTCTATTAAGGGCCATATTTTCTATAAGTTTTCATTTTTTTTTTACTGTTTCATTTAAATTTATATTGTTACCGTTTCTGTGACAACAACTGTTACTGTTATTCAGAACTATGGTGTTGCCTGTACTTTTTCATGGATAAATTCATTCTTAATTTATTTTTCCTAGTTTTATCACACATTTATCATAACATTTTTGTTTTCAACACACTTAATTTTGATGTGTTGTTTCTTAGTTGTCCAATACGTAGTACCTTAAATCATAGAGGATCTTATGGTCATTCTATTGAACTTTGTTGAAATTGTCGAAGGTGTCATACTTTATTTATTTATTAGAATTGGAATAGAAGTACCAGATAAATAGGAGATTGTATACAAACTTTAGCTCTTTGTTTGTCTCTTAAATCATCTAGTTAAATTTTAATACCTTTTTCGATCTAAGGAGTGAGTAAGAACCAAATCATGTATATGTAAAGAGATACACACAATAATAACAAACGTGTAATGTTAGGGTTTTTGTTTAGTTGCGTAAATGTGTCCTATCTTTTTATTTTTGTATTGAGAGAGAGAGAGAGAGAATGGCTGGTTGGTTTATTTTGGGGTGGGGGGAATTAATGCCTTTTTTCGCTATTTATATCGGTATTATTGGGGGGGGGGGGGGGGGGGGGAGGGGGCAGAGAGAGAGAGAGATATGAGGGTGACCTCTGGGTTGTCGTGACCATTTTTGCTTCTTTAAAAAAGGATATGCTATTCATTAAGAGAAGAGAGAGACGTTTGATGAGTTTATTTGAAACCGTCGGATGAGTTTATTGAAGTCTACCCTATTTTATATTATGGATATGTTACTTATTAAGAGAAGAAAGAGATGTTTGAGCTAGTCTAGAATTCTTTACACCATTTCAGTTAAGAGTTGATAACCCTAACAAATTTTGGGATCCTTCTATTTTGGGGGCCCCAAGTGAGTGTTTAACTTGCCTGTCTTATGGGTCGGCCATGGACAATGATAGCCAATTTTTTTTTGGGAAATTTGAAGGTCGGTACAAAATTTTAGACTTAATTGAGTTAAACCACATTAAGGAAACTTATTAGACTCTAAGTGCATTTTTTTGAAAAAAGATTAAAATGTCATTCAATACTCCATTACTCTCTCTCTTTCTCCATTACTCTCTTTTCCGTATTTTCTCTCTATCTCTATTCATGTTACTTTCTTTATCTATTCCCTATTTTCTCTCTCTCTCTCTCTCTCTCTTTCTTTATTTTCTTTCAAATATGTAAATATTTGATTTATTTTTTCATATCTTTCTCTCCCTTATTTTTTTTTGCTCTCTCACTCTCTCTCTCCTATTTTCTTTCACTATTACTCTCTCTCTCCTATTTTCTTTCACTATTACTCTCTACTTATTCTCTCTTTCTTTATTCTCTCTTTTTATATTAACGTAACAAAACAATTATACCAATCAGTTACAATTGTTCTATAATATACCAAATAGTTACTCATGTGTTATAATAAAACAAATAGTTACACCAATCAAATTACATAAAATTATTAAACTAACCAAATTTGTCATTCAGTTGTTTGCATAAACTAAAGAGTTATACTATTTAGTATCACAACATAGTTATACTAATTATATGCACCATATTAGATTTATCATTAAATGGTGTATATAATTGGTGTAACCATGTCGTGATACTAAATGGTGTAACTCTTTAGTTTATGTAAACAACTAAATGACAAATTGAGTTGGTGTCGTAATTGTTTAGTTTATTAGAACATATGAGTAACTTTTTTGTGTATTATAGGTCAGTCATAACTAATTGGTGTAATTATGGTGTTGTAACATTGATATAAAGAGAGAAACTGTGATAGAAAACAAGGGGAGAGAGAGTGAGAGTGAGAGATGAAAAAATCAAATCAAATTTTTACATATTTGGAAAAAAAAAATTATCAATGGGAGAGAGAAAGAGAAAAAAAATAGGGGGAGAGTAATGGAGAGAGTGAGTAACAGTGTGAAAAATATGAGGGGAGAGAGATGAGGAATAAGAATTATGCATAATTTAAGGAAGGGTAAGTAAGTAAAATAAATAAAAGGTCATTTGAGTTTGTAATTAATTACAAGATATTTTATTGAAATTGAATTTAATAGAGTAAAAAACTTATCTATATACTTTATCTCAAATAAGTCTAAAAAAATGTACCTACAATCAAAATTTTTTTTTTCTTTTTTTTGGGTCCAGATTTACGGGGATAAATGGTATTTTATATATTTAAGAATTTATATTTTATACCTTCAAAGATTAAATTTGTGTATATCTCAAATATTAGATTTTTCACATTGTACCTTCAATGTATTGAAAATATTTCAATTTAAACTTTTCGTTAGTTTCTGTTACTCATTCTATCAAAATCAATCAGGTGAGTTTTAACGTAATAAACAACAAAAGTTAACAGAAGGGTCACATTGCAATATTTTTAATACATTGATGATGCACTATAAAAAATTTAAATTTTAAGGGTACAAAATACAAAATTTTAAATATTTTCGAGTGCAAAGTGAGGTTCCCTATTTATGGGTTGGGTGAGGCACATTCGTTTATGCATCAAGTTCTATACCATGGGAATTTTTATGTTTTAAGGGAAATGTATTGGATAAATGTGTCATAATATAATACGATTTGATACGACATGAACACGACTTAAAATAAGAAGATTTGAATTTTTCTTAAATCATGCGTTTTGTTAAAAAGTTGGACTCGACACGTTTCAAAGAACTTAAATCACCAGACAGCGGACACGGTGAATTTGAAATTGCAGACTGGAAGGTCCGTTGTTGATTTTCTTTTGCACAACATAACGCTAGAAATTTGTGACCTGTAAGGTTTTACTAATGGGCCATGTGTCATTTTTTTTTTTTTTTTAAAGTATTGTGATTTGTATCATATCAAAATTTGTTCAAATCATAATCGATCTGTTTATAATTGTGATTAGTCAATTGGTGTTACATCAAATTCGTATCGTGGGAAAGTCGTATTTAGTCAAATTCGTATCAAATTTAATTAAATATCTCTCAACATATATAATAAATATCTTTGATGGATCAACCCGTGTATAAATTAATTTCGTACAAAATTTGTATTGAATTGGCGGATTGTTAGCAATTATCAACCTTGTATACCACCAAATGAAAAATTTCAAGCACGGGTTATCCCTACTACTAGATAAAAATGCGTTTGTATGCATAAAAAATAAAAACTTGTGAAAAAAAAAAAACTAGTAAGAAAAGACTAGTGAAATTATCAATCGGTAAGATAATTCTTTCTTCACTCACTTAACTATTATTTTAATATCAAATTTAGTTATTTTATTCAATTGTTTGAATTACACGTCAAAATATAATAGTTTAGAAAGAGTAATGATAGTCTAAAAAATTGATGTATAAAGTGATAGTCTCACTACAGACGTCCAACAGTTAAATTCACAACAATATTATTAGACTCTGTCATTATTATATTATTAAGTCAATAAATTAAATCAATTTTTTCAAGTCCTAAAAATATTACTCATTGAGAAAACCCAGAGATTCCTTTCTCCTTCACGATGTCTACCGTGGGAGCTGCACATGGGAGCCCACCTTAAATTATACATGTACATTAGAAATTGCATGAGCTTTTAGGCACGGTTTAATAAAAAAAAAAATAATTAATAATTAAAAAAATAATATATTTAAAAAATTAAGACTAAAATTTAGCAAATCTTCTTTAGAATCATACAATCAAAAAATAAATTATTCATTCCTACTAGAGAAAGAAAAAAGATATAAAGAGAGAGAATATTTAGTCACTTTTGTTAGCTTAAAAAGATCTGAATTTATTGGGGTTTTCAAGTGGGGAGGCGGGGGGGACTTTACCCATTGGGTTGAATGAATCTCACTCACTCTCTTTTGGTAGGCTAACTTAATGATTCAAAATCAATTATATCTTATTAGTATAGATATATATTAGAAATTGTCCATGTCTTTAGGCGTGGTTTAATACAAAAATATAATAATTCAGAAAAGCAATAGTTTTCATTGTCACCCACGATGGCCAGCGGGGGAGGTACACAGGGGCCAGGGCCCACCCTCTCTTTTTTCCTGTTTTTATTGAAAATAATCCTTTTTTCAATATATACTAAAAAAAGACCAGTGAAAGTCAGTATAGTCAATATATACTAAAAAATAATTAAAAAAATCTAAAGTTCTGGTCCTTCACTAGAGCCACCATTGGAGTTACAAAGGGGCTAGGGCCCACCCTCAATGTTTTTTTTTTTGGGTTCAATTGTCAGATATCTGAATTAGTTTACGCACATTTCAATTAATTCTTTTTCTGTTATGGTCAAAAATAAAGTCATCCACGTCGAAATTAGAGTATTTATGAGAGATAAAATTTCCATAGTCTAACCTCAAAAAATTGTCATGATTCAAACTCGGAATGTTTTAGTTTATAACTCGTCTCTGTTATCTCTTGAGCTACCTTGGAGTTACCCTTAAGGCTTGTTTGGATGAATTTTGGGGAGGGATTTGGATTGGCATCTCCAAATCTTTTCAAATCTAAACCCCTTTTTACGAATATGATATTCAATATTTAATCCAGTTCATATTCATGTTTGGTATGCAACACATGCACATGTAGGACATACGAATATATCATAATTATTAACAACTATTTGTCCTATAAATAACTATTTTACTCTTGATCAATCCAATTCATATCCATGTTAAATGGTATAATTATCTTCTACATCTTTAACCCCATTAACCCATCTTTTCAAACTCACCTTCTCCCTACGTTTAACGAAATCCATGATCATGAATTTAATTTTCGGGTCAGCTACGGGCTTGATTTGGGAACACAGGATTAAATTTTTAATCCAAAAATAAAATTTGGGAGTCCTTTTAACTATTTTTTCCATACTTATCTTGTCAAGCTCTCTCATATCCTTCTACCAAACATCCCCTTAATGTTCTGTTCTCCTTGTCCATTTGCACCGCGACAGCTACATAGGGGTTAGGGCCCACTTCCAATTTTTACATTCCCGTTGTTAGGTTTTTCTAGGACCCAGGTGGTCAAGATACTTAGGTAGGACGTATATAATAAGAAAACACTAGCAAACGATATGAATTAGTAAGACACTCCTTTTTTCACTCACCTAACCATTATTTTAATATCAAATTTAGTTAGTTTATTCGATTGTTTGATTCTGACGCCAAAATATAATAATTCAGAAAAGCCAAAGTTTCCACACTAGCCAAGGCCACCGGGGAGCTATACACACAAGCTAAGGTTAAATTGTAAAGAAGGGATATTATAGTAATTAGACAATATATCCTATTAGTTGGGTTTTTAACCCATTCCCAGGTGGATTAGTATTAACCCATATAAGTAGGTTACGACACACTGTGCAAACCGGGTCAAGGATAAACCCTAATGAGATTTTCTAGTCCTTTTTTTCTTCCCAAAGATGGGATAAATTTCATTATCCAATTTTTTTACGCTGCATATTACACTATGTATCGAACAATGTATTTCTTAATGTTCCGATCTCTTCCCTTTTCTACCTCCAAATTCTCTTCTATTATGAACTTCTTCACTAACATTGATCAATTACGAACTTAAAGGTGTACATATATTCGCTCCGGCACCCTTTCTCTAGCAAACTAATTTTAAGAATGAGGTCTACTAACTAGGACACATGAGACACACACCATACACACATACATATCCACCCACTCTATAAATAGAAGTGAACTTAACTCAGCTGATTCAATAATTCAAGGCTGCAATATTTTAATGACAATTTGGATCAAATCCACCAAAATTGGTAATTTTGAATATTCTCACTAATCTATCAACAATCTCCCAAAAACATCCCCAAACAAATTACCTTAAATTGACCAAAGAATTTGTCGAATCCGCCAACAAAATTTAACAAAAAAGCAATTGGTAAGGCATTGAAGACTGGAACGTTGGTGGAGTGTGTGTTCTGCACACACACTCACACACACATGTGAAACTATGACACACACACATTTCAAGATATTTCCTTGAAATTTACACCGGTAATTTCGGATAAAGTCATAAATAAACCATATATAACAATTAACTAGTAGTAGCAAGCAAAAAATAAAATGGCAAGTGGCCAACAATACTCGACAACTCATCTTCATCTGGAAAACACAACAACTTGGAAAAAACAACAACTAAAATAAGAATAGTTAAACCAATTTGTAAGACATTGAAAACTGAAACGATGGTGGAGCTAAGAGTTTTGCAGTCCTTATGAAAATTATGAACGTCTCGCTATCATTAGATATAAAATGTAAAGGGAACTATAACTATTTCAGAGCATAGTAAGCTTTAGAAGTAGTTGATTTCATTAAACCAGATTTATAGAATTCACTAATATAATATATCTTATTAAGTAGTGCGATCATAAAAACTATACACCGTACTCCCTAGTAATTCAACGGTTTACATAAAAGGTATCTACTGGAGGCTACAGTGCAGAGTTTTTATGGTCGTACTACTTTATATATATACATATGAGTAATGCTATTGTGACCTAATTTGCTAATCTAATTCATTATGATCTTTGGATTAACTGCGGGCTCCATCAAACATTAGAATTTGGTGTTGATCCAATAGTTTCACTGAAATCATATCATTATGTCAACAAATTAGATTTAAATAGGATTACTCTATAGATATATACCTACATCTCACCTCAAAAAACAAGACTTATATAATTAGAAGTCAACTCAACGTAGTCATGAAAAGAACATATACAACTGGCAAATGAATTTTTTTTGGCAAATGGCTTTATAGTGGTAGATGAAGAATTCATTTGCATATGCGCAATGACTTGGGCAGAAGCAACTAATAAGAAAAGAGTAGTTATATCAAATTGTAGGGCATGCCTTTTCTGGACCAAACCTTTTGATTATTTATTATTCAAGGAATCTTTATTACAATAATAATCAAACCAACAATGAAGTTAATATAAGCATCTATTCAGTTCATTTACATTCAATTCGTATTAAGTATATACCTCGTTTTTACAACGTTGAAAACCTACCACTCTCGCACCTCCTCGTGATCTCTTTCCCACCAAGACATACAGATGGAGCTTCAACATTTCAGTCATGAGCATCCAATTATCCTCAAAGAAGTGCAAAAACAGGGTGAAGGTGACGAATGTTTCTGTTATGCATGTGAGAAAGTGATCTTGGACTCTGCATATAATTGTGGAGAGTGTTCTTACTTTCTACACAAAAGTTGTGCAGAACTCCCCCGGGAGATTGAAAACTCCCTACACTCCAAACACCTTCTAACCCTCCATTATGATGATAAGTATATTTGTGATATCTGTACAGCAAGTGGAAATCGATTCGGCTACTGGTGTCTTCCTTGCGACTTTATTATCTGCAATTGCATGTCATGTTACCTAGCAGAAGAACGCGTGGTTACAAATGAATTTCATGAGCACCCTTTAGCCCTCATATTTAGGCCAATCTCTTTCCTTTGTGATGTTTGCCGCATGGAAAGTAAAGATATGTCCTATGTATGTTTGACTTGTCAATTCGTGGTCCATAAGAGTTGTCTTTCTTTACCTAAAACCATCGATCGTAGTTGTCACGATCACCCTCTCACTCTCATCTACCAGTATTCTATGTTAACCAATTTCGAACAGTATTATGGTATTTGTGAGTTCTCCATTTCCAAAGCTCAATGGGCTTATTGTTGTGGTCCGTGTAGATATTTTCTCCACGTGGAATGTTTAATTACAACTCCAGATCCACGTGGAATGTTTAATTACAACTCCAGATACTTTGAGGTGAGTTTATTCATTTTATCTTTTGTATTAAAATATTTGTTGTAGTAGGTCCTATCAAATATTGAAATTTGATATTAATTTAATGATTATAATAAAATCACATTATTAGATCAACAAATTATGTTAAATTTTTAAGGTTAAATAGCATTACTCTTTTCTTAGATCAATACTATTTTTAGATTTAATTTTCTAACCTAATTCATTACAACTATATATTGGATTGATTAAGGCTCCATCAACCATTGGAACTTGATATTAATTCAATGGTTACAATAAAACCACATGATTAGACAAATAAATTAGATCAAATTTTTAGGTCTAAATATCATTACTCATAGTTCCTTGATTTAGGTTAAGGGATTCTTGAATCCTTGGCCTGCTATAGGTATAAATAGAAGAAAACATATTGATATTGGTGCGATCTTAACTATTATCAGAGATCAATTCTGCCCCCGATGGATCATTCATTTTTCTGGTATACGAAATAGAGAATTTCACTAAATTTATCATTAGGATGTCTCGAATCGAACCTTTTGTCTTTATTTCAACCTAGGGAACACATGTCTTTTCGTTAGAAGAATTTTATTTATCTTTCTTAATGTTAAGTAAATGTTTTGTTTGGAATTTTGTGGTTTCAGAGGTGGTGAAGATGAGAATGAAGTTGATCAATCAATCGACCCTAATCTGCTACACTTACCGGTGACTGATGGTTCCTTAGAACTGTTTAGACATTTTGCTAAACAAATCAATCTTGAGGATATTGAGAGAGAGGCAGAGCTCATCCATTGGAGTCATGAGCATACGCTAATCCTTTTTGATGTGCAAAAGGATGATGATATCAACGATGATATTATCTTATGCGATGGTTGTGTGCAACCTCTATCATTTCCGTTTTACCGTTGTTGTGAATGCAACTATTTTCTCCATTTAAGTTGCGTCAACTTACCGAGAGAATTGCAGCACCCAATTCATCATGAACACCCAATGAAACTTTGCAAGGATACGAAATTCTTCAATGTCTTCTGGTGCAACGCTAGCTGCGTACGCTCAAATGGATTCTTCTACAAATGTGAAACATGTAAATTCATCATTGATGTCAAATGTGCTTTCCTACCTACTTCGATTGCACATCAAGCTCACAAGCATCCATTGGTTCAAATGAAAGGTTCACGGGATTTCTGCAAGGCAAGTGGTTTCAACTTCTCTACAAGCGGATTTAAATGTGATGATTGCAAGTTCAAAATATCCCACTCCAGTGCTCTACTCCCACCTACCATCAGGCATAGATGGGACAGACATCCTCTCACCCTGTCCTATCCTCCATTTAGTGACCATCTTGATGAGTTTCATTATGAAATGTGTGAGGACGAAATAAATCTCAGCCGTTGGATCTATCATTGTAGTGATTGCGATCAATCTTTTCATCTTCGCTGCATTAAAGACTACTATTCAAACATCAAGTATGGAGGTACCATTGAAGTTAATTGTCATTCACACCCTCTAACATTTGTACGAAAAGTAAGGAAGAGGTCCTCGTATTACAGCTGTGGTGATTCTTCCGAGAGTAATAAACCCATATTCGAATGTGGAGAGTGTAATTATACATTGTGCTTAAATTGTATTACTCCAAGTATATTGACTTAATTTTTGTTAGAAGTTCTAATGGTTGAATGGGTCATGAAATTGTATTATTTGTTAAGCAATGTTGTCGTCCACTGACACCTCATGAAAAAGGATAATGCTTCAACAGAGAAGAGCACACTAAATAAAGCAAAAAATGGACCTTATGTTGTAGAGAAAATCACACTATGACCCCTCACTTGTGGCTCTAATGGCAAATTTACATTTTGTTTTGTCTAAAACATAACTTTCTTTTGTATTTGGTCCTTAAAATCACACTAGCCACTTTGCCTATGTCGTGAGTATCCATTTGTCCACCAATGCAAAATAAACTACTCAAAACCACGTCATGGCCCCTCCTCATAATTTAAAAAAATAACAGATTTAAAAAAAAAAAAAAACTAAACTAACTATATGTTGGGTTTCCCTCCTTAGTGGGATCCATCTATTTCCTAAATATAGTCTTGTTAATTTTGGCATGCACCTTGGTTAGCACATGGCTTTTGATTTTGGTGGCTTTCCAATGCATGACTCTTGGTATATCCAAGATTTGGTTTGGAGTCTTCAAGTAAAAGGGATTTCGGCAGCCACATTGCAGACAGGTCCTTTGTCATTTCTTGGTTCCTTTGTTCTTCTCCTTTGGCTTGGCAAGAAGACATTGCTTGCGGTTTGGACTTGGAGATTTGGTTCACTTATTTTGTGAGGTATTTTCCTCTTGTGATTGACACCTTTGTGTGTTTGTAAGGCTTATGTCTTTTGGCCACTTTGTAAACTCCTTTGGTGATAGTGGAAGAAACTGACCTACCGGTCGTCGTAGACGTATCTCAATTTGAGGGAACCACGTAAATCTTGTGTGCATATTTATTTTATGTTATTTTATTTATATTGCTTCCATTGATTTACACTTGTGGGAAAGCCTATTTTTCCCAACATCTGGTATCAGAGCTATTGGTTAATTCGGTTTCGATTCGTTATATTTGTGTGTGTGAATTATGGACGGCAACGTTAGGCGTATGGTTAGTTTCAATGGCACAAATTGGGTGACTTGGAAAACTAAAATGGAAGACCTTTTGTTTTGTAAAGATTTGAATGGACCTATAGAGAGTGATAGTGGCAAACCGGAAGGGATGAAAGATGACGAGTGGAAAAAGCTAGACCGAAAAGCTGTCGGTTTTATTCGGCAATGGATTGATGATAGTGTCTTTCATCACGTCTCTACAGAAAATTCAGCACATGGTCTTTGGACCAAATTGGAGAGTCTTTATGATAGAAAGACGGCCGTGAATAAAGCTTTTTTATTTCGAAAGCTTGTGAATTTTAAATATAAGGAGGGTGCTCCTATTGCAGAGCATTTGAATGAGATTAAGAGCATTGTGAATCAGTTGGCCGCCATGAAAATTACTTTTGATGATGAGTTGCAAGCTTTGTTACTTCTTAGTTCACTTCCTGAAAGTTGGGAAACTTTGGTGGTCACAGTTAGTAACTCCGCACCTGATGGAGTGGTAACAATGAGTCAAGTTACCAGCAGCCTGTTGAATGAAGAGACAAGAAGAAAATCATCAGGTTCTTCTCACTCCAAGGCACTTGTGATGGAAAACCGGGGGAGAGGCAGGAGTAAGAATAGGGCTCCGCACAACCGTGATGAATCTAGAGGTCGTTCAAGTTCAAGTTCAAAGAAAGATGTTGAGTGCTATTATTGTCACAAGAAAGGGCACATGAAGCGGGAGTGCAGAAAACTCAAGTTCAAGGAGCAGAACAAAGAGAAAAATTCAGAGAAAAAGAAAAATGATACAGCCGTAGTTATTGATGGTGAACTCATGATTATCCGTGATGATGCTAGGCGTTAATTGATTGGCCAAGATACGGATTGGGTAATTGATTCTGGAGCTTCATTTCATGTTACTTCGCGGGCTGATTTCTTTACTTTTTACTCGCAAGGTGATTTTGGGAATGTCCGTATGGGAAATGAAGATGTGTCAAAAATTGTCGGCATGGGTGACATTTGCTTGGAAACAAATATTGGATGCAAATTGTTGCTTCGAGATGTGAGGCATGTACCGGACATTCGGCTCAATTTAATCTCTGCTGGAAAGTTAGATGATGAGGGTTACAACAACAATTTCAGTGATGGAAAATGGAAGCTCTCCAAAGGTTCTCTAGTGGTAGCAAAAGGAAAGAAGACTTGTTCTCTTTACACTATGCAAGCAAAAATCTGCAAGGGTGTTGTGAATACCTTAGAGAATGACTCATCCACCGATTTATGGCATAGAAGGCTTGGACATATGAGTGAAAAAGGATTGCAAGTTTTGTCCAAGAAAGAGCTTCTAGCGGGGATAAAAGGTACGCCTTTGAAAACTTGTGTTCATTGTTTCCATGGTAAACAAAACAGAATATCATTCCGTAGAAACATTGCATCTAGAAAATCTCATGTTCTAGATTTGGTACATTCTGATGTATGTGGTCCTTTGAAAGTTAGGACACTTGGTGGTGCTCTATACTTTGTCACTTTTATTGATGATCACTCTAGAAAAGTTTGGGCTTATACACTGAAAACTGAAGATCAAGTTCTAGATGTGTTTAAGCACTTTTAGGCCAAGGTTGAAAGAGAAACTGGTAGACAGTTGAAGTGTGTTCGCTCGGATAATGGTGGTGAATATATTGGACCATTTGATCAGTATTGCACCAGTCACGGCATCAGGCATGAAAAGACAGTCAAAAAGACACCTCAACAGAACGGGGTTGCAGAGAGAATGAATCGCACCATTCTTGAGAGAATAAGATGTTTGCTCTCACATTCTAAATTGCCAAGATCCTTTTAGGGTGAGGCAATGAGGACAGCAGTTGATCTTATCAATTTGTCTCCTTCAGTTCCGTTGAATGGTGATGTGCCAGAGAAAGTTTGAACAGGGAAGGAAGTCTTCTATGATCACTTGAGGGGATTCGGCTGCAGAGCCTTTGTTCATATTCCAAAAGATGAGAGGTCCAAGCTTGATCCAAAAACAAATCAGTGCATTTTTCTTGGCTATGGGCATGAAGAATTTGGCTACAGGTTGTATGATCCAGTTGACAAGAAAGTTGTCAGAAGCCGAGATGTTGTTTTCTTGGAAGATCATACTATTGAAGACATTGACAAGCTTGAGTCAGCTGAGTCTAGTACTGATGATCTTGTTGATTTAGATCCTCTTGATCCACCTGTTGTTCATGTTATTGATGAGGAAGTGCATACACCTCATGATGATGCAGCAGAAGATGATGTTGAGGCAGAGATTGAGGGGGAGCAACCACCCCAAGAGCCACTACCACAGACACCGTTAAGGAGATCTACCAGAGAAAAACAGCCATCCAGAAAATATTCTTCAAATGAGTATGTGATGATATCAGATCAGGGGGAGCCAGAAACTTATCAAGAAGTCTTGAAGCATGAGAACAAAACTGAATGGCTTAAGGCAATGAAAGAGGAAATGAAGTCTTTGCATGAGAATCACACCTATGATTTGGTGAAGCTGCCTAAAGGGAAGAAAATTTTGAAAAATAAATGGGTCTTCAGACGAAAGAATGATGGGAACAGTTCTCAACCGAGATTCAAGGCACGACTTGTTGTGAAAGGTTTTGGTCAGAGGAAGGGAGTTGATTTTGATGAGATCTTCTCACCAGTTGTGAAGATGTCCTCCATTTGAACAGTGCTTGGTATAGCTACGAGTATGAATTTAGAAGTTGAGCAGCTTGATGTGAAGACCGCATTTTTGCATGGTGACTTAGAAGAAGAAATTTATATGGAGCAACCTGAGGGCTTCATAGATAAGGGTAATGATCAGTTAGTTTGCAAATTGAAGAAGAGCTTGTATGGATTGAAGCAAGCACCGAGGCAGTGGTACAGAAAATTCGATTCTTTCATGACTGAGCATGGGTATTCAAGAACCACTTCAGACCATTGTGTGTTTGTGAAGAAATATCCAGATGGTAATTTTATTATTCTCTTGCTTTACGTTGATGATATGCTTATTGTGGGCTAAGACACGAGCAATATTAGCAAGTTGAAGTCAGAGTTGAGCAAGTCCTTTTCCATGAAGGATTTGGGTCCAGCAAAGCAAATTCTTGGGATGAGAATTGTTCGTGACAGATCACATGGACTGATTTGGTTATCTCAAGAGAATTATATTAAAAAGGTTCTTGAGAGGTTCAATATGGACAAAGCAAAGCCTGTTAATTGTCCACTTGCAGGCCACTTCAAACTTAGCTCAAGTCAGTGTCCTACAAGTGATGAAGAGAAAAATAAGATGCAGAAAATTCCCTATGCTTCAGCAGTTGGTTCTTTGATGTATGTCATGGTTTGTACTCGACCAGATATTGCTCACGCAGTTGGGGTTGTTAGTCGATTTCTGTCTAATCCGGGGAAAGAACACTGGGCAGCAGTGAAATGGATTCTGAGGTATCTTCAGGGCACTTCAAAGATGAGTTTGTGTTTTGGTAAAGGCGGGCCTATTCTTGATGGGTTCACAGATTCTGATATGGCTGGTGATGTTGATAGTCGAAAATCTACTTCTGGTTATTTGATTACTTTTGCAGGGGGAGCAGTGGCATGGCAATCAAGATTACAGAAATGTGTTGCCCTCTCCACCACAGAAGCTGAGTTCATCGCCATCACAGAAGCTTGCAAAGAATTATTGTGGTTGAAGAAATTCTTACAAGAGTTGGGTTTGAAACAAGAAAGGTATGTCCTTCATTGTGATAGTCAAAGTGCAATCCACTTGAGTAAGAATTCATCATTTCATTCGAGATCGAAACACATTGATGTTAAATATCATTGGATTCGTGATGTCTTGAATGATAAGTTGTTGCAACTTGAAAAAGTTCACACTGATGATAACACTTCAGATATGTTGACTAAAGCATTGACTAAGGACAAGCATGAGAAGTGTCGACTTTTGGCGGGAATGGTTGAATCCTCCACATAAGTCGGGAGGGGGAGAATTGTTGGGTTTCCCTCCTTAGTGGGATCCATCTATTTCCTAAATATAGTCTTGTTAATTTTGGCATGCACCTTGGTTAGCACATGGCTTTTGATTTTGGTGGCTTTCCAATGCATGACTCTTGGTATATCCAAGACTTGGTTTGGAGTCTTCAAGTAAAAAGGATTTCGGCAGCCACATTGCAGACAAGTCCTTTGTCATTTCTTGGTTCCTTTGCTCTTCTCCTTTGGCTTGGCAAGAAGACATTGCTTGCGGTTTGGACTTGGAGATTTGGTTCACTTATTTTGTGAGGTATTTTCCTCTTGTGATTGACACCTTTGTGTGTTTGTAAGGCTTATGTCTTTTGGCCACTTTGTAAACTCCTTTGGTGATAGTGGAAGAAACTGACCTACCGGTCGTCGTGGACGTACCTCAATTTGAGGGAACCATGTAAATCTTGTGTGCATATTTATTTTCTGTTATTTTATTTATATTGCTTCCATTGATTTACACTTGTGGGAAAACCTATTTTTCCCAACACTATAAAGGAATGGAAAATATTGACCTAACCAGACTCTGGTTTTATATATATGCTCATCACAATGCTATAAGAATCTGGTTTTCTTAGTGGATTGATTAAGAATTGCACCTAGTAACATTTTAAACTAAATTCATTAAATATCTTTTCTTGAGTAACACACATAAATTGTTCACAAATCAAGCATGTCTTCTAAATAAGGATTCTGTTACGAGAATCAAACTAGAGTTTTCTCCATATTAAATATCCTCTTTTCTTATGAGAAGTCAGCTCTTTAACATAGGCAGCAATTAAGTAGCTAATTGTTGGATGACAGAAAAATGAGGTATGTTGAAAGATTAGCCATGATCCTGGATGATTTTAAGGATGCCCATCTTCATATAGTTTGAAAAAATTCAAGACATTTGTATTTTTCTAGCCAGATATGAGTGTAGATCAGTTATTCTTTTGATTGTTTCATCCTCAGGGCTCCTCCACGAACACCATGACACATTTAGATTAGACTAAAAAATGAGATACCACATTGTAAAATAAAACTTCTCCTAGTTTTGATGTGAATGGAACCGAATCAGGGAAAAAATTAGTTGAGGTGAGTATAAATTAACTCGAACACTCCTGACCGTTAAAAAAAAAAAAACTTATACTTTAGAATCAGAGTTCAGACAAACTAATGGTACCACACATGTATTATTGTACTTTTTTTTATCGTATACCATTGCAAGAGGAGAGTGCACAGCTGAACTTCTGATGGTATAACTTTATAGTTTTTTTTAGGGAATTTTTGTAATATTACAACAGTTAGTAATGGAGTATTGTGCATTGTTTTTGACGAGTTTGCGTTAATTTTTTGGTTTGTTTAAACTATTTTTGGTAGTTTACTTCATATAAATATCATTATTTTTTTAAAAAAAGTTTAAATCAGCAAATTTCCTAGGGTTTTCTGATGTTACTTCTGATGTCATTTTTCTATTAAAGAACTATAAATTTTAATACAATTACAGACAAAAAATTTCATTGGCAAAACCTGACCTTTTACATACAAAATTAATTTTCGATTTTAATGTTCCACTTTTACCTAGCAAATTTTTCTAGTTGAATGTACTTTTTCTTATAGTGAATTGAACCTCAACTCCTATTTCCCTGCCACTCTTATGAACTCCAAAGCAAATCATGCTTCTTAGAGCACCGTATTAATTTCCTAGGGATTTTCTTCTTATGGACGTTCAATTTTCGAAAAAATGGCAGAAAATGGCAAGGATTATTTGATCTCTTGATCCTAGTGGAATGCCAATATAGACAAGACGTTCATACTGAAAAAGTACCCCCCCCCCCCCCCCCCCCCCCCCAAGGGCGGATCTACTAGTGGGCTTAGGTGGGCTGAAGCCCAGAGTAAAAAAAAAAAAAAAAATTACTACTAAGTACCAGCCCACCCCACTCCAAAAAAAAAATCCCATCTAACCCAACCCAACCCAACTAACCCAACCCAGCCCACCTCCAAAACTTCCCCAAAATCAGTCGTCCCATCCAACCACCTGCAAAGCTCCTCTGTCAGCCGAGTCCCTTCCCCAAATCTCCGGACAAGCAACGGCGCAACACAGGCGGAGGCGGCTCCTGCTCTTGGTCTTGGTCTAATCCTTCCATCAAATCTCTCTCTCCGGGTGTTGTTGCGGGGTCTATAGCGAAAGATGAAGAACCTGAATTTTTTTGTAAGAATCTGAATCTAATCCTTCCATGAAGTGAATTTTGATCATTTACACAAGAATCTGAATTTTTTTGTAAAAGAAATTAGTTAGCTTTTAAGTTTGGAAGTGGTTATTAGAGCAGAAGCATTCCTGACATAATATTTTTTCTATTCTTGCTAACTTGATTGTTTTTGAATGCTTTTTTTGAAGTTTTACTTCTGTTATGACTGATAGGTTGAAGCTAACAACTTCAAGAATGATAAGTAGATTGGTTGAGAATCCCTTATCTGAATTTACTTATATATGGCTAGATAGTTCCCAGTATTATTGTCAATGTAAAACTACATTCATCACATGATGCATAATATTATAAATTCTTCCTGGATAGGAAGTCAGTACCTGTTTGAGTGGAAGGAGTAAATGTGAGGTATTGAACTGGGACTTCTCTAATATCTGGGCGAAGACTGGAGGAGGCTTGTTTTCTTATATATTCATGCTGACTATTTATTGTTTTTTGCCTTACATTACTGTAGGAGACTAAATGCGAAAACTCAATTTTGTGGGTTTTTGTGTTCTAAGTTCTAACATACTTTAACTTATTATTCTGTTTAAACAGCTGTTGAGGATGCTCTCATTTCTTGCAAAAGAACCTCATGACACCTACTGGTTGTTGAAATTCCTCGAGCATTCTAATTTCAATACTCTGATTTCAGATCTCTTAGGATTCAAGTAAATTCAAGATCATCACTGATTATCCTTGATTATCAAAGTGTGTTTGATGTTAGATGTTATACCTATTGAGGTGCACCTATTTACTTTCACTGGTTTCTTTGTATTTATATGTTGACATTTTCAGGTGTTCATGTTTTCTTTTCCTTGAAATTTTATTGTGGGAGATTAGTAATTTAGAATCTAAGTGCAAGATATAGGTCACAAACAGTATGACAGTTTTCTTATGTAGCAGAAATTAATTAAAAAAAAAAAAGGAAAAGGAATGAAAGGCAAAGTATGGCATTGCCTTCATCACTTTTGTAATTTTTAACAATGTTTGAACTCTGAATTTTATGTTCAGATCTCAGGTTTGAGGCAGCCCTCATCTGCGCAAAACTGGCTTGGTTCTCAAGGTAGCTCCTCTGGTCTTATAGTGAAGAGAACGATCAGGGTTGATATTGCAGTGGACCAATTTCCTAATGTATGAATTGTTTTTCTGTTCTGGTGTGCCTTTTTGTGTTGTAGTTTTGCTGCATTTAATTTTGCAATTCATTTTGCCAACTTCTTGTTGCAGTTTAATTTTGTTGGGCTCCTCCTTGGTCCTAGACGGAATTCTCTCAAGCGTGTGGAAGCTAGTACCGAGTGCCGTGTTCTGATCAGAGGACGTGGTAGTATCAAGGATCCTGCCAAGGTACTGATGAAATCATCTTTCATCTGTTGTTCATTGTATACGATGGCATTTTTTCTGACACAATAATTCATGGAGATGAGGTAGGGGAGCAGTTGGGGAAAGTTCATATTTTACATTCATCCTGTGTAGCATCTTATTTCATTTTTCATTTCTTCTAAGAAGGATCGAAGCAATAGATTAAATGCAATAGATACAGATTCAATAATAGATGTCTTTTGTTCTAAGAAGGATCGAAGAGTCCAATTTCTTTAGTAAGGATGTGATGGTCTATGGAGCTTATCCGCTGGTCTTTTGGTTTTCATGGATCCTTTATGCGTTGGGAGGTTGTTTTTGTTCCTTTTGATTCAGATTTACTTGTACATTTGGTAAATTATTCGTTTGTTTGAAAGGATTAAAGCCAACTTGTGGCTTTTTCCTCTTTGCTTCTTGTAATGGTGTTCCTTTCTTTTTATATATTTCTCTCCTTTAAAAAAAAAAAATGTTTACCTTAGCTTAGCCCGGGGTAAACAAAAATCCTGGCTCCGCCCTTGCCCCCCCCCCCCCCCCCCCCCTCCTTTCTCCCTTGTTTTCCTGGATCTGAGAGTTCTCTTTCTTTAACCGTTCTATTTATTTTTGGACTCTCACAGACTCATTTGTAACCGTCTGATCTCTTCTACGCGTCACCATCTGATTTTACTTATTTTGAGTGTAAACAATGTCCAATACTCTTTTATCCATTTTCATAATTAAATGATACAATTCTAATTTCGGACACATGTTCAACACTTCTTCAGTGACATGTTTAACATTTCTTATAGACCGTATCTACTATTAAATAATGAATAAGTGTTGATATGTAATTAACAAAACTTAAAAATTTGACTAATAAGTATCTTATATTATGAGAGAATATATAATTATTAAAACTTGGCATGTGTAAAGTTGTAATCAAAATGTAATAACAAAAGAAAAATATATATAAAAGATTTAGAAAGGAGCAATTGACATTCATAATAAGGGTTTATTATATTGAGACACTTTGTGATTCAATATATAAAAAACACCCATTGCCAATCTCATTAGTTTAGTTGCCACATTTCTTAAAGCAATTCGAGTTTGTTGATGGATCATTCTCACCAACCAACAAATATAGTGCATTTTAGAAAGCAGCTTCCCCACAAAGGCTCACATAACAGTTGTGGCAAACATAGCCACATTTTTAGGCTTTTCCTTTTTGCCCATTTTTGGCCACTTTAAGGTCTTGCATAACAGTATGTTTTAACATTATACATGAATCCATATGTAGTTTCGTTGCTTCATAAAAGATATTATTCTTAACTTGCATATTCATTATAAGGTTGTCGACTGAATTGTGATATTAGATTATTTAAAGCTATTAAATTTTTAAAATTAACTTAATTATTTTTTATTTGTTATGTTTACAGTTTAGCAACGTGTAATGCATAATTCTTCAAAAGTAAAATGATCGTTAGTTCATTTCTTTGTTTTTTTTAATGGTAATGCATACATTTCTTTGTTTTTAAAATTATTGCGGCTAAATATTTCACTTTTAGTGATATTTTTCATATTGTACCTAAAATTTTTATCTTTAGTGACAATATTGAAAATGTCATAACTAAATTATTTAGCCACGACCCATATTATCGGGGCCACTGACAATAAAAAAAATGTCACTAAAAGATATAGTTCCCAATCTACCATGAACACCCATTGCAACTTTCTCAACCTAATAAATCCTACGAGGTACTCGTGTGTGATGCTTGCTACGTATACATCAATGGATTCTTCTACGAGAAATGTTATTTAGACTAAAAATGTGAACTTCAAAAATGTACTTAATAATCACAATAATTGAATATGTAGTAAGTATCAATAAATACTTGACTCACAGTGAAATTAATAGTTGTGATTATCAAATACATTTTTTAAAAGAAAATATTATGTAACCTAAATTTGCATTCCAAATGAACGAGGACCATTTGATGAGTGGGTCCCATCAACTTTTTTAAATGAGAACCACTGATCCAATACTCCTTATTGATTTGGGATACAAATTTTGAATTACAAATTTATGTTACATAACATTACTCTTTTTTAAATCCATGTAGCATTACTGTTATTCTACCATGTAAAACATATGAAGTCTTCCTTGATGTTAAATGTGCTTTCCTAACTACTAGGATTGGATTACACTAATCTCCTTGAGATGTGACAATTTGGATCTATTGCTCCAAGTTATCCCAATCTATGTTATCTTCAAATTAATAAACTCAGGAACGTCGTTTGGTGGTCCACCATCAATTCATTAAACTATGCACCCAAAAAAGTGATGGGTAGGGAATCCAATGTAAATTGGAGTCCCAACCACGTAAAAAGTTCTATTTTTAAAATATTTTTTACTATTTATATAATAAAGTATAATATAATTTAAATCTAAAAAATAAATAAAATGACTTATTTTTCGTGGTTGAGATCTCTTTAAATTTTATTTTAAAGTTAATCCAACGGTTAATATTAACACCTCAAATTTAATAGGAAAAATAGGACCCTAAAGGTGCGTTTGAGGTAATCTTTTAAAAGTGTTTCTAGAACTTATAACTTCTCATAAATACTTTAAAAAAATAGTGTTTCGAACTGTCCCACCACCACCACCACCCTCCACCGCCCCACCCCCATCACCATCACCGCTACCATCACTGTCGCCGCTGCCAACCCCCCACCACAACCTGCCACAACAACCACTCCCGCCACCCCACCACTAACACTACCCCCACCGCCCCACCACCACCCCCACCACACCGGCCGCCATTCCCACCATCAACTCTACCACAACAACCATCACCATCGCCCCACCACCACCAAAGTCGTCGTTGCCACCACAGCCGCCATCCCACCGCCACCTCCACCACCCTACCACCACTCCCACCACTATCACCACCACCACTGCTATCACCCCACAGCTACCACTACTGTTGTCACCTTATAACCACTGCCACTATCCTACCATCACTCCTATGTACCCTACCACCACCCCCACCACCCGATCACCATCTGCACGACCATCACCATTATCACCATCCCCGCCACCCCCCACCACCACTGCTGCCACCCCCCACTCCCACAATCGCCATCATCACCCACCACTGATTGCTATCACCGTCGTCCACCGCCACCACCCACCATCATCGTCATCTCATTCTTATATTTATTACCACTACCACCATCATCCCATTACCAACGTCATCCACCGTCAGCACCTACCACCATCATTGTTGCCCACCATCACCCGTCGTCGCTCACTATCGCCGTCAACCACTATCACCTACCACCACCAACCACCACTACTACCATTCATCACCACCCATCACACTGTCGCCCAAAAACACTCGTCGTCGCCCACCACCACCATCGTCACTGCCCCTCACCCCCACCGTCCCACCACCACCACCACTACCATTACCGCCACCCTACCACCACCGCTACTGTCTCACCATCACTCCTACCACCCCTGCCACCGCTACTACCCCGCCTCCATCCCCACCCCACCCCACCCCACCCCACCGTCATCGCCACCCCTATCACCACCCAACTCCAATTGCTATCACCAATGTCCGCCATCACCATCGTCATCTTATTCTTATATTTATTTCCATTACTAGCATCATACCACTATCAGCATTATCCCACTACTATCGTCGTCCACCGTCAGCACCCACTACCATCTGTTGTCTCCCACCATTACTGTCACCCACTATCACCCACCCCTACCACACCTATCACCACCACCATCATTCGCCGCCACCCATCACACTGTCACCCAGAAGCACTCGTCGTCACCCACCACCACCATTGTCGCCGCCCACCACCACAACCATCATCACTGTTGTTGCCCCACAACCACCACTGCTAACCACCATCACCGTCGCCCATCACCACCCACACCCACTACCACCACCGCCGTTATCGATAGTTGTCGCTACCACCATCGTCACCCAAAATCCACCATCACCGTTGTCACCCATAGCTATCACTACCACCACGGTCATCGCCACCCACCACAACCATCACTGTCTCCCACCACCACTACTATCACTGCTCACCCCTATTACAATCGGTAGTTAAATTCATTTATCTCTTCTCTATGTTTGTAATTTGATTTGGATGTGAATACAAATATGCTTATTGTTGACTTTTTTTTTATTACTCCGTGTCTTCAGACATTAGGAATAACTAGTTTAACAATAAGAGCAATACTATTAAAACCTCAAAAATTAATTTTATTTATTGACATAATAATGTGTCAAGTACAGGGGCGGAGCCACCCTTGGGCTAGGGTGGACACATGCCCCCCTCCAAATTTTTTTCCCTTCATATTGAACATGTAATTTTTGAAATAAAATTTAGACATATTTAATTATGTACATCCTACTATTATTTTCTGCTGATATCGATTTGAATAGACTTCTAGTTAAAATATTGTTAAATTTAAGGATCTAATACATTGTGATATTAAGTCTAATAATGAGTCAATATTTAATAAACTCCACTATTCATCCAATGGTCACAAACTATTGAGACTTCACTAATTAAATCTCAAATTAGGTACAACAAATATTATTGTTAACTTTTAGACACGTTTCAGACATATTCGAATATGTTTTAAATATATTGAGGTTATTTTATAATTTTTTTAAACTGTAAGATTATTTCGTTATTGTATAAAAATGTGTGCCGCTATGTAGTTAAATTATAGGATCATAAATGAAAGATTGTTACCACGATTTTATATATGAAAGAAATATTGTTTATAAGATTGATTAGGTAAATTTTTAATCAATAAATTGCACTTTACTCCATGATCTATTATTTTTGTTTCATTTTTCACCCTCATCTATAAATTTTTTTACATTACATCCTAAAATATCAATTTTATTTCATATCACTTCAATAGATAAACGACTGTCAATTTTTTGACAAATTAGAAGGGCAAAGTTGAAAATTTGTTAAAGCAGGGAGGGAAACTCCAAAGAGCTTTTCGCCAAGTTCCTAGTACCACTTTATTTTATCTATGGGAAGAAAAAGAGTCGGCCAAGGGAAAAAAAATTGGAGCTTAGGAAGGACAAAGTCATGAATAATTATTTTTCTTGATTTTTGACCTGCACATATACAATAGACAGTTGCTTATTAACAGTACAGACCACTCACATGCACATTTACCATCAAAAAATTGAAAGTCGTTATCTATTGAAGTGATATGAAACAAAATTGATACTTTAGAGTTCAATGCGAGAAATTTTATAGTTGAGAGTGTAAAGTGAAATAAAGGTAATAGTTCAAAGGGATAAAGTAATAGTTCAAATGCTGTAATGTAGTCATTCTGTTAACTTCTGTTATTTTTTTCGTCAAAATCCACCTATTAACACTGATGAAAAAGCTAACGAAAAATTAATAGAAAGACTATATATACAATACTTTTGATACATTAAGTGTGCAATATAAAAAATTTAATATTTGAGGGTATAAAATAAAAAAATTTAAAATTTTTCAAGATACATAATACAATTTTGATTCTATTAAGACTTTCTCAATAAAGAGCTTACGGGACCGCTCCTTGTCAATAATTCATAAAGCGAATAGAAAGATGTTTGAAAATATCATGGGATCCATGGGTTCCTTTTTCACAAATGCTTTTTTCCATATACCATTGCACGTTTCGTGCTTCCTTTGGGCTCCACGATGTCTGATTTAGATATCACCGAGGAGTTGGTTCACCGGAGTATCAACTGAATTTGTTAATTAAGATTGAAAGTTTGAGTTTTAGAGTTTATATTGGAATTCAGGAGTTGATCGTTATGTTACCTTAGCCAACTTATTTTCGAGAAGAGTAACGGATGCGGTCAAAAGCCTTATAATTCCGCCAATGAGAGTCTATCGAGTAGTCTCCGATTACTCTCCTTTATTTCCATCCTTTTTTGATTACCAAAAAAAAAGGTTTGATTTATAGATGCTCTCTCGCTTTCTCTCTCTCTCTCTCTCTCTCTCTCCGAATCCATAAGATTTGAAAATCACCGACCCATAAGTATTTGATTATTCAGAAGTGGGATGAAGGGTCCACTTATGACAAATGCTTTTTCCCAAGTCACCGAAAGTGGAGTGCTTCCTTTAAAACAAAGTGTGGACCACAACCACGATGAATTCACTTAATCATCGTTTGTTCGCGGGAGAGGTCCACGGTTGACAAAAAAAAAAAAAAATTGAGAGTTATTTATAATTTTTAGGGTTCATTTGTAATTATTAAAAATAATTTATAAATTTTGAAGGTTGTTTATAATTTTTATTTTTTACAATCAATCCCAAACAATTTCAAAAGTTTTAAATAAAGTCTAAAAAATTATAATTTAAACTATAAAAATTGTAAAATTTCTCCAAAAATTATAAATTTTTGTAGTTATAAATAGATCGAAAAACTTGTATCTGAACTCAAAAAATTTATAAAATTTATCAATAAGGAGCTGAAATTTGTTTTTCGGTATCTTCTCCTTGTTCAAGATGTATTTTCAACCATTATCCTTTCTGTCCGTACTGTAATATTACAAAATAATTTGTAATCATAGATTGTGAGTTGATTTATTTGTAATCATTGATCAAAAAAATTTTATAAGTGACACATTTTAATTAAACTTAAAAAAATGGAGAATTACATCCACTCCCTGAAGTGTGTCACTTAATCACTCAGATTCCCTGACATTTAAAATATTACACACAGACCCCCTGAAGTTTGTATGCGCGTAACACTTAGACCTTTGCTATAAATATATTAGTTAATGAAATACACCCAGACCCCTTGAAGTTTGTAAACATATATTACTTAGACACTTTAAGTTTAAAATGTTATACTTAGACAAAAAATATTTCAATCAAATAAAATATCAAATATTTTAAATTTTATAATTAAAATTCATGTTCTATTGTATCATTTATTGAAATAAAATCAAAAATAAAAATTCAAATTTTTCTTAAAAAATCGTAATTAGTATACAATTATATTGAATATTAAATACGATAATACGATAAAATTTAAAAAAATAGGATGTGGATATTACTAGGATACGTCTCCAATAAATTATATTTTATATTTTACTATTATTTAGCGACTTAAAAATTATAATTTTAAACAATTATTTAACAATAGTAAGCAAAATTAGCAATTTTTATATTGAAAAATATGTAATATCGTCTCATTTTGATATATCAATAAAATGAACATGACCAATTAAAGAAATTAAAACCAACATATAACTAGATGGTTTGTTTATAAGTATTTGTTTTTAAGATTATTAGCACTGCAACACGTGCGTTGCACGTGAAAATTTTCTTTAAAATATTTGATAAAATGCATAAATATTTAATTACATAGTTAAATTAGATATAATTTCATATTTATCATACTTAAATTGTTTCTATTGTAGATGAAGATAAAAATATACATATATTAATTTTTTGGCACTTGAGATAATATTGTATCAATAAAGTTGTCAATGTGTATTAATATTGGAGTTTTGGAAAAAAAAAATAATGTTTTTATATTTCCTGTTAAAAGTAACATAACCATCTAAAAGTTTTACAAATATAGAGATTTAGATGACTATGCAAGTAATGGCCTTGACTCAATACATCTAACAAAATCCCCCTCCATTAACCTCAGTCCTTTGCATCAGATAGCTTATGTGAGCATATCAGATTAGCAATATAGCCGAATATTAGTAGCATGTGAAACACGGATACTCCCAAGAAGGTAACGTATTTGTGTTAGACACATGTTAAATACAGTTTTATTCATGTCTATAATTAAATAATAAAATTTTAATTTTGAACACGTGATCAACACATCTTTGGTGACTTGTTCGGCACTTTTTTAGACCACAATTATTATTTAACAATGAACAGGTGTTGATATGTGTAAAAAAAACTTAAAAATTTGACTAATAATTATATGATACTATGAAAGAATGTATAATTAGTAAGATTGGACATATTACAATTGTATTCAACATATAAAAAAACAATAAAAAATACATAAATTTTTTTGAAAAGAGTAATCAAAAAAATGAGAGAAAAAAACATAAAAAGGTTTTTTAATCCATTTGCCCAACTTAGACATGTTTTCTCGGAGTTGACATGGTACGGAACAAAATTTGATACCATACCCTTATTTATTATATTTGTAATTCCTTTTACCGTTGTTGTGATATCCTAAAATTTGGTAAAAATAGTTATTGTAACAGTGATAAAAATATCAACAAATATGATAAAAATATTCATAAATATAATAAAAATATTCATAAATATAATAAAAATATTCATAAATGTGATAAATTTTTTTGTATTAAAGAAAAAGTAATAAAAATAATTATCACAAATATCGTAAAAAAACATACACACAATACTGATAAAAATACATATAAAAATAATAAATTTTTTAATTATAAAATAGTTCATAAAAATTATAAAAATACACATTGAAATAGTAAAAATGAAAGTAAGGTACCAAAATTATTACTTGGGTCCCATAATCAAGTCCTGTTTTCCGGGGGCCACATCTTTTTTACAAAGCAATTATTGAGCAGCAGAGTATAGATATGTCCTCCACATGTCTGTAATGGTGTTTTCCAGAAGTGCAAAATGTTGCATTATTTGTGTCCTCTCTTCTCACTCTTTTTCTCCGTCTTCGTCTGAACAACTAGAGGGAAGAAATTGTGGAGGAAACCACCTTCCTCGTCTGTAAACTCCATGGCGAAGTCGACTGTGATTTCTTGTGAACAAAATTGAGGCTTTGAAATGCCCGTTTGAGAGATTAGTGCCGCTGTCGAAGAGAGAAAGTAGTACCGGTATTCATCGGTTAGTTTTATCGATTTTATGGTATTTTGTGAGATTTTCCTTACCAAACTAATTGATTTGATGAAAAAGTATGGCCATTTTGTCGCATGCGTGTCAAAAAGTATAGATATTTGTATGAATCATTGAATTCGTATCAGATATACAATTTTGTTGTTACAGCGTCGAAAACCTACCTCCCTGCTGCCTCATCGTGCTCTCCTTCCCACCAAGACATGTAGATGGAGCTTCAACATTTCAGCCATGAGCATCCATTGATCCTCAAAGAAGTGCAAAAGGAGGGTGAAGGTGACAAATGTTTGTGTTATGCGTGTGAGAAAGTGATATTAGACACTGCATATAATTGTGGAGACTGTTCTTACTTTCTACATAAAAGTTGTGCGAGACTCCCCGGGGAGGTTAAACACTACACACACACTAAACACCTTCTAACCCTCCATCCAAGTTCACCTTATCGTATTGGTGGGTGTATTTGTGATGTTTGTGAAGAAAGGATAGATCGATTCAACTACTTTTGTTCTCCTTGCAAGTTTAATATATGCATGTCATGTTTTATTCCGGAACGTGAGATTACACATGAAGTGGAACGCGAGATTACACATGACTTTCATGAACACCCTTTAGCCCCCATACTTAGGCCAACCTCTTTCATTTGTGATGTTTGCCGCATAAAAAGTGAAGACATGTCCTATGTATGTTTGACTTGTCAATTCTTGGTCCATAAGAGTTGTCTTTCGTTACCTAGAATCATCAACCGTAATTATCACCATCACTCTCTCACCTTCATCTACAAGTATTCTGAGTTCATCAATTTCAGACAAGAGTGTGGTATTTGTGGTCTCTACATTTCCAAGGATGGTTGGGCTTATTGTTGTACCTTGTGTAGATATTTTATCCACGTGAGATGTTCAATTATGACTCCAGAGTCTTTGAGGTGAGTTTACTCATTGTGTCTTGTTAAACTCAGTCACTCTTTATACTAAAATATTTGTAGTGATTTTCTCATTGTCAAGTAAATGTTTTGTTTGGAATTTTGTGGTTTCAGAAGTGGTGAAAATGAGAATGAAGTTGATCAATCAATCGACCTTAATCTGCTACACTTACCGGTGACCGATGGATCCTTAGAACTGTTTAGACATTTTGCTAAACAAATCAATCTTGAAGATATTGAGAGAGAGGCAGAGCTCATCCATCATAGTCATGAGCATCCGCTAATCCTTTTTGATGTGCAAAAAGACGATGATATCAATGATGAGATTACATTATGTGATGGTTGCGTGCAACCAATATCATTTCCATTTTACCGTTGTGGTCAATGCAACTATTTTCTCCATTTAAGTTGTGTCAACTTACCACGAGAATTGCAGCACCCAATTCACGATGAACACCCGATGGAACTTTGTCGGGGTATGAAATTCTATACGACCTTCTGGTGCAACGCTTGCTGCGTATGCACAAATGGATTCTTCTACAAATGTGAAACATGTAAATTCATCATTGATGTCAAATGTGCTTTCCTACCTACTTCGATTGCACATCAAGCTCACAAGCATCCATTGGTTCAAATGAAAGGTTCAGAGGATTTCTGCGAGGCAAGTGGTTTCACCTTCTCTACAAGCGGATTTAAATGTGATGATTGCAAGTTCAAAATATCTCACTCCAGTGCTCTACTCCCACCTACCATCAGGCATAGATGGGACAGACATCCCCTAACTCTGTGCTATCCTCCATTTAGTGACCATCCTGATGAGTTTCATTGTGAAATGTGTGAGGATGAAATAAATCCCAGTTATTGGATTTATCATTGCCGTGATTATGATCAATCATTTCATATCAGATGCATGAAAGACTACTTTTCAAACGTCAAATTTGGGGGCACACTTGAAGTTAATTATCACCCACACTCTCTCACATTTGTACGAGAGCCAAGGAAGAGGTCCTCGTCTTGCAGCTGTGGTCATTCTTATGTTATCGGTAATAATGATATTGATTGTCCCATATTCGAATGTAGAGAGTGTAATTATACATTGTGCTTAAATTGTATTATTGGTTAAACAATATTGTTGTCCATTGACTCCTTATGAAGAAGGATAATGCTTCAACAGAGGAGCACAAGGACTAATTTGATCTCTCTCCTCGCTCTTCCTCTCTCCCTCTCCCCGTCAGCCCTCTCTAAATGTACGGACAAATAATGCATGTAAAATTGAGGTACAGTTTGAATGTCATTATCTTAAAATGGTTGTCATGTTTCTTTTAGGCTTTGAAATTAGCTTTTTGTCGCTTTATGGAAGATTTATAATATTTGCAATTTATTACATAAAATCCTAATTCGATTTTTGTGAATTTTTTTAGTTAAACTCTAGAAGTCATGTAATTTGATTTCAATTGCTTCTATAGCAATTTTTCATTCTTAGTAATCTCCATATGATTAGTAGTTTAATTCAACTTTCAAGTGTTTTAAGTTTTGAGGACTCCTATAAATATTTTTTGTGAAATATCAATATTATTGATTCAGTAATATCAGCACTATTAACTAGGGGCGTTAATTAAGTCGAATTTTATAAGCTTAAACCGAAATTTGTCAAGCTCGTTTTTCTAAACGAACTTAAAAAATTATTCAACCTCTACTTGTTTAGAAAATGAACCGAGTCCGCGCTTGAGCTTGAGTCGAGTTCGAATAGCTCAACTATTTTACATATAAACGAATCAAATTTTGCGAGTTTAAACTAAGTTTTTTTAGGCTCATTTTTCTGAACAAGTTTAAAAAATTATTTAAGCTCATCTCGTTTAAAACACAAGTCAAGCTCAAGTTAAGTTTTATTCGAATTGAGTACAAGTAATTCGTCTCGATTAACACTCATGCTTATAAGTGTAGTATGCACACCAATAAGAGAGCGCCAAAAAATAGCTTTTTGGATATACTAGTTGACTTTTCCAAAAAGAAATTCTGATATAATATTGATAATATGATATATTATAGTTATTTATAAACGTTATGTTAAACCTACACAAAAAATTCTCCCTTTAAAGGTAATGGGCAGCATTATGGCTTTTGTACCTGGTTATGCCGTTAAAAAAGTCGATTATGGACAACGGCTAGTCACTATAAAGGCCTTTTTTTTTTTTTTTTTCAATAGACGTCTGGATCAGTTTACGTGCACATTGTCTAATCCTCTCCTCGGTCCGATTAAAAGCAGGTCATTCACGTCGAGATTAAGATGTTCATAAGGGATAAATCTCTAATGACCTGACTCCAAGAAATTGTCAAGATTCGAACTCAGGACGTCTGAATTTACAACTCTTCTTTATTACCTCTTGAACTACCAATTCACCATATTATCTTTGATGAATCAGTAACAAAAGAGAGACGTTACAACTTGCGAAAAACAAAAGTATTTGGAGAAAAAAAAACGGATTGATTTGTAAATTAAGATCGTACAACATATTAATGCTTCCTCAAAGAGGAATTCTTTTGATATGTTTTTGGAAATTAGTATCGTTTATGAAGAGAAATAACCAAAGGAAAAGGAATATTTTGATGAGAATTTCTCCCACAATGGGAGTATTGTGCTTAAACTGGAGAAGATTGATCCCTCATACACATGCTTGAAGTTATGGAGCTCAACCAAAACAAACAGACAAGCCGAACCGAATTCAAATGGACGAGAGATTCGAATCACTCAAGGTCTAATTCTAGCATCGTGTAGTAGAGCATTTAACCCGAAATCGTTTGAGAATAGATGAAGTAGCCACTTAAATATACAAATTAATCGTGGACATGTGCTTTGTTATTGACGTAAACTTTACTACGTCAATAATCCTAATAAATCACCATAGATGTAAAGAGTAGGCACAAGAAAAATGATATCAGTTCATTTGTAATCAAACAAAGAAAGCAAGAAATGTAGAGTGACATTCTACAATAATACTGTTAGACTCTATTGAAATCACTATTGTTATAACATGAAGCAGCAATCCACCCAACTTTACTGTTTCTGATGATAATCAAATCTAAGTGTTAGAATTTCGAATCGTTTACTCAAACCTGACCCAAAAACTTCAGCTCAAGAAATTGGACTATTCGACTCAAACCCGACCCAAAAACTTCGGCTCAAGAATTCGGACTATTCGACTCAAACCTGACCCAAAAGCTTAAGCTAAAGCTCTCACCATGTTTTGCCTTCTGTTTGATGATCCTACTTTGCAACACCTGATAATCTCCTATATCTATCGCCATCTACCCTCATTTTTTTTCTGCTTCTGTTGTTGGCTTCGGTTCTGCTGGTGGCGGCGGTGCCGGAACTCCACCGTCAATGCAGCTCCTACACTTCCTTTCTACCCATCCTTCTATGTCATGCTCTCCGGTGCCCCCAAAATGTCGTCCCCCGCATACCCGAGCAATGATCCCAGCAATAACACCAACTATTATGATCACTGCCACCACAACCACCAGTGTCTCGATTGATCGGCGAGTGGAGTGACATGGCTCCACCACCACCGGCGGTGGCTCAACTAGTGGTGGTAGCTGATTTTGCAACTTTTGCACCAGTGTCATTGTGAACTACTGATCATACGATCATAAAGTTCTTGTATTTCTGGAGTGGAAACTATATTCCTATTTTCTTCTACTGAATCAATGACAGTATGAGACCGAAACACAAAACATATGAGAGAGAGAGAGGGTCACAGCCTGAGGAAGAAAAGACTTCAGCAAAATAAAGGGACTATGGTGAAATATATGCAGATAAAAGCAGTACAAAAAAAGACTAGTGAATAGAAAATGAAGGATGGGAAGAAAAATGGTACAGATGAATTAGAGAGGGTGAAAAGATAGGATTGATGTAGAACTCATAGAGGGTAGAAACAAATGGGTCTGTCTGAGTTAAACCAGCTATAGAATCAAAGGAAATGGGAGGATAAATGAGGCTGTAGACCAGAGAAAGCTAAAGAATTGAATGAAGGAGAGAGACTACAGTAAGAATGTCTACCTGAAATATGACCAATATAAATGATGCTATGTATGGAATGACCAATAAAAAAAATTATATATATATATGCAATAAAGTTATGTTTGTCATTTTTTTTATATTCAACGGTTAGGGATGTTCGGCTACCTTACGTGCACTTCGACTAATCCTCCCTCAGTCCAATCAAAGACCAGTTATTCACGCCGAAATTAGAGTATTCATGAAAAATAAATTTCTCATAACCTGGATCTAAATGTTTGTCAAGATTCGAACTCAAAACGTCTGAATTTATAAATCATACATATTACCACTTGAACTACCACTTAGGGTCATGTTTATCAAATTTTCAATACCAAACAATATAGCACAATCACTATCATTGAATATTAATATAACACACTTACCTAATGGTGAAAAATATAACACATCATTTGGGATGAGAATTTGGTAAGCACAACATTGCTTATTTGTGTGTGTGTGTAAATGGGTAAGACTACATCACCGAAAAAAAAAATTTAATACCAAAGTAACAACAAATTAAGAGTTGGAGTTGGAGTTATAGCTTAATGTAACTTAACCTAGAAAAACAATAAATTTTGCTATTGTACCTACTTTCGTATCGAAATCTTATCTTATATGTGTATACATTAAAAGATTTATATACACGTATATATGGGTATATATATATGTGTGTGTGATTTTGATTTTTTTTTTTTTTTAGTGTGGGGGGTGGGAAGAGGGTTTGTTGGTTGGGTGGGGGAGTTGCAATGATTTAAAGGTGCAGAAAAACTGGAATAGGGCTTCCATCTTTGAAAACAATGGCCGTTACTTTTGTAACATTGGATCTTCTTTATGTTATTATTTCTCTTCTGTCTTTTCTTTACTTTATCTGCTTTGGATTTTCCTATTCAAACTGGTTTGGTCTTTTGAGGTGCAAAACATAGTTGGAAGGCCAAAAGTCCTTGGCTTCACTAATATTTTTTTGGACAAAGTTGAAAAGTTACCGCTAACATGTCAGTTGTAAGTTTAAATTGCACTCTTGCTCCCAATTCAAATCATTTTGAGTTCTGTTCCCAATTTTGTCCTTATTGTTGTCACTTGTTTATGTTCAATATGTGAGCCCTAGAACCAAATGATTCTTTTTTTTTCTTTGCGAAAATTATTATTTAACCTTTTGTTTAAAGGTCAGGGGTATTTGGGTTACCTTACGCATATCTCGACTAATCTCCTACTCTGTCTGGTCAAAGATAAGTCATCCACGTCGAGATTAGGATATTCACAAGGGATAAATCTCTTATGGTCTAACTCCAAGAAGTTGTCAAGATTCGAACATAAGATGTCTGGGTTTACAACTCATCTTTGTTATCACTTGAGTAGTCTACCCTTGGGATTTATAGCTCGTCTCACACTGTACCTCCAAATACGATTATTATTTTCACATTATCCTAATTTTATATACTAAAGCCCCTAATTTACTAGACATGTTGACATTTTTTTGTACAAGATCATATATATGACAAATGTTTGATTTTTGAGCAAAGGAAAACCCATTAAAGTAAATTGAGTGTCAATGTGAGAATTTCAAAGGGTTGAGAAAAACAAATTGAGACCAGGGTCATAGTTGAAGTGGTCAAAAATATTTTTCCCATTTGAAACTTTCTCAGATTGTCATGTGATATCCCCATATATTGTCTCTGTAACAGGCTGGCTCTTTTTGTAACTTTGTCATAAACTTTTGACAGATCAAAATCACCTGAATGAGTAAATTGACTCAGAAGATTTTCTATTGTGACACTTCAATGAAGACCTGACCAGCCCTTCCTGACTACCATGTGCTCAATACAAGCAAGTAGTAGAATAGGATTGGAAAGCTAATAGTATGCTCTTGCCTTCATATCACAGGGAAATCCATCTGAATTTGTCTCTAAAGCAACGGTCAGGAAGTTCCTCTAACTGCATGATTTATGTTCGAGGTTTGTCTTCATGCTGTTCCTTCAGGAAACATCAGCGGGAACCATATTTTTTCTAGTTTACCTTGGGGAGGATACAAGATTTTAGTCCTAATTCTTAAAGATAAGTTGACCCTTACACCCCCTGACTATTAAAAAAAAAAACCGAAAAACGAGCCTTCACAGTCTCATACTATTTGTGACTAATAGTAGTATAATAAGTAATTACAGCAATTTTTCAGACCTTTTTATAGGATGTCTCTTTCGAATCATGTTGAGACACAGGGTATAAGGTAATATTCGGGATGACTTAAAAAAATATTTCTTGAACTTATAACTTATTATAAGCACTTTAAACAAAACAAAAAATGGGATCAGTTGGAACTATTATTTGAATGGTATTTTATACTTGTGCTCATTGAACTATACCCTTCATTTTGTATTATCTACCGCTTTCTCACATTGCACCTTAAACATGGCCAAAATGAGCTTTGTGAGTATTAGGAGAAGTGGTCTTTTCTCTCTTTAGCTGTGCGAGATTCTATTTTTGTGCTAATTTTTCAGTAAAAATTGGAGAGAAATCAATGATTTTAGCAATTTGAAACTTAAACAAATAGTTTAAGATATAATGTGAAAAAATGAATTGTTTTAGAGGACAATGTGAAATAGAGAGTATAGTTCAGGGTCTTAAGTGTAATTCTATTATTTGAGATGCTGCCGAATGACTTTAGAAACAGTTTTACCAATTGTTTAGACTAAAAAATAGTAAAATCTAAGGATGACATGTGAAAGTAATTTAACAGTTATGAAAGAGTATGTAAAAGTCCATACTTCACAAAACGGTTAAGAAAGTAAGACTCCAAAAATTCCGAGAAATAAGGGGACATGACATCATGAGCTGTCAATTGGAGATGATTCATCGCACGTCATATCTTGAGAAAAATGTCATGATTACAGTCATGGTCGAAAAAAATGGCTTCGACAGTTGAAGGCACCCCTATAAATAACAAGGATAAGACTACAAAGAAAGGATTCACGATTAAACATAACAAATTCTACACAGAGTCAACATCTCTCCCACTTACTTGTTTTTTTACTTCCAAGCAATTTTTATTTTTTCTAATAATTCATGACTCCGGTAATCTTTACCGCTTTCATTTAATGTTAAGTTTTGTACTCTTTTCACCTTCCAAACTTAGTTTATCTGATGTTTTATATTTTAGTTTTATTTTTACGTTCTAGTCCATTACGTTGCTAGTTGGGAAATTAAAATCTTTGAATCCGAAGACATAGAAAAGAACTCAGAGATATCCTAATATCTCGCTACAATCATCTAAACAGTCACGATTTTAGAACTTCATATCGGTTTGAATAGATAAGGTCGTATATGTTTAGATTTTAAGTCCAATCAAACATTGATACGCCTGCAATCTAAAAATACGCCAAATACCACTTAAATTCATTCCAAGTAGAACAATATAATTCGCACAGAGAACCTTGAGCCTAGTTTTTAAGCAATAATCGATGTTTAGACCACTATTTAAGCATGTGATCTTGTTTATATCCCATGTTTAGGGATATTTTTGTAACTCTACCTGTTCTGTTCGATTTTTTTAGGATTTTTTTTACACCAAAAAATATCCTTTTACATCCATACCATCAAATACTACCACCACTTTTGTCATCTCTACCATAATCACCGTCATCGTATCACCACAATCGTCACCACAACCACCATCATTGTCATCACCTTTGTCGCCACACCACCACAGCCACCATTGTCACTACCCCTTATTGATCACTGTCACCACCACTGTCACTCCCTTGCTTCCATGACTATCATCGTTATTATCACTGCAACACAAAAACTGCCTCAATCAATCGCCCCATCATCACTATTACTTCAACCACAACCTCTATTGTCACCTTTCCGACCATGTCGTTTGACAATAGAACATGTTTCTCAAATGGAAAAATAATTGTCCATTTTGATGTCTAAAATGGACGAAAGAGACCGATTGATATAATTGGAAAAGTTTCAAGGGCTAAATTGACAGAATCATTAGCTTAGGTGACATTTTACAAAAACATAATTTAAAGCCACATCTCGACTTTTCTTCCTCAATGAGAGCCCAAGTGAGAGTCATCCGTCGGCGCTTGTCTCGCACTTGAAATATTGTTTCCATAAATGGTGAGTCACGCTCAATAGGGTATCTCTTAAAGAGGCTACTCCCCAACTTAGATGCATATGAAATGTTCACATGCTATTCAACATTCAACAAGCATTCATCCAAAGAACATGCAACTTCAAGAATGAATGTATCAGTATCATGTCATGTTATGAGATGAGACTCACACATGCAATGCAACCCGAGCCTTCACCGGCTCCCATAACACATGTAATGTCATGTGTATGTATCTCGACATTCTAAGCCCCCGCCATTGATGTTACACATCCAATGACTATTTATAAATTCCGAATCTTTCTTGGGGTGGGTATTTTTAGACTTACACCAATGAGCACTCAATCGATACGGCATTTATAGACTTCCACCAACGGCTCCGCATACGCTGATACACTTTATGGACTTTATACCAACGGAGTACGTATCCAAATCACCGGGTCTTATAACGCCCCAAAATTCACCCTGGAAGGTATTAATATCTACAAACCATCCAGCCATGAGAGTAACTAAAAATAACCATTAGATAATAAACCATTCATCTACTTGACAAAGAATAAATACTAAAACCAACAAAACATTGAAACTTCTCCAACTTACAATTCAAAATCAAAGGATATCTAGTAGCGGAATAATAATACTAACTGAAACATTGTTTCACAAAAATCTCTCCAAATACAATAATCATAACTAAAATAAAGCATCTCTAAGCTTTCACTTCAGAATCCTCATACTAACCCTCTCAAGCCTCGAGATCAACCTGCTTATCTAACTCAACATCCTCCTCGCTACAAAAATATGTAATGTGTTGTAGGGGGTTGATTAACCCTAATTAGTGTGATAATGGATTAGATTAATAGGTCAATTATGTTAATGAAGTAAGTTAAAACAGTTAAGTTATATGAAATTAGGGTCAGTGTGTAAATTAGGATTAATGCGTTAAACTTTGTATTTTTCAGGGTTTTGTGCCAAAACTATGCAAAGTCAAGGGGAGCAAAGTGTCAAAGCTTAAATCAGCAGGGGAGGCAAGTGTAATATCACCAAATCATCAAGGAATCACACCATGAAAAAAAACAGTGGAATGCCACTGTCCGGACGGTGGTGGTGGCGTCCGGACGGTCAGCAAATTGCCTCAAGTCCCTGGTCTTCTCCCATTGGTCCAAAAATGCAGCAATTCACCTGATTGGCCAGTCTCATGCAAACCGCCTCAAGTGGCCCTTCCAGCTTCTATAAATAGTAGCCTCCAGCTTTCGTTTTTAGCATTCCGTCAGAGAAAAAAGCCAGAGAGAGTGGAGGGAAGTCAAGGGAGTTTAGAGCGTCGCCAATAAATCCAAAGAGTCAAATACAGTCAGTGAGAGTGAGAGAGAGTCAGAAACGGTGCGGGGAAGCTCTGCCGAATCACTTCAAGCCAGCTTTCCAACCTACTTTGCTTTGTTTAGTTGAATTGAATTGAGTTTTAAAGATTACCTATGTTATTAACTATCGCTTTTTTGTCTAAGCGGCAAAACATCTCCCAGGTGTTCTGTCTAGAGCACCGAAGCTACATCAAACATCAATGCCCGCAAGCAAACAAACACGATGTCACTGTTGTCATCTGCCCCCTCTGTGCAAAAGGCGTTCACCTGGTTCCCGGAGTTGATCCCAATATCACTTGGGAGTCACATGTTAGTAAGTGCCGATGCAGAGACTGCACAGTAGAACATTTGTTTGAAGCACCGGTTTGGACCTGATCACAAATGTCCTGGTCCAGACACAGCTTTCCAGTTTGTGGGCTTTTTGAATAGAAGTAGAAAAGAAGAGTCGAAAACAAACCAAGCTCTGGTCTCATCTTCACCCATGTGGGCTACATGCTTTCTCAAGGCAGCTTCATCTGTTCGAGCCACAGCTGAAGCTGGAATGGCCAAATTGAGTAGCGAATTCAGCCAAGCATTGCAGTTTGGGCAAAGCAGCAGCAACAGCAACAGTAGCAGTGCAAGTGAGCAAGTGGAGCACTGTCCGCAGTGCAATGCTAAGTTCTCTTCAGTTACATCTCTAGTGGATCATGTAGAGAAAGTCCACGAAAGGACTAGTGTTCTGAAGGTAACGATCGATGTCTGCCCCAAATGTAGTAGAGGTTTCCGTGATCCGGTGGCCCTGGTGGAGCATGTTGAGAGGGACCACCGAGGGACTTCCAAAGCTTAGAGTGTGATGACTGTCAAAAACAGGTTTTTTTTTTTTTTTTAAAAAAAACCTCGGAGTTATTTCATATTTATTGATTATTTGGAGGTTTTTTTTGGGTAAGATTAATTATTTGGAGTTTGGAATGATTTCTGATGTCAGTTTTATACTTTTATCTACCTTCATACATAGTCCTGCAACCCTATGTAGATATTGTGCACGTAATTTTACTCTAATTTCATTCGAGTTGCTATGAAGATGAAAGAAGCGTTCTAATTAATAGGATACGTGTAATTTACAAGTAATTAATCATATTCTGAGTTGCCATAACAATTAATTATAATGTTTTCCGGTACCATATACAATAATTCAAACAACGTATGATTTTGCAACAAGTATTTTTTTTTTGATCAAGGCAACAAGTATTCAACCCCAACCGTTAATTAAATATCATTTTACTTTGTGCACAAATTCTTGTTTATAACGAGAAGTAAAACGCTTCACTCTGTTTCATTGTGTTGTGTTGCACTTTATTGGGCTACACTTCGTCCATTGACTAATTCTCTTTTGGGCCTAATGTGTGTGAGTTTTCCACGATTTTCAAAAATTATATTATAGAGATGCATTATTTTTTTAGGGTTTTTTTTTTTTTGTGGGGGAGGGGGGGGGGGAGAGAAGAAGGGGAGAGAGTAGGTGTGCCAATTTCTGACACAACATGAAAATATGATTCGAAATCAATATGAAATTAGCATGTTAGAATTGACAATTTCTCCACACAAACTCATACATAACACGATCGCTAACACGAATAATAAATGAGATGGGTTAGTGTCAAACACGAACAATACGAAATTGACACGATTAAAATGTTTAAATAGTATTATAAAAATAAAATGCTAATTTTTTATTATAATTTATCAAGTAGTAAGCTAATTTTTGTATAAAAAAAAAATATTTTTACTCATTTTTATTATTATATTTATGAAGTTAATATTTAGTTTATAAAAAAAGTATGAACATATATTCAATTAAGTGATAATAAAATTTTAGTCATAAAACTGAACGTTAAATTTTTTGTTCACGGGTTATATGGGTTAACACAAATGCAATACAAAAATAAATAGGTCGATACGACACAACAATTAGCTAAACGGATTGAGTTAAGAATGACTAATATTCGACACGAAACTGACCGTGGGGAGGTGGGTGGTTTGGTGTTTAGAGATAAAACAATGATTTCTTGCTTTGATCAAAACTAAAGCTATATTAAAATGGGGTTTGGATCTTCTCGGTTTCACCTTTATTAGTTTTGCCTATTGTTTAATCTTCGTTGAATTCATTGGGACCCAATGGGGTCTGCATAAATTCACGAGTGACCCTCAATAAATTTAAGAACAGATGATGAAAAATATCGGGTCTGTTTGATTTGTGATTATAAAACAATTTTTTGTTCTCAAAACTTTAAAAACAAGGAAAACATGTTTTGTTAGGTTTTTTTCAATTTTAAATTTTCAGAAAAAAGTGGGAATTGAGATGAATTTTTAGAGAACATGTTGGGGGTGTTTCGGTTGAATTTTGGAACAAATTTTAAAAAACAGTGAAACACACGGGAAACAAGCCTCAATTAATGAGATCCCACCATCGAATCTCATTAACTACAAAATATTTCGTTAAGCCAAAAGCCCTCAATTTTCTTCTAACTCAAAAGGATGAACTCAGTTACCTTCTACTCTTCCGAAGGTCGACAATAACATATGAGCACCGACGAAGGCCAAAGGTCGATGACAAACACCTGTAACCGTCTCTCTCTCACATACAACTCATCTCATCTCTCTCTCTCTCACATACAACTCATCTCCTCTCTTTCCCTCTGTAGTAGATTTGTATATATACAAAGATCTGTGTTCAGATTTGTGTATATATACAGATTTGTGTTTAAATCAGTAAGTCTGTATACATATATATACACAGGGTATATATACATAGATCTTTGTGTGTATATATACATATACATATATATATATGTATTGTGTGATTTATATGAGTGTGTGGATTTTTTGTGTGTATTTGTTGGTTGTGTGCGTGTGTTTGTTGTGTGAGAAAATAATGGAGAGAGAGAGACAGAAGACTCTAGACGACGATGTGGAGTGACTGGAGAGAGAAAGTTCAAAAGTGAGATATTTTTTTTGATGAAAAATGATAAGTTAAAAATTAATTTTGTGCATCATTGTCCAAACAAGTTTTACTATTTTTTGTTTTTTAAAACTATTTTCAAAATCATATAACCAAACAAATTTTGTAATACAAAAAGCACTTTCTTATAATTCTTCCTAAAAATTATTTTCAAATTCTGTTTTTAGAGATGCAAATCAAACAGGGCTATCAATTTTTTATATTTTCAAATTAAAAGGATCTGGATAAATCTGTAAAGTTGCCCGAGTTCCAGGTCCAACCCACGACTCAAGGCTCGGCCCGAAACTGCATAAGGTCAGCCTGTCTCAGATCCTATTGGATAAGGCCCTACCCAATAGTCAGATGTTAAGCTGTTGGTGTTGTTGTTGTTTGAGTTTTTTTTTTTTTGGGACGATACGAATAAATGGATTTTGATTGACTATTTTTTAATACAAACCCGTGTATGACACGACTTGTCAATACGAAATATTAATAGGTCGTATTCAGGTTCAACTCGTTTAACCTGAATTGACCCAAATTAACCCGTATATTTAATCGGGTTGACATAAACCCCCCTGACCTATTTTGACCCGAATTGACCCACCACGGTATAATGAAGTTAATTCTAATTTTCCAAACCCTAACTTCATTTTCCTATTTCTCTCTGTCTAGACCTGCCTGCCTCCTTCCCTCCGTGACAGGGTAGCCACAACCGCCTCCCTCTTCACGCCTCCCTCCTTCCATCAGGCTCTGTCCAGGTTAGCTCTATCTCTCTCTCGCTCTTTCTCTGTCTCTCGCTCTTTCTATCGCTCAGTATTGGATCTAGCTAGATGGGTATTGATATATCGTTTTTGTATCAAACACCCAGAACCTGAAATGCAACTGGGTGCTTGATTTTTGCATAATTAGTAGTTAACTTGCGCGATCTTGTTTATTATGCGGATGGGTGGTGGTGAAACATTGTAAATTTTGGAAAATGGTTTCAGATTTGGTGGGTGGTTCAGATTAAGAATTGATTAGATGTGATTGAATGTGAATCTGCTTTTTTATGTCACTTTGTTTTGTTTATTTGTGCTATTTCGGTTGGTTTCTGTTGGGTAAGTGGAGATAGAGAAGTTGTGAAGTTTGAAAAAGGTTTCTGATTATGGGTTGATTTGGGTGCGATCCAACATGGATTTTATCTGGTGCATAAAAAGAAAGAAAGTAAGAAAGAGAGATCTGTCAATATCAATCTAAAACTTGGAAAGTGCTTATGTGCATTTCAGGTGTGATATGGACTCAAATGGGATTTCATCTTTGGGTTTGGTAATTTGATGAAGATGTGCCTCAGTTAAATGTTTATTGAAAGGGGAATTGAAGTTTTTGTCAGATCTAATTTTTATTGGCAGTAGGTAACCTCGTGATTCAAGAGATTTGAATATTTGTAATGTTGTGGAGATTTGTATTTATTTTGGGATATTTGTCATGTTTTTAATGCCTTTGTTTTATGTAGAACATGTCTAAATTTTTCCTTTTTTTTATTATGTCATGTCGGGTTGGGTTGTGTCGGTTGGGTCGTGTTAGGCAGATTGGGTCGTGTTTACCCGAACACAACCTATGTAAATCTCGGGTCACAGGTCGTGTCGGGTTAATCGTGTTTCGAGTCAGGTCGTGTTCGTGTCCAAATGACCTAACCCGTTTAACTCGTAGGTCGTGTTTGGGTTCATGTGTTTTCAACCCGACTCCAACATGACACGACCCGGAGACGACACAAGCCACCCCTAGGTTGGAGTCAGATGTTAAGTTGTTGTATGCACTTTTTGGGAACTTCTAAATTTAAATTTGAGTTAATTACTTATTGGACCCTTAAATTATATAATTTGTGTCCATTAAATTTTTAAACTATATTCTGTGTCAATTTAATCCCTGAATTATACAATTTGACAAAAACATTCACGTGACCCGATACTTTAATATCTAACTCACGTGACAGAGCGAAGATTTTCACGTGACCCTTGAATTATATCCTAATCTCTGACTTATATAACCCTTGAATTATATCAGAATATTTACGTGCACATGAAGATTTTCGTCAAAATAAATAGGGCATTGAAACAGAAGAGCCACATCAAATTAGATTACATAGTTAAGTGATTAATTAACACAAAATAATTTATGGGTTTAATTGACACAAATACTTTATTTTATGGATGAAAACTTTTATCTACTTTGAAACACCATTAATAGTGCCGATATAATTACTTTTTAATATTTATGGATATATAAAAATAAAGTGATTTAACTCCAAAAGCTCCAAAAATGGCCCGACCGTTTGGATTTAGGGCCGGATTTTTCTATGCCTCTAGAATTTGGCAGGAAACCCTCCCAGCCCGTGCACGATCCGGATATTTTGGACTCCAACCTGGCTCTTTTACATACCTGGCTACAAATTGCATCTGATTGACTGATTGTTCACAGCTCTGGAAGAATCTCTTTCCCGTCTCTGTGCACAAGTTTATCTCGTTAAGGCGAGTCCTCTCTCTCTCTCTCTCCCCCCATAAATCTGTTTGTATCTCTTTTGGGGTTTCGATTCTGTAATTTTGCTTCGAATTTCTTCGTTATATTCTAAGGGTTTTTTTTTCAATGTAATCTGTATCAAATAACCTCGTTGATCTGTGTTTCTGCTGATTAATTGGATTCATTTTCTCATTTTTATCTCTTAGTAATTGTTCTGTAACGGCACGGTTTGGATTTGATGTTCCCTAGTTAGTAAAATTTAGGGTTTCGGTGCTTCATTTTCGCATTTCACTTCAATTTTTGTGTTTGAATGTGACTAAATATGTATTGAATTAAAGCCAATGAAATGATGGGTACATATATTCACGTTTGTGTGCATATGTGATATGCGCATGTATAGTATGTATGCATATGCGTACAACGCATATTGTAGATGTTAGGGCCTTAGCGTTGAAAGTTTGTTTCAATTTGCCTGAAATATTGCATATGAGCATGAAATTGAGTCCACGAATGTTTTTTGGACAATGGCACAGTCTATCAACCACAAGGGGGTTAAGTGCCATTTTAGAACCTGAGGGAGGTAATGTGTAAATGGGTCAAACCACGAGGGGATAAAATGAAGTTTCCCCTTTAAATTATATTAAATATCAACACTATTATGCAAAATATTTGTGTCTAAGAATTATTAGCATCCTTAACCAATGAAACATCATATTTCGTCGAAAAGTTGTAAAAAGATTCCTAAACGGAGTCTGACAAAAAATTGAATAAGAGGAGAACGAAGAGACATATTTCTTGGAATCAAAGGCTTATTTCAAAGTATTAAGGGCTAATTGACCTAGAAAAATTATTTTTGGATGAATCAAGTTTATTTAAGAATAGTTGTGGCTAGTTTCTCAAAGGAAAATGAGTAAAAGATTGAAGAGAGAAAGAGCAATGTGAACAGAGACAAAAAAAAAAAAAAACAGAGGCAAAAAAAAAAAAGAGGTGGAGAATGATATAGATGAATAAGAAAAAGACAAAGATCAATTGTCCAAAACAAAGATTTGTGATTGTGATTGATTAGATTATATTGTTGAGTCATTGTTGTTATAGATATTTATGTTTAAAGTTTTAATCTTGTGTGGGGATACTAGTATTCCAACCAAAGGCAATGTATTCATGACCTTAGGCTCATTGAGGCACTTAGGTTTAATGATCAAAATTTCGTTTTGGTAATTGTTTCAATGATCAAGGAAAAGGAAACGTTTCTGAAATGTTTTCGGAAACAGAATGAAAAAGGATAAAAAATTTGGGAATTTATATTTTAAATATTTCAAAACATTAATCGAAATATATCAAAACATATTGAAACACCTCAAAACATTCCGAAATATTTGGTGGAATTTTGCTAAAACATCTTGAGACACCTCGAAATATTTAGAAAAACCTTGAATCATTTGAATTTATATTCAATCATTTCTATCTTCTTAGAAACAGATACATTTTGAGTTTCAACCGTTTAGAATCGAAATTTTGATCCTTGGTGGGCTTCCCCTTTCCTTTCCTTACCTTGGGCTCAAGCGCACTTTTCACAACTCTGCCCTGGCCTATTGCCGATAGTGGTTTTACTGGCAATATATTGGGAAGGACTCCTAGCTGTTTTGTTTTAATCGAGGTTTAGTAAGGCATGCTTAACGCGATTATTTGGAGAGTGGCTCCACTGGCTTTGGCCTTTTGTTTCCCCTTTTCTTTCTGCTTTTGTGGTGGGGGTGAGAGCAGAACAGTTGCATAGGCTAGGAATAATTTTCTTTCTATTGTGGATGCATACGACTTTTCTTATGTATTACTTGAGTTAATGTACCTTATAGGCACATCCTAAGAACCCTGTACATTGGTTAAGGCCCTAGCCTACATGGGAAAGATGAACTTACAGTTGAATATCTCTAAGTACAGTAAGTTAAGAGAGGCTTCTCTTTGAGGTTCTGATTTACATAGTCATAGTAGGAGGAGGCTAGGATACTTCACTTTTGTTTGGCCTTGTTCAAGACATTGGCAATTTGGAATGTTCGCCAGAATCTTGTTCAAGACGTCACAATTCCTATGGAGGCTCACTAATACAAGCTTCTGTGATCTTGTTATGGGGTTAGGGGTTACTAGAGACCATATTTTCTTAGTTGCTTTCTTCCTTTTGATTAATCTAGTTGTTATATTTGTTGTTGAAAGGTAAGTAAATTGCTAGCATGCTTTTATGATTACATGTCTTGAGCAGAGGGACTGCAGCAAGATGACCTCTCTTAGCAGAGGGACTGCAATCTTTGGTGGCTGTACAGTTGGGGAATATTGTCCCATTGCTGTGACGTCTTTTGAGTTACAGGCATGGCCTGTAAATAGTTTAATGATACTCCCCATGTTATGAAGCATTATGGTCACATGATTGCCAATTATTTCTGTAATTACGTTCTATCGATGTACTTGAAATTTTTTCTTTTTATCAGATCAGTTTGATGCTGTTGTAACTTGGATTGTATTTGATACTCTGCTGAGTTTGTTGTCAGCTTGTCTCCGGTAGAAAAAATTCCCCTTGTTTTTCTTCTTAGGTTATCTTGAATTGAATTTTTGTTTCTAACTAGGATCAACTGGGAAGTGTATTTTTCTGGATTGTCACTTGTTTCTCCCATGACATTGGGTTATTCTTTTAGTTTCTGCAGTTTAATCATGGCAGCCAAGTATATAATTGCTTCTTTAGCCGGATCATTTGCAATTGCATTTGCCTGTGACCATTTGATTGCCGACAGGAAGATTTTTGGAGGCAAGTTCTGGTTCCTGTTTTACTTTCTTCCCCAATGTTGCAGTGTTTTAACATTATTACTATCACTTGCTCTTGGAGTCAGGTACTACTCCACATACTGTAGCAAACAAGGGATGGTGGGAAGAGACTGATAAAAAGTTTCAGGCATGGCCTCGCACTGCTGGTCCTCCAGTGGTCATGAACCCCATCAGCCGCCAAAATTTCATCGTGAAGTCCAGTGCTGAATGATGAAGTTCTCTGTTCATCAGCATGTGATTTTTCTTCCAAGTTTGATTGCACCTCTTAAATATCATTCAAACAACCTTTAGATTGGAGTCTATTGGGGTTTGCTCTCTTTTATTTGACTACTTCAAAATAGAATTTGCTTCTTGTGCTGCAAATTAGATCCTCAATAAATGTTGTTGGTTTGGCATACTCTTTAGTTCCCAACAATATGATTAGCATGGATGTGATTCTTAGTTGGTTTAACTACTTGATTGTTTTGGTGGGGTGCCCTCTTAGTTTCATATTCTTTGCGTACTTAATGTCCAGGAAATAAGATCATAATACATGTTGATGGGAAGCATTCAAGAAATGCGGTGCGTACTTGTTTGCTATATGAGTCGTCAATTCTATCTCAATCCATCTTCAAATCATCTGAATGTCAATGGAAAAGTCGTCGTGAGGTATCATGGTAAATGTTGAGATTTAATCTTCGCTGCTATTTAAGGTTCATCATCATCGTGTGATCTACGTGGAATTATCTTGTGAGAGTCGAACCACTGACCTACCACTTCCCGCAGGTGGCGGGTGCTGGGACGTCCGTCCTGGTTTTGCTACCCATAATTCCGTCATATTTCCCGTCTATATTATTAGTGCCTGGGTAATCATTCGCCATTCCAACAAGGTTATTGTCTATACACTCCACTCAACATTCTTGGTGATAAGCTGAACATGATTCCAATAGTGAGGGTTTACTGAGGTAATTTTTTGGCGTTTTTTTTTGTTCCGACCCCTTTTTTAATTAGCAAAAAAAAAAAAAAAAATTTGAGCAAACATGACCTCTTTCACAAAGATAAGTATAAAGGCTGACACAGTCATGGCTATTTTCCAAAACCTTGTGGAAAAGGTTATTATAGGTAATGATTATCTTTCTAATCAAGATAGGAACAAGGCTAATCCCTAGGAAGAAGTACTTTTCTAAGGTATAGAGTGTAATAACGGAGTAAGAATATTATTTGTATGTAACTTATTGATATAATCTATTAGTGTCATTTGATTAAATGTTCATTGTAATCAATATCGAGGCCCAAACTGTCAATCCAATATTAATGATTGATTATGTTAAGAAATTAAATTAGTAGATTACGTTCAAATAGCATTACTTGGGCTTTTTTTGGTGCTAAAACTTCAAAATTTTAAAAACTTGGAATTCTCACATTATTACAATTTTTTTTTAAAAAAATCAGGATGTAATAAAAGATTTTTAATGTTTTAGGGGATAAAATAACATATGTCTTCTGAGTGGGGAAAGGAATAAAGGCAAAAGCACTGAAAATGAGAGAAATGCTTTAAAACAGACAAAGAAATTAAAGGAAAGAATCACTTGACCTATTATGGAAGCAAACCAGATGCCCTCAAAAGTTTCTTCCTAAAATTGCTAAGAAATTTTAGACTAGCAATGTCTTCTTTTACAATCAAACCAACCTCCTATGTAATTTAAGATTTTTCTTATTAAAAACAAAGAAGGAGCAAGTTACATTATGATTAAGATTACAGAGAAAGTGATCTGGACATCTCTCGGAATTAAAGAGTTGCCCACCTTAGGTGAATTGAGGAGCACGAGTATGGGTTTATCAAATCGAGCGGTACCATGTTTGGGTTGTATCATTTCTAATTCGAGTTAATTATTGGTCAACTTGAATTCGATATACTTAATTAATAGTGATAGGTAACCTAAAACAAACCAAAATGATATCCCTCTAATACTATTTTTCTCCATTTTTCTCATTGGCAAATTATAGTTGTAGACAAGTGGACTCCAAATAGTTTGAATAAATAAAAACTTTATGGAATTGAGTTGAGAAAACATCTTAGCCAATCCATCATTGCTTCTATCTTCTTCCTTCTAAATGTTATATAAATTGATTAAATTCCACCCCCTCCCCATCTTTCTCATCTATCAACACGAAACCTTTTGTGTTTTTCAAGTTATGTTTAAGTATTCATTCCTCTTTTTGGATATACTTATTCTTAACCCCTCCTTGTACATAATCAAAAATACATAATCATATATAATTAGATGCCTTACCCAAAATTTAGGCCCAAGAACCTATATAAGTTTGACATATCCGCTTCAAGACTTTGTATACATATTAATCTCTCTCTCTCTCTCTCTCTCTCTCTCTCTAACACACACATAGAGATGGAAGAACTGAAACATTTCAGCCATGACCATCTATTGGTCCTCAAGGAAATACAAAAGGATGAAGGCCACAAAGTTACCTGCGAAATGTGTGTGAAACCAATCTTAGACTCTGCATATAGCTGTTCCCAATGTGATTATTTTCTGCACAAAAGATGTGCGGAATTCCCACAAATGGTTAAAGACTCCATACACCGACACATTCTAAATCTCCGTCGTTCTCATTTTGGATGTGATTTTTGTGGACGTGGTTGGGGAGGATTCTTTTACATATGTTTTTGCAAATTTAGGATTTGCACACCATGTTACATAGAAGATCGCATGATTACACATAAAAGTCACGAGCACCCATTAGCCCTCCTACTAAGGCCAACCTCTTGCATTTGCAATATTTGCGCCACGAATCACACAGATTCATCTTATTTATGTGGGACCTGTCAATTTTGGATTCATAAGAGTTGTACTTTGTTGCCTAATACCATCAACCGTACTTACCATCATCACTCTTTCATTCTCATGCCGTTGATTGAGTTAACCCAAATGGATGATCAAGACTGTTATATATGTGGTGAGCTCATTCATTTAAATTATTGGGCTTATTGTTGTGCTCTATGCAGATGTTATATTCATGTGAAGTGCTCAACTTCATCTTCAATACCTTTGAGGTGAGTCTATCCATCCTCTCCCCCCCCAAAAAAAAAACGAAATCCTTTCAATATTTTTTTATTGTTAAGTAACTAATATATAAATATATATGTATATATTTTGTTCCAGAGGTCCTGAAAGTGATTTGGATCATAAAGACCACGATCCTGATGTACTACACTTGCCGACGAAATGTTTAGTTGAACATCTCTACCTTGAAAAGATTAAGGCCGAACCAAAGATCCAGCATTAGAGTCATGAGCATCCGCTGATACTTTTCAATATGCAAAATAACAACGAGATGAGCAATAACACAACATTATGTGACAGTTGCGTGCAATCAATTTCACATCCATTTTATTGTTGTGTACAATGTGATTACTTTCTCCACTTAAATTGTATCAACTTACCAAGAGAGATACAACACCCAAGTCATGACCACCCGCTCCAGCTCTCAAAGTCTAGTAATCAATTCTATCCACTCACCCGTTGCAAGGCTTGCTTTTCATGGAACAACGGTTTCTTCTACAAGTGTGACAGGTGTAAATTCCTCCCCATTGATGTTAAATGTGCTCTTCTGCCCGCCTCTATTGTACATCAAGCTCACAAGCACTCCCTACGTCAAATGCAAGGGTCGGTCGATCATTGCAATGCTTGTGGGTACGGTGCTTGGGAAGTATTCACATGTCATTCTTGCAAATTCAAGCTATGCTATGAGTGTGTTTTGCTCCCTCCAACCGTCAAGCATAGATGTGATAGACATCCCCTCGTTCTTAGCTATCCTCCTTTCTTTGACCATCCTGGTGAGTTCCATTGTGAATTTTGCGAGGAAGAAATAAATACAAGGCATTGGATCTATCATTGTCGGGAATGTGATCAATCTTTTCATCTTAGATGTATTCATCATTTATATCGAAATGTCAAGTTTGGGGGCACCCGTAAGTTTGAAGATCACCCACACCCTCTCAAGTTTCTTCGCAATGCAATGAAGCAGGTCACGTGTTGCCGTTGTAATGAGCTTTCTGGTGATGATCCTATATTCGAATGTCAAGAGTGCTACTATATGATTTGCGAAAAATGTGTGGAAAAAAATGTTAAGTAATGATATTGTTAATAAATGTGTAACTGTTCTGAATACCTTTCAATGTATTTACTAATATTCGCCAAAGATTGAGGCTTCTTTTATAGTTGGTAACATGATTTTAATGTTTGTTAAATTTTGAATTTTCATACAATTTCTTATACTGCTGGTTTTATTTTTGAAAAAAAGTCCAAATATTCAATTTTAAATATCTTGCTATTAGTTGGGGAAACCAAATTGGCTGAATTTCCTTTACGTTCGATCAAATTCAATTAATAATTTCCCATAATAATTGGAATGATAAAAAATTTCAATTTCCCATTTTAGTAAAATGTTGGAAAAATTGGATTTGGATTAAATATCCAAATTGTGTGAAAGAAAATATAGTAATGAAGACAATGAAAGTACCAAGACCAATACAACAATAGAATGTGAACTAAAACGAATAAATGTTTCTATATCTATATAATAAAGTACAATACAATTCAAATCTCAAAAAATAAACAAAATGACTTTTACTATTCACGGTTGAAATCGCTTTAAATTTTACTTTAAAATTAATCTAACGGCTAATATTAACACCCTAAATTTAATAGGAAAAATAAGTCCCTAAAGGTGTTTGGATTGACTTTTTAAAAGTACTTCTAAGAATTATTTCTCATAAATATTATTTTTTTAAAAAAAAAATAGTGTTTGAAACCACCCCACCACTACCTCTACCACCACCAACCCCAGGGCCGGCCCAACCCTTAGGCAACTAAATTGCTTGCCTAGGGCCCCAAATTTTAGAGGGCCCCCACAATATTTATCGCTTTAGTATAGTAGGTCTAATTTTTTTATTTTTTATTTTTTATTTTAGATATGATTAAAATTTTTAGGGCCCAAATTTTATTAGTTCTAATCAGTATCTAATTTTATTAGGTCCAAAATTACTCTTTACTCGGTTAAGTCCAAATTTTAGAGGCCTCCATAAAATTTAGGGAAATTTGGAGGCCGGTCCCCCTATATGGACTTGTTTGGACTTAAGTCCGTCAAGAAAACTTATTTGTTATGAAGTCCGTTTTTTGTCAATTTTACCATACTATCCATTCCCTTTAATAGTGAAATAAAACTAAAAATTAAAAACTTCTAAATCTTAGGAGTTTGACTAACATTAAAATTTTTTCTCTCTCATATCTATTTATATCCATATATAGGTTAAGAGTTTGACTAACATTAAAATTTTCCCTCTCTCTTATTTATCTATATCTATATATAGGTTATGTGTGTGTATATATATATATATAGTAACATTAAAAATAAAAAATAGTAACATTCAAATACAAAAAAAAGTTATCATTTGGACACAAAAAAATAGTAACATATAAACATTAAAAAAATTGAAACATTCAATATTAATATTTTAAAAAAATAACAACAGTAACATATTTAACAAAAATATCAACATGTTCAACAAAAATAGTAAAATGCTTAACAAAAATTGTAACATACTTAACAATAATTATTTCTCTCAAATTCAAACGCAAAAAATAGTACCATTCAAACACAAAAAATAGTAATATTCAAAAACAAAATAAATAGTAACATAGAATATTAATATTTAGTAAAATAATAGTAGTAACATGCTCAACAAAAACAGTAACATGAACAGTAACATAATAAAAAAGATAGTAACATGAATTTGAATATATATATATTCGGCTACCACTTTCCTCACCATAGCACTGTCACCATCGCACCATCGTCACTTCCCAAGCAACGTCAACCATCACGTTGTCATCACCTCCACAACAACGCTCACCACCATCACCACCACACAAAAGCTCATTCAAGTTCCACTTCGATAGCTCATTTTACTCCACACCACCGCTACTACTATATTTGCATCATCTCCAAAACAACTCACCATATATATATATATATAGAGAGAGAGAGAGAGAGTTTTGAATTTGATATTTATATATATAAATTTATGATGGAGATTTTATATATATATATATATATAGAGAGAGAGAGAGAGAGAGAGAGAGAGAGATAGAGAGAAAGAAAGAAAGAGCTTTGAATTTGATCTATATATATATATATACAGAGAGAGAGAGAGAGAGAGAGTTTTGAATTTGAATTTTAAATTTATGATAGAGATTTTATTGGCATATTTTAATTGACCTTAAGGGATAACAATTTCCAAAATAAGAAATTAATTTAACTTTCATTCAAGGAAGGGTATTTTTGAGATTAAAAAAAAAAGTAGACTTAAGTCATTACATATAATTTTAAACATGGACTTAACCCCTTATAAGTTTCCTTGGAAGACTTATCTCCAAACAAGTACATCTAGAGGGACTCACTTCCAATTTTCACTAAAATTTACCACTTTAGTATAATAGTCCTTTTTATTTTTATTTTTTGTATTTTAGATATGATTCAAATTTTTAGGACTCAAATTTTAATAGTTCAAATCAATATCTAATTTTTTTGGGTCTAAAATTACTCCTTCGTGTGAGCTTTGATTTAAAATTTTCTAAATATTTTGGGTGTGTTCATAGTTGTATTTCACTCATTCACATAGAAAATTTATATTCATTATTTCTTGTAGTGAAAATATATAAAATTGGTTTTTTTTGTCTTAATATAAATTTTTAGTCCAAATAATTTATACTTAAATTGTCTATGTTATAAAAGTTTTATATTTCATGCGTGCACATTACTCATGGGTAAAGAATGATTCTTTGTTATCTTAAAATTATTTTTTGCTCATATATTCTATTATTAAATTACTTGTTGAAAACTTAAATTGATAAAAATTTATTTACAATCAACTAAGAGTGAATGAATTAACAATATTATCTATTAAAAAAAAATTATTGTCAAAACTTGAGTATAAAAACTTGATCAATATTTTAATTTTTTTTAAAAATAAAAATAATTTTTTAAAACATAAAAATTTATAATAATTAAAAATAAAATATATTAATAGACAAAATATTAATAGGGTCTCATAAGAAAATTTTGCCTAGGGCCCCGCTTTACCTTGGGCCACCTCTGACCACCCCCACCGCTCCACCACCATCACCACTACCCCTACCCCCACCATCACACCGTTGCCACGATCACTATCACCACCCCACCACCGTCGTTGCTACCACTTTACCACCATCATCACTACTTCTATAGCCCCACCACCACCATAACCACTACCACCATAACCACTACCACCACCACCCCACCATCATCACTACCACCACTACCACCACCACCACCACCACCACCATTTCCACCGCCCCACCACCACCACCACCATTTCCACCGCCCCACCACCACCATCCCTAATCACCACCGATGTTGTACCTTACCACCGCTGCTACTGTCACATCATCACCCATACCACCCCACCACAACCCCCATGACCATCACAACTACCACCACCATCGCCAACCCACCACCGCCATCTCCACCATCGTCACTATCCCACCTCCACCCCCACCCCCACCCCACCCCACCCTCACTGCCCCGCCACCACCACCATCGCCACCCACCACCAATTGTTATCATCGTCGTCCATGGCCACCACCCACCACCATCGTCATCTTATTCTTATATTTATTATCATCACCACCATCATCCCACTACCACCGTCGCCCACCGTCAGCACCCACCACCAACCATCGTCGCCCACCATCGCCACCAGCCACTGTCACCTACCTCACCACACCTACCACCACTTGTCATTGCCCACCACTGCAGTCACCCACTGTCATCTACCCCCACCACACTTACCATTGCCGTCATTCACCACTACTCATCACATTGTCGCCTAGAAGCACCCATCGTCGCCCACCACCACCATCATCACCGCCCACCACCACCACCACTGTCAACCACCATCTCCGTCGTCCACCACCACCCACATCCACCACCACCACCGTTGTCACCCACGGCTGCCACTATCATTATCGTCACTCAAAACCCACCACTACCATCACCATTGTCACCCACGGCTGCTACCACCACCACGGTCATCGCCTTACCCACCACAACCATTACCGTCTCCCACCATCACCACTGTCGCCCACCACCACTACCACCGTTCACCCCCACTACAAGCGGTGCTTAAATTTCTTTATCTCTCCTCTATGTTTGTGATTTGATTTTGGGTGTGAATACAAATATGTTGACTATTTTTTTTATTACTCCGTACCTTTAAGTATGGGTAATAACTAGTATTCTTATAAAATTAAGCATTATATGTAATAATACTGGTATCTACTTCACATACTTTTGGTGCTACCATCTTGAGTACTTGAATATTAGCTAATTTTTCACACAATATTAAAATAAAAAAAAATAGCTTAATGTACGAGACCGAGACTCTTGCAATATACAGAGTCTGGGAAAAGTCAACAATTTCACCACTTCGTATAGAGAAACTACTTCGTTGACCCGAATCGATAATGCTCAAATTACAATAAAACAACTTTATTTCTACGTTGATATTTGTCTTTTCTTCAAACTCATTGTGACCTTGCAATAAAATTTTTTGGCACCCAATCTGAGTCATTATCACCAGCAAATCTCCGAGAGCCTATTATTCATATATTATCTAAGTATTTTAATTTATTATTTATTTTTGCGGTGGTTATAACTCATCCACCTCAAGCACATTAATATTCTCTACTTGTTCACCTGTGTCAGTTTGGGATACGATCAATTCACCGGGAGGATCGCCCTCCCAATTCGAAGTTTTTTTCCTGGAAGTTTCAACCTTGTAAGAATATCATATCATAAACCTTCGATATTGTCCGATTAACAATTTTTCTATAAAAAGATGACACATTAAATCAAATAATAAAGAGCGGTGGTGATGAAGACCTTGCTGAAAAGGTCACTATAGGTGATGCTTCTCTTTCTAATCAAGATAGGAGCAAGGCTAATCCGAAGCACTTTTCGAAGGTGTAGGGTGCAATAACAGAATAAGAATATGATTTGAATGTAGCTTACTGACATAATCTATAATGCTCCGTTTTGTATGATGAAAAAATAGAAGGATAAAAAGTTAGAATGATGGAAAGTTAGAGAGACAGCTAAAACATTATGTTTGGTAATAAAGGAAAATAAGGTGGATGAAAAAGTGGATGAATGAGTTTTCCTTCCAACTCACCAAAATTAATTCCTCCAAAATAGGAAGGAAAGTGAATGAAAAGTTAATTATTTGTGTTAAAATGTATCTTATTTGTTTATATATCATTTGATATATACATATTATATATATATATATATTAATTTCATATATAAATACAATAATAAAATATGTATATACTTTTTTTTTTAAATAAAAAATTTAAAAAATAAAAAACGAAAAAATATATTTTTTCCATCTTATCAAGCACAAAAAAAAAATTAATCATTTTTATTTTCTATCCATCCAACCAAACACAAATGAAGGAAAGTGTATCATTCATACTTTCCTTCCTTAGAAGATAGAAAGTATATCCCTCTTATTTTTCATCCCTTATACTTTTCATCATTTTTAGGACTGTCAATTTTCGACACGACACGAACCGAACACGAAATTAATGGGTCGGACACGAAATTAAACGAGTTAATGTTTTCAAACGAGTCAACACGCTTAAACACGAAAAAAATTATGTCGGGTTCATGTCAAAATTAGGTCAACCCGATTTTGACCTAATTAACCCGTATATTTTAAACGGGTTGACATGATTCAGACACGAACCCGACCTAACCCATTATAAACCCGTTTAATTCGTTTGTGGCAGTATAGTTTGCCTATTATGTGACTGTTGTGGTCTTAACATTATTACTTATTAGTTCTTGCTTGTATTATGATAATTGACAGTGTAGTTCTTAACATTATTAATGTAGCATACTAGTATAGTTTTTATTTTAATTTTTGGATTGAAACTTAAATGCATTTTAGTTAATTTCATTGATGAGATGTAATATGTTATTTGTAAAAAAATTATTTGAAATTTTGGATGAATGATTGAATGATGTATTTAATAGTAATGAATAGGTGTGAAAACAGGTTATGTGTGTTAAACATGTCTGTGTTATATGTGCTAAATTAGGGGTGCAACTTGGATTGGGCAACCCGATTTCAACCCGAGCCCAACCCGAAAAAATTAGGGCTTGGGCTAGAGTTTTTAATACTTGTGTTGGGCTTGGGTCAAAAAACCTCAACCCGAATTCAATTTGGGCCGGGCTTGGGTTGAGGCATCGGCAATCCGATTACAACCCGAACCCGACAAATTAAAAAATAATTATATATATATATAAAACATTAACACTTTTTTTTTTTCATTTTTATTCCATCGTCCTCTGTTTCTTGTTGCTTGCTACTCTGTTATGCGTTATGCGTGATTAGTGGTGATAGTGTGATGTTTTAAGTTTTAAGTTTAATGTTTTTATGGGTCTAATTTCTATGTTTTTCTAGGATTGTGCTTTGAGATCACTAGTTTTTTGGTGTGAAAGTAGATGATCAATAATCGTGCACTGTTATGAATGAAATATATGGATTGTTTTATGAATTTGTAATTATTCTCCCCTCTCTCTGTCTCTCTTGCAGTGAACCCGAATTCAACCCGAGCCCGCCCGAATTAAACTCGGGCTGGGCTCGGGTTGAATTCCTCAACCCGAGGTAGGGTTAGGGTTAGGGCTAGGGTTGAAGATTATATACCTAGGGTTGGGCTATGGTTGACTGTTTAACCCGCCCAACCCGCCCAAGTTGCACCCCTATGCTAAATAGGTTAAAAAAATCATGTTATATGTGTTAACTCAAAAACGACATGTTTATTAAACGTGTCAAACAAGTCGGGTTCAGGTAATCCGTTTAATGGTCAGATCAGGTTAGTGTTTACACATCTCGACACGATTATTAAACATGTCAAGTTTGGGTTTTGAGATTTTCGACAGAAACTCAAAATCAACCCGACACGAAATGACCCAACCCAACACATTTGACACTCCTAATCATTCTTACCAAACGAAGCATTAGTGTCATTTGATTAAAAGCGAATCATAATCAATATCGGGGCTTAAACTATCAATCCAATGTCAATGATTGATTATGTTAAGACATTAAGTTAGTAGATTATTTTCAAATAGCATTACTTAGGCTTTTTTTGGTGTCTAAAACTTGGAATTTTAAAAAACATGGAATTCTCACATTATGACAATTTTATAAAAAAAAATCAGGATGTAATATAAGATTCTTAATGTTTTAGGGGATAAAATAATAATATAAAAATCTTTTAAGATACCAAATATCATTTGTCCTTCAACAGAAATGTGAGGAGATGAAAGTTCCAGTGAAGTAAGGTTCTAGAAGATCAACAGATGTCTTCTGAGTGGGGAAAAGAATAAAGCCAAAAGCACTGAAAATGAGAGAAATGCTTTAAAACAGACAAAAGAAATTAAAGGAAAGAATCACTTGACCCATGGTTAGTCAACTTCGATTTGATATCTACATTAATAAAACAAACCTCCTGCTGAAGCTCTTAAGTTCCTCAATTAGAAAAGTATAATAATGATTCAAATCGTTTAGATCCGACAATGTATTACTTTTAATTTTTTAATTACGATAACTCGTTTAAATTTTAATTTTTAATCTTTTAACTATAGTAACTCATTTAATTTTAACTTTTAACTACAGTAACTCACTTAAATTTTAATTTTTTAACCACAATAATTCAGTCCATACATTAAAAAAAAACGTGTTTTATACGGGACATAACTAGTACTTAATTAAATAGTAACAGGTGGCCTAAAACAAACCAAAATGATATCTCCTCTAATACTATTTTTCTCCATTTTTTTCTCATCGGTAAATTATATGTTGTCCAATGTACATATAAATGAATATTTCACTAATACATGTAGAGTGATTTACCCAAAAAAAAAAAGTTGAGAAAAAAAGTATCAGAGAAAATCTAGGTCGAAAACTAATTGACCCATTTGTTCATCGAATCATCCTCAGTTAAGGGATAGATGTCTTAAGGATCCTTTCCACTATATTTCGTTAATTCTCCAAATTTTTACTAATTAATTTTTTTTTTTAAAAATTCCTGTGGTGAAATTCTTTCACATAACTTTGACATATTTACCCTTGTAAAACCAGGAAGAAAAAAAAAAAAAAAGAATCTTTCTTTGCTCTGTTTCAAACCCATCAACTAGTGAAGGAATTGAAATCTATTTTAAACTCATTTAGATGGTAGCAGGTGGTGCAATTAAGTAACATTTTCCTTTTTGGTGTCAGTGTCATACATAAGTAAACATTTTTGAAATCGTTTTAGACAAGTCGACTCCAAATAGTTGGAATAATAATTTTATGGAATTGAGTTGAAAAATCGTCTCAGTCAATCCTTCATTGCTTCTATCTTCTTTCTTCTAAATGTAATATAAATTGATTAAATTCCAACCCCATCTTTCTCATTAACCAACACGAAACCTTTTGTGTTTTGCAAGTTCCGTTAAGTACTCATTCTTCTTGGTTCAAAGAAGGTACTCATTCCTCTCATAATTCGATACCTTACTCAAGATTTAGGTCGAAGAACCTCTATAAATATGGCCTTTCCACTTCAAGACTTTGTATACAAATGAATTTTACTAATGTTTATTTGAATATGTAAGTTATTGGTGGTTATAGAATTTAGTGAGATTCACTAATCCTACATATTTATTCATAATTGGTTGGTCACACCATTGATGACTCATTCATTGAATATTTTCTCTTTATTTGCGTCATAAGAGCAAAAAAGTCTTTTAAAACCTCGAAATTGCCTATTCTAGAGAGTGAGATTCCCTCCAATACATTTTTTCTTTAATTCTTTTTTTTTTTAGTGGATCATATATCATTCATTCAAATGGACCCACATACCAGTGGATACCTACATACTTCTTAATAAGCACACTTAACTAAGAAACCGTTCCAATTTTTTAAAGAGCAATGCTACAAAACCCAAATAAAACCCAAAAAATTGTAACCCAAATGCATATCATCCCTTGGATGAGTGGGTCCTATCAATTTTTTCAGTGGGACCCACTAATCTCACACTCATCCAAGGGATGATATGTATTTGGGTTTTAACTTTTGAATTTAATTTAGGTTATGTAGCATTTTCCTTTTTTAAGATAGATTATATTTACCTTACATAAGTTAGGGAAATACTATGGAACCCAAATTTAAATTATAGGCAGCACCATTCTGGGTTAGCGCACCACCACATTGTCAGCTTTTCATAAAATATGCATGCATATAAAATATCTATAATATAAAATAGAACAGACTTCAACAAGTACATTTGATGGTCTCAAATAGACTCATCAAACGGCCACCAATATCCCTCTCAAAATCATTCACATTGAATTCCCTTCCCTCTAAATCCATTACTTCTCACTTACATTGTTATTCTTAGTATCAAATAAAACATACAAATATCATTATTCTAGCAAATATATGATATATGATACTTTATACCCCCCCCCCCCCTCTTTCCTGTCAAAGTGGTAACACACTGATTTGCTTCCTTCTCATCCCTTATGATTGCTACTTCTTGCAATTGCCTCGTCAGGCAATTGTTCACAAATGAGTGATAGTGATTTGTATGGAGTGATGTTTACTCTACTATATGTTTTTCGCTACTGTTTCTAAGTCACTCACCATCAAGTCTAATATTATCCATTGTATATTGGTAGAGCCCTCTATCATTAATAATGGATCATCTTGATGATGCACAAATTGGTCTTCGTGCAAGATCAACAGTTAAGAATGTGTACGAATATGATTAATAAGCAATCAATGGCAAAACAGTAAATAGTAGATCAACACAGAGATTTATAGTGGTTCGGTCCGGTTGACCTACGTCCACTCTCGGGAACGGCAGCGGTGGCCTGGTGTTCTTTATTGATGAATAATGGTACTCCGGAGAGTTTTACAATGCTTGAGAGGGAGAGAGAGAGAGAAGCAAACACTCAATAGGAAGCTCACAACTTACACTCTCAATCTTTAGAAATCTTTTCTGATGTGGCAGATCAGTCTAAACTGCAACCACAGAGCATACTAGGAATCTCAAGAGAACTCTCTCTTAAACTCACTCTTAGAAGCTTTGCTTCTTTTTTGATGATAGAATACCCAAATGGGTGGTCTATTTATAGTAGTAGGGAATCAATCCTAGCCGTACAACGTGAATCAATCCGAACCACACAAATTAAATAATACCTATCTAACATTCAAATCTAACATTCTAATACAAATCTAACATTCAAATTCTTATCTAACATTCTCTAGAATTTTCTCTTTAGTGGGCTTGGGCTTGGGTAATGGATTGGACTCTTCTTTGGGCTTTCTTGGCTTATTTGAATTGGGTTTTTTATATAGATTGGGCCATTTGGGCTTAACCCATCATTTGCCCCCCAATGCCCTGTGTCCAATGAAACTTGGAGAGGAGGGCATTTGGTTAAACTCGAATTTTCGGCTGACCGGCATAACAGTGCGGAGGTAGGTAGGCTACCTGCTTGAGAGCAGTGCAGAGGTAGGCTGCTGCTTAAGAGCAGAGCAGATATATGTCAAGCTTTTTTGGCGACCCGCGAGAGAGCCGCTAAGCTAGAGATAGGCTGCCTGTTTGAGAACAGTGCAGAGGCCAAGCTTTTTGGCGACCCTTGAGAGAGCCGCTAAGCTGGAGATAGATTGCCTGTTTGAGAACAGTGCAGAGGTCTGGTAAGCTGCTCGGGTACAGCTGGGAGAGGGAGAGCTGGGCGACTGGCCCCTTTTTTTTTTTTTTTTTTTTTTTTGGGCGCCGCCCACATGGGCGGCTGGCCCTTTTTATATATATATATATATATATTTTTTATTTGCATGTGGAGGAGCTTCCCTCTCTTTTTAAGAGGCTTCAAGGCTACTTCATTTATTCATTCTTCCTTCCTCCACTATCCAAGTATCAATGAGGACTAGAGGCTCATTCATCCGTAAGGGTCTTCGCGTTGAAGGTTCCCATGGGGAAGGGAGCTTGGCCGGCGGCACTCATGCCGATAGAGGCTTGCTAGGCGACACTGTTGGCGACAGAGGCGAAGCGGGCGGCGCTCAGGCCGAAGGACAAGTGGGCGGCGCCCATTGTGGCAGCCCAGATGGTGTGCTTCGTGGCGCAGGCGGTGGGAATGGATGGGCAGACGCAAATCCTGTGGGCGGCTCCCCTTTGGGCTTCGGCCATTTTGGCGCCTGTTCTCGCGGTGGCTTTGGCGCAGTGCCGGTGACCCATGAGAGACCCTTTGGTACCATCTGTGGGGGGACAGGCGCGAGTACGAGGATTTCAAATAATCCTTTTGGCGTATTTAAAGGGACGCTGCGCCTGAGTGAGCGGCAGAGTGGGTCTCCAGGTGACGCCGAGAATGTCCGTTTTGGACTGGGTGGTGCTACAAGTACTTCAGGAGGTGTCCAGGATTTCAACTTGCAAAGCTTCCTGTGGCTTCCTGGTCTTCATGGAGGAGACATAGCATTCCCTAGCTGCTACCTGGTCTCCTCTGACCTCTCCAACTCCGTTAGGGGTTGGAAATCGGAGAATGAGGTGGTAGGTGGAGGGCACGGCTCTTAATGTGTTGAGAGCAGGTCGCCCTAATATGATGTTATAAGCTGATGGACAGTCTATCACCAGAAAGTTGACCATGACTGAGGAGCTTCGGGGCGCTGCTCCGGCTGTGACTGGTAGGGTGATGGACCCTAGGGGGTACACCTTTTCCCCCGAGAACCCAATGAGGGGAGATCTGATGGATTGCAGTCTCTCCCTGCCCAGGTTGAGCTTGTCAAAAGCTTCTGCAAATAGGATGTCGGCAGAGCTGCCGCTGTCCACTAGGATTCTGCGTACTTTGAAATTGGCAATTGTCATGGTGAGCACCAGGGGGTCGTCATGGGGGTGCTGAATTCCTTCTAGGTCCTTATCTGAGAAAGATATAACCTCCTTGGTGCCTTGCCTGGGCGCTTTGGACGGGCGTCCTTCGTCAAGGTGTTTTGCCTTCCTGGCATGGGCCTTCATGGCAGAGAGGGACTCTCCACCTCCTGCTAATCCTCCCGAGATGGTGTGAATTTCCCCAACGGGGTGTTGCTCTTCCTGGTTATGGGGTGGTGGCGGCGCCTGTCCTCTACCAGCAACATAATGGCGTAGGTGGCCGCGTTGAATAAGATCCTCAATTTGCCTTTTGAGTTCATAGCAGTCGTCGGTGTCGTGCCCGTGGTCGTTGTGGAAGCGGCAATGCTTGTTAGGATTTCTGCGATTGGGAGGGGACTTCATCTTCCCTGGCCACTTCACTGCGGGGTCACCCTGGATTTGGAATAGGATATGCCCGAGGTCGGCATTGAGGGGTGTGAAGGCTTGTCGATCCCTCTGAGGGGTTGGACCAAACCGGTCTCTGACGGGAACCTTCTCTGTTCTACCGTGCTTGTTGCTAGCCTCCTTCTTATCGTCCCTCTCTCTTTCCTTCCTCTTGTCTCCAGATCTGGAGGACTCACCTCGCCTGGCCCTTGTGATGTCCTGCGCGTTTATATATTTCTGGGCTTTCGCTAGCAGCTCTGGCATGCTCTTTGGTGGGCGCTTCATCACCGAGAAGAGGAAGCTTGATGAGCGGAGACCTCCCAGGAAGGCAGTCATCGTCACTTTGTCATCGGGCTCATCAACCTCAAGTACCTCCTCGTTAAAACGAGTGAGGTAGCTCCTCAGGCTCTCCTCACGGTCCTGTTTTATGCTAAGCAGGTGGGTGACTGGCTTCTGGTGGCGACGCCCCCCGATGAAATGGGACACGAATGACCTGCTTAGCTCATCAAAGGAGGCAATGGATGCAGGGGAGAGCCTAGCAAACCATTGTCGGGCGGATCCCTTTAGTGTGGTTGGGAACGCCCTGCACATGATTTCGTCTGGGACGTTGTGCAACTGCATCAGAGTTTTGTAGGTGTCGAGATGGTCCAGCGGGTCCTTTGCTTTTGTTCCATCAAAGACCTCAACAGAAGGCATTTTAAACTTTTGAGGGAGGGGGTAGTTCGACACGTCCGGCTTGAAAGGTGTGTCAGTTCGCCTAACAAGATAGTCCACAGTCTCAGGTCCTTGTGCTTTCATGGCGTTGAAGACGTCACCTAGCTGGTTTTGCACTTCCTTGATTTTCTTATCCCAAAGGTTGGGAGCTCCTCTGGGATGGTCATGAAAGTGACTCCCATGCTCCACGCTTTGGTTTTCGCCCTCGTCCTCTTGGAGAGGAGGGCCCTCACCATGGGAAGCAGGAGGAGGGGGTAGAGGTCCTTCATGACGAGCCTCCCTGTATAGAGCCTCCCTGTGCATGGCGCCTGGGGGGACTCCAATGGGGGCGTCCAATCTTACGGGGGCACCTATATGTGGAGCATCAGGGCGTGGAGCTCCTGGACCCCCAGGACGTGGGACTCCTCCAAGCTGTGCTCCATCGAGTTGTGCTCCTCCTCGTCCGGCGAGCATAAGTTGTAACATCTGCTGGTTTTGGGCCACCAGCTGCTGCATGGTCTCCAGCATTTGTTGAGGATTCGGAGCTGGAGCATTTGGCACATGGTTGACACGCGGAGGAACCTCCTCCTCTCGTGGAGGATTGCCTTCATGCTGGTTCATGGATCTGGTAGGGATCGCCATTGTTTCAGTAGAGAACTGGATTGTGTTTAGGAATGAGAATTCTGTTGTTTCCCACAGACGGCGCCAAACTGATGATGCACAAATTGGTCTTCGTGCAAGATCAACAGTTAAGAATGTGTACGAATATGATTAATAAGCAATCAATGGCAAAACAGTAAATAGTAGATCAACACAGAGATTTATAGTGGTTCGGTCCGGTTGACCTACGTCCACTCTCGGGAACGGCAGCGGTGGCCTGGTGTTCTTTATTGATGAATAATGGTACTCCGGAGAGTTTTACAATGCTTGAGAGGGAGAGAGAGAGAGAAGCAAACACTCAATAGGAAGCTCACAACTTACACTCTCAATCTTTAGAAATCTTTTCTGATGTGGCAGATCAGTCTAAACTGCAACCACAGAGCATACTAGGAATCTCAAGAGAACTCTCTCTTAAACTCACTCTTAGAAGCTTTGCTTCTTTTTTGATGATAGAATACCCAAATGGGTGGTCTATTTATAGTAGTAGGGAATCAATCCTAGCCGTACAACGTGAATCAATCCGAACCACACAAATTAAATAATACCTATCTAACATTCAAATCTAACATTCTAATACAAATCTAACATTCAAATTCTTATCTAACATTCTCTAGAATTTTCTCTTTAGTGGGCTTGGGCTTGGGTAATGGATTGGACTCTTCTTTGGGCTTTCTTGGCTTATTTGAATTGGGTTTTTTATATAGATTGGGCCATTTGGGCTTGACCCATCACATCTATCCAAAAAAAAATAGATTAAAAAAATATCGGATGGGATATGGATCTCATACATATTTGCTTTGACACCCAAATGTAGGCTTCCCTTATAACCCCATACAAGTACGCTAGCACTTGCTCCAGTTGATCTTGTGCATCCGGTGCACGAGTAAAGATAGTATATCTCTCGCAACGCATAACAAAGAAACCCTCATTACTGTAGAATTTTGACTAAGGTCAAACCTATGCAATTTTATCTTTGCATGTGAAAACACTCGGTACATGGGATTTCCATTATTATATAACATTTTAGAGAATCAGATTTACGTAGATTTTTTTTTTAATCATTTCCAAACCAAAATAGATGGAGAAGTGAAACTCATACTCAGGTCATTAACTTGGTAATGTTCTTTCGTGCCAACTGGGTTCACATATTTGATTTGGCAAATTGAAATAGCTTCGTGGGCTATTCGCAGAGTGTGACGACCCGTATATATATTAATCATTAATACGTTAGTTAGGTCATCAATTATAATTTTATATAATTGAGGTTTATTTTAAAATAAATAAATAATAAATTTTTATTAACAAATGAACCTCAAATATAGACTTTTCATAAGATAATGAGTCAAATGACTATAATATAGGTCATATTTTCAATTAAAAATGATGTGATATTTAAATGATATAATAAAGGTGTAATATATATACACGTACATATATACATATATGTGTCAAAATTTGAGAGTGGCAGTTAATGAACATGTGCTCTATTTCAAAAAAAAAAACTTATGGCCAAAGAAATGGACAGTTGTCCATGTGATGCAAATTAAATGACTCAAGCAAGATGACTTAAGCCATGTGACCTTAGCCAAACTTTGGCTATAAATAGCCAGTCTTGGCAACCCAGCAACGCAGCAAAGGAAGGGAGAGAGAGGGAGGAAGAAAGGAAGGGAGAAAGAGAGAGAGGAAGGGAGAGAGAAAAACTTATGAGATTTTGGGGTCAAAAATTTAGTAGTGAATTTTACTTTCGATCATTACCAAATTGAAGTGTCTTGTTCAGGGTACTTCGAATTTCTTATCTATTGAAGTTATTAATGATTTTGAGGTACGGGGTAGTATACAATATGCTCCTGTCTTTAAATCTCTTTGCAAAGAGTGTCCTTTCGTTATCTGAAAATTGTATTCCTATTGATTATTCTGATTGATATGAAATTCTGTCAATATTATTGGTTGATCTGTACGTGTACGTTAGACTAAATACTTTGGGATTGATTGGTACATGTACGAAGTGAACTTGGGGGCATAATTGGTGAAATGTGATGATGGCCCTGCGGGGTGCAATTGTGATTACAGCCCTGAGGGGTGTAATGGTTCGATATGAGTACGGATTTTAAATGCTCAAGTGTCACTTGTCATGTCACCAAGATGACCCGAGTATGAGGTCATATTTGATAGAAATTGAGCTTTGTGACTGATCGAATTGGATTCTTGATTCTTTTACCTATGATTGTATATCGGTTGAATTATTTGGTATGTGATCATTCATATTCTTTTCTCGTTGAGCATATTGTTTCCTGTCATATTGTATACTTCCCCGCCTTTAATATTTTTCAGGATTATCTCGGAGGAAAGGACCAGAGCAGATATTTGAGGAATCGAAGACGGACGAATTTTGATATATAATTTTTAACTTTGTATATTAAGGAGATTATTTTTATTATTTGGAGATCAAAATGGAGATCATAAATTTATTGAGTCAGTTAGAGCTCTGGCCCTGTATTCGGAGTTTTATTTTTGATTTGTTGTGATCGATCAATTTAATTAAGTAACGGGTCCGGGAAACCGGGGCGTTACACAGAGTGACAGTATTTTTATCCAAACAATGTAAGAGGGAGACAAGATTAGCATTGTATTCTCATCCCATCCCACACCCTCTCTCCCCTTCCTGCTCCACCCTCAGTTCCTAACCCTAGCCCTCCATTTATTTTCTTAATTTGTCAACTCTAAGAGTACTGAATATTGATATTAGAGTGAGCAAGACAACCACTGTCTTATTTTAATAACTGGATCACATATTTTTATCATCAGGTAATGGCAGTAGATCCTAGGGGTGTCCATGGGTCCGGTTGGCCACAGGACGGTACCCATTGCCTGGCCCAAACTCCAATTCTCGATAAACAGAATAGTTGGTCTGCTTGAACTCAAGTTCAATATCCTTCAAAAGAATGCTTGGGCTGCTCCCCAAGCCTAGTACCCCGGACCATTAGCCCAGCCGCAAAAACTCAGTCCAAAAACCTGCCCGCCAAGCCCAGCCCAACCTCCCCGTCCACCCACTTTGTTTGAAAAAAAAATTGTCCGGTTAGGTAAGTTAGGTGGCATGGCATATTTATAATCTATTACAAGGTGAAGCCATCTTTTGATTTTGTAAAACATGCAAGCACATGCCTTTTTTTTTTTTTGAACAAACACAGCACATACTTCGGAAACAAAAACAACGGTCAAAAAATGGTTATATTTTAAAATGAAGATGTATATATATGTATAAAGGTCTACCCAACTGGCCCGCCCAATAGACCTATCTAATAAGTGATGGGTTGAGTTACAGGTAGCCTACTCTTATTCTAAGCTCGATCTGACTCACCCGATAACTCAATCGGGTAAGGACTTGGGGCTATCCTAGCTAAGCTCAGCCCAAAAAATTTCTCTCAAAGCCTAATCCAGCCTAGCTCATGGACACCTGTAGTGGAATCCTTTGTGATAGGAGGTATTCAGATCCACTCGATTATAGGGGAGGATGTAAACTTGAGGCAAAGAATACCAAAAATATACAGAGGCAAAAGAAACTTAATTTCCAAATAATGGACAGTTAGGAAATATTAAAGTGTTTGGTGTGCTGACACAAAGAAATTTAGCACATCACAACTAACCTGCTATCGTGCTATATACCGATCCTTCCGCTTGCACATGAATGAAATTCTAGCCGAAGAACTAAACACAAATGGTTACCGAGACTAGCTAACAGCTATATACCCAATGCACACAACGGAACCAGTCGTGGGGTTATAAAGTCAAAATTTACCTTTTTTTTTTGTGAAGCAAAACTTTCCCTAGCAGTGGCCAGTGGGATTAACGACGATTCTGTGTAAGTCTTGGTATATGTATGAGCATAAAAGCATGCTACCGAATCAAGCTATCTGCAAAGAAAATCCTCAAATTAAGAGACCCACACATAAAACAATTCATGATCTAATTCGTATTAATTTGCTATGCATGCTAAACATATCGACAAATATATTTATATCCCGACAAATATTATTTTGGTCATTCTATTGAATAGATCCTGTTATAAACAAGAGTTTTATTTACTGTGCAAGAATAGATGAAGGAATTATAATTCAAGAAGGCAAGCCTTTTGACTAGTCCTTAGAGAGGCTCTCAAGTTTGACCCTTGTCCTAAAAACAGTGGCATAGCATAGCCCAGTTCAATGTCTCATTCTTGACTTCACTTGAGTAATCTTTCAGTATCTTACTGTCTTGTCTTATAAATCCTGAAATTATCATTCATTAGCACTTTTTGCAGGCATTTGATTACTTTTCCAAGAGTTTTTAAAGAGGATGAGAGAATGTTTTGTTAATTGTTTTTAATCTTTCATTTCATTATTTATTTTTTGGGCGTTGAAATACGTCTTCTCAATCAAAAATGAGATAGGACAACCTTTAAAAGATCAATTCGTCTATTGTTTCTCTCTCCCAAGCACCGCTCTGAACGAAATACTTAGATTTCTTTTTCTTTTTTTTTGTGAATTTTAATTTTCTTTGGCTTCCCACATTTTATTTTGAATTTTACTTCTAAACTCAACCAATAAATTTGTGCATTTTTTTTATATCCTAACATGCATGATTTTGAATACAAATATTAAATTAAATCGTTGGTGGGCATTACCGTGTAAATATAGGGGTCGCTACGACCTCCAACTCCAGACCTCTTGACCTTATCTCGCTTTAACAACCTGCACATAAATGAGACGGATTTAGTCACAACGGCTCTATGAAAGGTCATGCCATTAAATTGATGAACTCTACTAATGTACTGAAGATAGTATTTATACCGAAAAATTATAATTTTTTTGGGTGAAATTATATTTTTAGATTAGTTACAACAAGAAAATTGAAATCAATAATAAATATTGAGATTGATCAAGAATAACTATAATTTCTTATAAATTCTCTAGATTGAATTATAACATTAGTTCAGTTTGATACCGGGATCTCACCCCTGTTTCAATTAGTCCCGATTATAGTTACGAGTCATGATTAGTCCCACTAGTGCACAATCAGGTTTGTGATTTTAGGAATGTCTCAGGTGGTTTAACCATTCTGTTGAACTATACAGAACTATATCTAGCCCACACAACTGCTGCACCCAATGGCCATTACCCAACTCATCAAAGCCTGTATAGCACATGCTGTACACTTGCCTCAGCCATGTCAAAACTGGTTCCATAACATAGAATGTGTTAAGTGCACAATCAGGTTTGTGATTTTAGGAATGTCTTAGGTGGTTTAACCATTCTGTTGAACTATACAGAACTATATCTAGCCCACACAACTGCTGCACCCATTGGCCATTACCCAACTCATCAAAGCCTGTATAGCACATGCTATACACTTGCCTCAGCCATGTCAAAACTGGTTCCATAACACAGAATGTGTTAAAGAGTGTGTGTGTCTGTCTCTGTGTGTGTGTGTCTGTCTCTCTGTCTGTGTGTGTCTGTCTCTGTGGGTGTGTGTGTGTGTGTGGGTGTGTGGGTGAGTGTGCGAGAGAGAGAGAGAGAGGTTCTCACATTCTCAACGCTTTGCTTGTGTCGGGGCTATCACCAAGCAACTGGCGAATCCTCACTTCAGAAGCACAGCCACCAGACAGCACCTTCAAGATAGCTTCGGCTCGGCTTCGCAACTGAACCGAGACCGAACCCGAACCCTCTGGCTGCCTTTTCAAATCGAGCGCCAAAGCCAAGCTCTCTCTCTTCCCAAATCTTGTACCTGTAACATTACAGCTTCGCGCGCTTGAGACCCCGCTGGAGCCACTGGACACGCACGAAGAAGCTTCAGTAATCTCAGATACATTTTCCGAGACAGTCGGTTCCGGCTTTCCGGAGGTCAATTTCCGGTTATCGGCGATCCAAAAGCTCCTCTTCGAGCGTCTCTTTCGCACCACCTTGCATTGCAAGTATAAGTGATTTCAACAGAAAATCAGGACAACTTTTGAAGTCAGAAATATCAACCTACAGATGTGTTTTATTACTCGTAATATCAATGTGCATGAGATTTGAATTTAATCGGACGGAACTTTAACACTTGAAGAGGAAGTAGATTAATAACAGAGACAGAGCAAGTTAATACTCAATTTCAAGCAATATGAAGCAGATCAAAAGTCTTATTCAATCAAGAAATAGAAAAACACTACTCAATTAGAGCTTCAATCTATAAGTTGAGCTTGATCGCAACCAATTACAATCCACAACTTACTCGTGACTCGTGAGGTTGGACAAACAGAGAAAAACAGAACACTAACACTGATAAAGAAAATTTCCTGCACAGATCACCGAAGCTTCCAGAACTGAGTGGGTTACAACAATGATTAAGCAAAATCACCGCCGGAATGACCAAAATAACATGAAAAAAGTCGAGTTTCTTTGAACTTGACCAACACAAACTCACAATGCGAACCGAATAGAGCTTCAAATCCAAATCAATAGAACTGAAATTTTCATTGGAATTCAAGAGGAGAAATACGGATGATCACCTTGAGCTTCATCTCATAACAACGAGCCACAACAGCGACCATTCGGAGCTGATGAGCTCGAACCTCCGCAGACGAACCATCATCACTGGTAGTCACACTCGAAGAGGAACCACACGACTTCGAATTCGATTTCGATGTGCTCAACTGCAAGCTCTCCGAATAGTTATTGCTCTTACTTTTACAACTTCAGAAATTCACAGTACAATTCAATTAGCTTCAAATACAGAGATCACAGAAATTTAAGTACGAATGAAATATAATCAACTTGAACATAGAGTGAAATGTCAGTTTATTTGTTGTTTTGTTACATTGGTGTGGTGGAGAGAAGGAGAAGAGCTGAAGCAACTGTGCGTTCGAGTTGACATGGAAATGCTTCCATTGCTTCTGAAAACAAACTGCTTTTGCTTTCAGTGTTCTCAAAAATGGCGGGCTGATTCAAAATATTTGAACTTTCCTTACGAAAGGTTGGCTTGATCTCTATTTCACGCACTCTATGACGGTTTATACATGCTATATGGTTCTATTGCATGAAGAGAATGCTAAAAAGACAGAGCTGTTAGCTGAAGATCCAATCACAGTAGGAATGTAGTAAAAGGCAATCTATGTGTCCATAGTGATTGGTCTGTTTTGTTTCTACAGTGTCTAGTTGTGATTTGAAACATTGCTCACCAAACCCTGCCACGTCATTGGGCAAATCTCTATTGGGCCTGGGCTGGCTTGAAATTGGGCTCAATAAAAATCAGAGGGATTGGTGTCGGGTCAAAACGTACACAACTATATAAATGGATTTGATTGGGTGGGCAATCAATATTCAGTCCAACAAATGATATCACCGGATTATATGTACTTTTTGTGGCATGGGTGGTGGTAAAGGTGGCAATGATAACTTTAGACCTAAGGATGGTGGCAATGGTAGCATTGGATTTAAGAATTGACAACTTAACCATTGCATTTATTTTTTCTTTCGTATATATTTGGTCACATGTTAAAAAAAAATTGTGAATTTGGTAGATGAATTTGATATCATAAACGATTCACAAAACTACATGAGACTTAATCTCACAATTATTTTTTTACTCTCTAGCTATTTCTCATCTTTCTACAATGACACACTAATGCTCCGTTTGGTAGGAAGGACGGAAAGTAGGAGGGATACACTTTCTATCCTTCAAAAAAGGAAAGTAGGAATGATACACTTTTCTTCTTTTGTGTTTGGTTGGATGAATGAAAAATAAAAATAACTATTTTTTTTTTGTGTTGGCTAAGATTAGGGGTGACAATTTAGTCGTGTCGTGTCAGATTCATGTTGAGTCATTACGGGTTTGTGTCGAACATTAGTCAAACCTAATTCAACTCATTTAACTAATTGTGTCGTGTCGAGTTGCGAGTTGACTTGTTTATTTTTTTTATTTTTTTTTTTAAAATTTATTTTTAAAATTTTTTAAAATATATATATATATAAATACATATTTTTTCAGTGTATTTTTATATGAAATTAATGTATATATTAAAAGATATATAGACAAATAAGATACATCTCAACACAAATAATTAACTTTTCATCCACTTTCCTTCCGATTTTGGATGGATTGATTTTGGTGAGTTGGAAGGAATGTTAATTCATCCACTTTTTCATCTTTCCTACTTTTTTTCCTTACCAAACATGATGTTTTATCAATTTCTCTCACTTTTCATCCTTCCAACTTTCCATTTTTCCATCGTACCAAACGGAGCATAAGTTACCAAATTCATCTTCCTTTGAATTTGGTATCATAAACGATTCACAAAAATACATGCGCACACGTATATATATAAGATTTAGTTTTTGATCAAATTTTTATTATTTAATATATATGGATATTGATATGAAATGTAAAGATGAAATTTGATTGATAATATAATCATATTCAAAATAGAGTTTTCAAATCGAACTTAGATTCGAATCACTCAAAATTCGACGATTGACATGTCTATATATAGTTTGTTTACATCATGATTTGTCAAAATAACAATTTCTATGAAAATTATTCCAATTCTAGTACTTTATATAAAATAAATTTCATATAACTTTTCTTAATTAGATTCTATTTTATTACGTGTAAGTTATGTGGGAAAAACTAAAGCAGCAAAGTAAAAAATTACCATGAAGAATTACTTTATAAATAGTGTAAATGACAAAACACTTATATTTGTAAGACATAACAAATTTTGTTAATTATTCTTCCCCTCAATTTGATGATTATTTCCACTGAAAATGGACTCTGGTTCCGCCCCTACCCTCAAGTTCACATCCCACGGGCTTCCAAAATCTTGGTTGTCCAAAAAACTTCTTCTTTTTTTTGTTCAACGATCAAGGGTGTTTGGATCGACTTAAGTACACCTCAACAAATCTCTTTTTCAATTTCATAACTTGAGAGTTATTAAAATCACTCATGGCAGTTCAAAAAACTTATGTGAAGGGCTCTAAGCCTACTTGTTTTTATGTGCAATTGCAAAAGTTTAAGAGAAGAAAAAAAAAACAAATAGCCAATTTCAATCATTTCTCAAATTTTAGAAGTTTTGGTCAAATTAATCATGCGCCCATACTCAAATTTATCGAATTCCACACGACGGGATCTTAAACACTTTAGTAGTCTATTCCAACAAACTAAACATTTTATGATCAAACAAAAGGTTTTGAATCTGCAAAACTAGGTTTATTGTCTTTCAATGATGTTTCACCCGTAAATCAACGAGCTTCTAAGAAATTAAAATTATCATAGTTTTTTTTACCTTGATGATATGACAATTAAGTTAATTTACATCCTCAAAACCAATATAGTTTTAACTTTTTTAGCACCCACGCCATTGTCAATCCAATCCTAATTAGTGGTGCAGCTTGGGTGGGTCGGGCGAATTAAGGGATCAACCCTAATTCAATTCTAGGTATAAAATCTTCAATCTTAACTCTAATCATAATCCGCCTTCAACTCAAGATACTCGATCTGAGTATTGTCTGAGTTGATTTCGGGCAAGCTCGGGTTGAAATCAAATTGCCCAATTCGGACCCAATTTTGTCTTTTTTACTTATCTGATATTGGTTGTATAAACTTCTTTCAACATCTATAGTTCTGAAGGTAACGATCCATGTCTGCCCCAAATGTAGTAGAGGTTTCCGTGATCCGGTGGCCCTGGTGGAGCATGTTGAGAGGGACCACCGAGGGACTTCTAAAGCTTAGAGTGTGATGACTGAAATCTACTGTTCAAGTCTTAGGCAATTGCAAAATTCCTGATTTGAACGTACAACACAAATTGGTTGTAGATTAATAATAAGATTACTGTAAAAGCCAAATAGGGTTTCTTTTTTCTTTGCTGTTTATGAAAATTTCTGGCTATGTGGATATTGTTTCCGTAATTTTACTCTAATTTCATTCGAGTTGCTATGAAGGTGAAAGAAGCGTCCTAATTGATAGGATACGTGCCATTTACAAGTAATGTACCATATATAATAATTCAAACGACATATAGTTTTGCTACAAGTATTCAACCCCAATCGTTGATCAAATATCATTTTACTTTGTGCACTTGTTTGTAACGAGAAGTAAAACATTTCGCGATGTTTCGTTGTGTTGCCCATTATTTGGCTTTGCCCACTGACTAATTCTCTTTTGGGCCTAATGTATGTGAATTTTTCCCTCTTTTCAATAACTATATTACGGAGATGCATTACTTTTTTGAGGATTTTTTTTTGTGGCGGGAAATAAAGAAAAAGAAAGGGGGGGGGGGGGGGGGGGGGGGGGGATTTACAGGTAAAACAATTAGTTCTTGCTTTGATCAAAACTCGAGCTTTATTAAAATGGGGTTTGGATCTTCTGAGTTTCACCTTCTATAATGCCCTGTTTCTAAAATGGGAAAGAATTTTAAAAACTGTTTTTAATATTTTGTGTCGCAAAATTTGTTCAGTTAAATGATTCTAAAAACAGTTCTACTTAATAGAAAACAGTAAAACTTGTTTTGACAGTAACTCAAAAAACAATGAAAAAAATAAATGTGGTGGTAGAAGTGTGGTGATGGTGGTGGTGATAGAAGTGTGGTGGATGTGGTGGTGGTGATGTTGGTGGGTGGTGATGGGAGTGAGGTGGTGGAAGTGTGGTGAACGTGGTAGTGGTTGTGTTTTCTAAATTCTGGAAAGATTGTTTCTAAAAACATACAAAATAACTCATCCAGTTTTGTTTCTCAGTTTTCCGAAAACAAAAACAAAAAACAACTAGTTAACTATTGTTTATGAGTAAATTCTAATGGCGGCCCTGGAGAAAGTGGCAATTTACGATCTACTTCAATCTTTTGTACGAACCAACGTAGTAGGGACGTCGACTCGAATAGAATTTTGTGTATGAGTAAATTCTAATTTACTACCAAACAACCAATCAATTTTTGACCATATACACTTTTCTCTCACTTCTTTGATAACACTTGCTAAGCTTGGATTTTATGATTGATTATAGGAATTTTGTAGACTTTTCCCTTTAGGTGTGATTATCATGTGGATTATTTTTTGAAAATTTACTTTAATTTCTTTTTCATTTCTATGAATTTCTTGCTTTGGCACACCATATATTATTCCCAAATCAGTTAATTTACATCATAATCATCCATGATCGCTCTATATTGGCTAAAAAAGGGGGCCTAAGTCAGACAATGCGAGGGCATTTTAGTCAATTTACTAGAATATGGTCAAATTTGCCACCAAGACTTTTGGTTGCAAAATTATTACCTCATCACCACGGCTCTTTATTATTTGATTTAATGTGTCACATTTTGGTAGAAAAATTGTTAATCGAACAACCACGCCAAGGCTTAAATGTTGTTTGACAATACTTTTTAATTTAAATATTTTTTAGGTAACATTTATTTTATATTATATATATATACTAGTTATTTCTCGTGCTTGAAGGCACGGAATAATAAAAAAATGGTTAATAATAAACATATTTGTATTCACATCCAAAATCAAATTACAAAGATAGAGGAGATAGAAAGGAATATAAGCACCGATTGTAGTAGGGACGAGCGGTGGTAGTAGTGGTAGGAGACGGTGATGGTTGTGGTGGGTGGCGACAACCGTGATGGTGGTGGCAGCCGTAGGTGGCAATAATGATGGTGGTGACGGTGATGGTGGTTGGTAGTGGTAATGGTGGATCGACGACGGTGGGCAACGGGTGGTGGTGGGTTATGGTATTGGGTGGCAGTGGGTGGTGGCAGTGGGCGACGACGGTAGGCAACAGGTGGTAGTGAGTTATGGTAGTGAGTGGTGACAGTGGGCGACGGTGGTTGTAGGATAATGGTGGTAGTGATAATAAATATAATAATAAGATGATGATGGCAGTGGGCAACGTTGGTAGCAATTGGTGGTGGGTGACGACGGTGGTGGTGGTGGTTGTGGCAGAGATGGTGGTGGGATGACAGCGATGGTGGTGGTATTGGTGACGGTAGTGGGGTGGCGATAACAGTGGTGGTGGCGACGGTGGGGGTGATGGGGCGATGACGACTACAACGATGGTGGTTGTGGCAGAGGTGGTGGTGGGGTGGCAGCAGTGGTGATGGTGGTAGGAATTGAGCAGAGACGGTGGTGGTAGGGTGGCGGCAGCGGTGGTGGTGGCGGCAGCGACGGTGACGGTGGTGGTAGGATGACGGTGGTGGCGGTGGTGGCGGCGGTGGGGGGAAGTGGGGGTGGTGGGGGTAGGACGGTTCCAAACACTATTTTTTTTTAAATGCTTATGAGAAACACTTTTGAAAAGTCACCTCAAACACACTTTTAGGATACCTATTTTTCCTATTAAATTTAAGGAGTTAATAGTAACCGTCATATTAACTTTAAAATAAAATTTAAAACGATCTAAACCGCGAAAAGTGAAAGTTATTTTGTTTATCTTTTGGGATTTGAATTGTATTGTACTTTATTATATAGACTAGTTATTGGCCGTGCCTGAAGATATAGAGCAATAAAAAAAAAATCAACAATAAACATATTTTTATACACACCCAAAATCAAATTATAAACATTGAGTATAGAGAAAAGAATTTAAATGTGGGTTATAGTGGGGGTGAGCAGTGGTAGTGGTGGTGGTGGAAGACGGTGATGATTGTGATGAGCAGCGACGACCGTGGTGGTGGTTACAGTCGTGGGTGGCAACGATGATGGTGGTGGTGGGTTTTGGGTGACAATAGTGGTAGTGATAGCCATGGGTGACAGAGGTGGTGGTGGTGGTGGTGGATGTGGGTGGTGGTGGACGACGGTGATGGTGGTTGGCAGTGGTGGTGGGTGACGACGGGTAGGTGTGCATGAGAGAGGTGGGCAAGAGAGCACATTTAACATCAATGGAGAAGAATTCACACGTGTCACACTTGTAGAAGAAACTATTGTTGTATGATTTGCGAACTTTGCAATCAGAGAGTAGATAGAATTCACTAGACTTTGAGAGCTGGATTGGGTGTTTGTGAACTGGGTGTTTTATCTTTTTTGGTAAGTTGACACAATTTAAGTGGAGAAAGTAATCGCATTGTGCATAACGATAAAATGGATGGGAAATCGATTACACACAACCGTCACATAATGTCGTGTTATCATTGACCACGTTGTTATTTTGCATATTGAAAAGTGTTAACTGATGCTCATGACTCCAATGGTCGATCCTTGTTTACTCTCAATGAGATGCTCAACTAAACAGTTCGTAAGCAAGTGTAGTCCATGAGGATTGTGGATCATAAGATCCATAATCTTACTTTCACGACCCCGGAAACAAATATATATATATATATAAATTAATTACTTACCAATAAAAAACATTGCACGGACTTCTTTTTTTGTTTTTTTTTGGAGGGGGGAGGGGGAGGGGGAGGGGAAGGATGGATAGACTCACCGCATACCTTCGAAAAGTGATACCTTCAAAATCATATTCTTATTCCGTTATTGCACCCTATACCTTTGAAAAGTGCTTCTTCCTAAAAGGTTAGCCTTGTTCCTATGTTGATTAGAAAGAGAAACATCACCTATAGTGACCTTTCCTAAAAGGTCCGCATCACCACCGCTCTTTATTATTTGATTTAATGTGTCACATTTTGATAGAAAAATTGTTAATCAGACAATATCGAAGGTTCATGATATGATATTCTTACAAGGTTGAAACTTTCAAGAAAAAACTTTGATTTGGGAGGGCGATCCTCCCGGTGAATTAACCGTATTCCAAACTGACACAGGTGAACAGTAGAGTATACTAGTACGCTTGAGGTGGACGAGTTATAACCACCGCAAAAATAAATAATAAATTAAAATACTTAGATATTATATGAATAATAGACTCTATGAGATGTGCCGGTAAAATTTTATTGCAAGGCGCAATGAGTTCCAAGAAAGAACAAATATCAACCTAGAGGTAAAGTTGTTTTATTGTAATCTGAGTGCTATCGATTCCGGTCACGAAAGTAGTTTCTCTGTACGAAGTGGTAAAATTGTTGAATTTTCCTTGATTCCGCATATTGCAAGAGTCTTGTACATTAAACTGTTTTTTTATTTTAATATTGTGTCAAAATTTAGCCAATATTCAAATACTCAAGATGGTAGCATCAAAATTATGTGAAGTAGATACCAATATTATTACATATAATGCTTAATCTTATAAGAATATATATAGAAGCTTTTATCCGTTTTAGTTCACATTCTATCGTTGTATTGGTGTTGGTACTTTCATTGTCTTCATAACTATATTTTCTTTCACACAATTCGGATATTTAATCCAAATCCAAATTTTCCAACATTTTACTAAAATGGGAAATTGAAAATTTTTATCGTTCCAATTATTATGGGAAATTATTAATCGAATTTGGTAGAACGTAAAGGAAATTCAGCCAATTTGGTTTTCCGAACTAATCGCAAGATATTTAAAATTGAATATTTGGACTTTTTTTCAAAAATAAAACCAACAGTATTAGAAATTGTATGAAAATTCAAAATTTAACAAACATTAAAATCATGTTACCAACTATAAAAGAAGACTCAATCTTTAGCGATTATTAGTAAATACATTGAAAGGTATTTGGAACAGTTTACACATTTATTAACAATGTCATTACTTAATTTGTCGCAACGGGTGAGTGGATAGAATTGATCACTAGATTTTGAGAGCTGGATCGGGTGGCTGTGAATTGGGGATTGTATCTCTCTTGGTAAGTTGACACAATTTGAGTGGAGAAAGTAATCGCATTGTACACAACAATAAAATGGATGTGAAATTGGTTGCACGCAACTGTCACATAATGTTGTGTTATTACTCATCTCGTTGTTATTTTGCATATTGAAAAGTATCAGCGGATGATCATGACTCCAATGCTGGATCTTTGGTTCGCCCTTAATCTTTTCAAGGCAGAGATGTTCAACTAAACATTTTGTCGGCAAGTGTAGTACATCAGGATGGTGGGCTTTACGATCCAGATCACTTTCAGGACCCCTGGAGCAAAATATATACATATATATTTATATATTAGTTACTTACCAATAAAAAAACATTGCAAGGATTTTTTTTTTTTTTTTGGGGGAGGATGGATAGACTCACCTCCAAGGTGAAGATGAAGATGAGCACTTCACATGAATATAACATCTGCATAGGGCACAACAATAAGCCCAAGAACATAAATTAATGACCCCACCACATAAATAACAATCTTGATCATCCATTTGGGTTAACTCAATCAACGGCATGAGAATAAGATCTGTTTCTCACACATTTTGCAGATAACTTTGTGGCCTTCAACCTTTTGTATTTCCTTGAGGACCAATAGATGGTCATGGCTGAAATGTTTCAGTTCTTCCATCTCTATGTGTGTTCGTATGTGTGTGTTAGAGAGAGAGAGAGAGAGAGAGGTACCAGGCCTCCGAAATTGTGAGGAGAGATTAATATGTATACAAAGTCTTGAAGCTGATATGTCAAACTTACATAGGTTCTTGGGCCTAAATTTTGAATAAGGCATCTAATTATATGTGATTATGTATTTTTGACTATGTACAGAGAGGGATTAAGAATAAGTACAACCAAAGAAAGGAATGAGTACTTGAACATAACTAGAAAAACACAAAAGGTTTCGTGTTGGTAGATGAGAAAGATGGGGAGGGGGTGGAATTTAATCAATTTATATTACATTTAGAAGGAAGAAGATAGAAGCAATGAAGGATTGGCTAAGACGTTTTCTCAACTCAATTCCATGAAGTTTTTATTTATTCCAACCATTTGGAGTCCACTTGTCTAAAACGATAATTTGCCAATGAGAAAAATGGAGAAAAATAGTATTAGAGGGCTATCATTTTGGTTTATTTTAGGTTACCTGTTACTATTAATTAAGTATATCGAATTCAAGTTGACTAATAATGAACTCGAATTAGAAATGAGACGACCCAAACATGGTACCACTCGATTTGACAGACCCATGCTCGTTCTCCTCAATTCACCTAAGGTGGGCAGCTCTCTAATTCTGAGAGATGTTCAAATCACTTCCTCTGTAATTCTAACCATAATGTAACTCGCTCCTCTGTTTTTAATAAGAAAAATCTTAAATTACATAGGAGGTTGGTTAGATTGTAAAAGAAGACAGTTGCTAGTCTAAAATTTCTTAGCAATTTTAGGAAGAAGCTTTTGAGGGCATCTGGTTTGCTACCATAATAGGTCAAGTGATTCTTTCCTTTAATTTCTTTGTCTGTTTTAAAGCATCTCTCTCATTTTCAGTGCTTCTGCCTTTATTCCTTTCCCCACTCAGAAGACATATGTTATTTTATCCCCTAAAACATTAAAAATCTTTTATTACATCCTGATTTTTTTTTTAAAAATTGTAATAATGTGAGAATTCCAAGTTTTTAAAATTTTCAAGTTTTAGCACCAAAAAAAGCCCAAGTAATGATATTTGAACGTAATCTACTAATTTAATTTCTTAACATAATCAATCATTAATATTGGATTGACAGTTTGGGCCTCGATATTGATTACAATGAACATTTAATCAAATGACACTAATAGATTATATCAATAAGTTACGTACAAATAATATTTTTATTCCGTTATTACACTCTATACCTTAGAAAAGTACTTCTTCCTAAGGGTCCGTTTGGTTGGGAAGAAAAAAATGATGGAAAGTGAAAATGATAGAAAGTGAAGTGAAAAAAAAGAAAATGATAGAAAATATATTTTCATGAATGTATTTGGTTATAATGAAAAATTTATGGGAAAGTTTTAAAACAATTTCATTATATTATTTGAAAGAAAGTAAAGTCATAAGAATTTTTTTGTAATTGTCTAAATTACCCTTAATTTTATTAAATCGGTCTAAAAAATAAAAAAAATATGTAATTACAATTGAAAGTTAAAAATTTTTAAAAAAGTGGCTCGAAACCTAATTTTAAAACAGTCATCAACACAAAGGTTTTTGGGCCAAATTATGTGATTAATTAAATTCATATCAAATTTTTTTAAAATTAATAACCAATAAAATATTTTAAGAAAAATAAGGGTAAAATGGAAAATTAGTTATAGATTACAACTTTCTTGCATTTCCTTGTGTTTTTTACAAGAAAAAAAAATTGGTTATTTGTGAGAAAATTCAAGGATGAAAGAAAATTATTTTTTCTATCATTTTTATTTTCAGGCTAACCAAACACATGAAAATTTTAAAAAATTTCTCTTTCTTGCATTTTCTACCATTCTCGCGCTAAATAAACGAATCCTAAGGGATTAGCGTTGTTCCTATCTTGATTAGAAAGATAAGCATTACCTATAATGACCTTTTCCACAAGGTTTTGGAAAATAACCATGACTGTGTCAGCCTTTATACTTATCTTTGTGAAAGAGGTCATGTTTGCTCAAAATTTTTTTTTTTTTTTTGCTAATTAAAAAAGGGGTCGGGACAAAAAAGAACGCCAAAAAATTACCTCAATAAACCCTCACTATTGGAATCATGTTCACCTTATCACCAAGAATGTTGAGTGGAGTGTATAGACAATAACCTTGTTGGAATGGCGATTGATTACCCAGGCACTAATAATATAGACCTAAACCTACTTGAAACCCCAATGGCCAATTGGTAAAAAAGCAGCAGGCCTATATTTTTTTGGAGTTGACTACACTACCAAAATTTTTTTTTCGGTATCCTGTCCCAGCACCCGCCACCTGCGGGAAGTGGTAGGTCAGTGGTTCGACTCTCACGTGACAATTCCACGTAGATCACACGATGATGATGAACCTTAAATAGCAGCGAAGATTAAATCTCAACATTTACTATGATACCTCACGACGACTTTTCCATTGACATTCAGATGATGGATTGAGATAGAATTGACGACTCATATAGCAAACAAGTACGCAATGAAATAATCCGCATTTCTTGAATGCTTCCCATCAACATGTATTATGATCTTATTTCCTGGACATTAAGTACGCAAAGAATATGAAACTAAGAGGGCACCACCAAAACAATCAAGTAGTTAAACTGAGAATCACATCCATGCTAATCATATTGTTGGGAACTAAAGAGTATGCCAAACCAACAACATTTATTCAGGATCTAATTTGCAGCACAAGAAGCAAATTCTATTTTGAAGTAGTCAAATAAAAGAGAGCAAACCCCAATAGACTCCAATCTAAAGGTTGTTTGAATGATATTTAAGAGGTGCAATCCAACTCAGAAGAAAAATCACATGCTGATGAACAGAGAACTTCATCATTCAGCACTGGACTTCACGATGAAATTTTGGCGGCTGATGGGGTTCATGACCACTGGAGGACCAGCAGTGCGAGGCCATGCCTGAAACTTTTTATCGGTCTCTTCCCACCATTCCTTGTTTGCTACAGTATGTGGCGTAGTACCTGACTCCAAGAGCAAGTGATATTAATAATGTTAAAACACTGCAACATTGGGGAAGAAAGTAAAACAGGAACCAGAACTTGCCTCCAAAAATCTTCCTGTCGGCAATCAAATGGTCACAGGCAAATGCAATTGCAAATGATCCGGCTAAAGAAGCAATTATATACTTGGCTGCCATGATTAAACTGCAGAAACTAAAAGAATAACCCAATGTCATGAGAGAAACAAGTGACAATCCAGAAAAATACACTTCCCAGTTGATCCTAGTTAGAAACAAAAATTCAATTCAGGATAACCTAAAATTTTTTCTACCGGAGACAAGCTGACAACAAACTCAGCAGAGTATCAAATACAATCCAAGTTACAACAGCATCAAACTGATCTGATAAAAAGATAAAATTTCAAGTACATCGATAGAACGTAATTACAGAAATAATTGGCAATCATGTGACCATAATGCTTCATAACATGGGGAGTATCATTAAACTAATTACAGGCCATGCCTGTAACTCAAAAGACGTCACAGCAATGGAACAATATTCCCCAACTGTACAGCCACCAAAGATTGCAGTCCCTCTGCTAAGAGAGGTCATCTTGCTGCAGTCCCTCTGCTCAAGACATGTAATCATAAAAGCATGCTAGTAATTTACTTACCTTTCAACAACAAATATAACAACTAGATTAATCAAAAGGAAGAAAGCAACTAAGAAAATATGGTCTCTAGTAACCCCTAACCCCAAAACAAGATCACAGAAGCTTGTATTAGTGAGCCTCCATAGGAATTGTGAGTCTTGAACTAGATTCTGGCGAACATTCCAAATTGCCAATGTCTTGAACAAGGCCAAACAAAAGTGAAGTATCCTAGCCTCCTCCTATGACTATGTAAATCAGAACCTCAAAGAGGAGCCTCTCTTAACTTACTGTACTTAGAGATATTCAACTGTAAGTTCATCTTTCCCATGTAGTCTAGGGCCTTAACCAATGTACAGGGTTCTTAGGATGTGCCTATAAGGTACATTAACTCAAGTAATACATAAGAAAAGTCGTATGCATCCACAATAGAAAGAAAATTATTCCTAGCCTATGCAACTGTTCTGCTCTCACCCCCACCACAAAAGCAGAAAGAAAAGGGGAAGCAAAAGGTCAAAGCCAGTGGAGCCACTCTCCAAATAATCGCGTTAAGCATGCCTTACTAAACCTCGATTAAAACAAAACAGCTAGGAGTCCTTCCCAATATATTGCCAGTAAAACCACTATCGGCAATAGGCCAGGGCAGAGTTGTGAAAAGTGCGCTTGAGCCCAAGGTAAGGAAAGGAAAGGGGAAGCCCACCAAGGGTCAAAATTTCGATTCTAAACGGTTGAAACTCAAAATGTATCTGTTTCTAAGAAGATAGAAACGATTGAATATAAATTCAAATGATTCCAGGTTTTTCTGAATATTTCAAGGTGTCTCAAGATGTTTTAGCAAAATTCCACCAAATATTTCGGAATGTTTTAAGGTGTTTCAATATGTTTTGATATATTTCGATTAATGTTTTGAAATATTCAAAATATAAATTCCCAAATTTTTTATCCTTTTTCATTCTGTTTCTAAAAACATTTCAAAAATGTTTCATTTTCCTTGATCATTGAAACAATTACCAAAACGAAATTTTGATCATTGCACCTAAGTGCCTCAATGAGCCTAAGGTCATGAATACATTGCCTTTGGTTGGAATATTAGTATCCCCACACAAGATTAAAACTTGAAACATAAATATCTATAACAATGACTCAACAATATAATCTAATCAATCACAATCACAAATCTTTGTTTTGGACAATTGATCTTTGTCTTTTTCTTATTCATCTATATCATTCTCCACCTCTTTTTTTTTTTTTTTTGTCTCTGTCCACATTGCTCTTTCTCTCTTCAATCTTTTACTCATTTTCCTTTGTGAAACTAACCACAACTATTCTAAAATAAACTTGATTCATCCAAAAATAATTTTTCTAGGTCAATTAGTCCTTAATACTTTGAAATAAGCCTTTGATTCCAAGAAATATGTCTCTTCGTTCTCCTCTTATTCAATTTTTTGTCCGACTCCATTTAGGAATCTTTTTACAACTTTTCGACGATGTTTCATTGGTTAAGGATGCTAATAATTTTTAGACACAAATATTTAGCATAATAGTGTTGATATTTAATATAATTTTCAAAAAAAATAATGTTGAAAGCTAATTAATTTATATAGGAATCTTTTTGTAATTTGTTCTATATTGTTGAAATTAGCTGAAATAGCGTGCATCTGTTGCATTTGTCAATAAATAACTTTATTTTGCATAATTTGTTAATATCTTCTATTGAGATGACATATAGGTTGTATTTGCCGAAACTTTCTTAAAATTAGTTGCATTTACGATGTGTAGTATATAAATTTCAACATATTATCAACACGATGCGCCTTGCTTCGATGAAGCCAGAAGACCTTCTCGCCCAACATTGGGCCAAAAACACGAAGTATCGAGCAGCTATAAATTTGTCCGAAATCTTCACTAGTGAAAGGGAACCTACAGCCAATGGTCCTCTAATTCCCTGGTCCCAAAAAAAAACAAATAGACTATGCCATTGTCCAAAAAGCATTCACGGACTCAATTTCATGCTCCTATGCAATATTTCAGGTAAATTGAAACAAACTTTCAAAGCTAAGGCCCTAATATCTACAATATGCGTTGTACGTATATGCATACATACAATACATGCGCATATCACATATGCACACAAACGTGAATATATGTACTCACCATTTGGCTTTAATTCAATACATATTTAGCCATATTCCAACACAAAAATTGAAGTGAAATGCGAAAATGAAGCACCGAAACCCTAAATCTCACTAACTAGGGAACATTCAATCCAAACCGTGCCGTTATAGAACAATTACCACGAGATAAAAATGAGAAAATTAACCCAATTAATCAGCAGAAACATAGATCAACGAGGTCATTTAATACAGATTACATTGAAAAAGAAATCTTAGAATATGACGAAGAAATTCGAAGCAAAATTACAGAATCGAACCCCAAAAGAGACACAAACAGATCTACGGAACCGAAACCCCAAAAGAGATACAAACAGAGAGAGAGAGGACTCGCCTTAACGAGATGAACTTGCACAAAGACGGGGGAGCGATTCCTCCAGAGCTGTGATCAATCAGTCAATCAGATGCAATTTGTAGTCAGGTATGTACACGAGCCGGTTGGACCGTTCAGGTCCAAAAGATCCAGATCGTGCAAGGGCTAGGAGGGTTTCCTACCAAATTCTCGGGGCAATGAAAAATCCGGCCCTAAATCCCAAACGGTCGGGCCATTTTTTGGAGCTTTTAGAGTTAAATCACTTTATTTTTACGATCAATCCAAACGTCATAATGAATTAAGTTAGTAAATTAAGTTTCAAGAGCATTACATTTTGTAAATATCCATAAATATTAAAAGGTAATTATATCGACACTATTAATGGTGTTTCGAAGTAGATACAAATTCAAAAGTTCAACAAAAAAGAGTAGATAAAAAATTACGGAGCTAATTATTTATTTAGTCCTTGAAATATATCATTTGTGTCAATTAAACCTATGAATTATGTTATGTTAATTTAGTCACTGAACTATGTAATCTAATTTGATGTAACTCTTCCATTTGAATGTGCTATTAACTTTGACGAAAATCTTCGTATGCACATCGAGTGAGTCAGAGATTAGGTGTTAGCTCAGGAGGTCACTCGATGTGCACATAGAAATTTTCGTCAAAGTTGACAATGAATTTGGACAAAAATGGTTACATTGAATAAAATTGTGTAATTCAATGGTTAAATTGACACAGAGCACTGTTTCGGGATTTGATTGACATAAATAATATAATTCAATGGTTGAATAAGTAATTAACTCAAATTTAAATTTAGAAGTTCCAAAAATTGGATCATTCCATACAACAACTTAACATCGGACTATTGGGTAGGGCCTTGTCCAATAGGATCTGATACAGGCTGACCTTATGCAGTTTCGGGTCAAGACTTGAGTTGTGGGTTGGATAGGGTTTCGGGCAACTTTACAGCTTTATCCAGATACTTTTAATTTTTTATTTTTTATTGGATCAAACAGATCCTTTTAATTTGAAAATATAAAAAATTGATATCTTTCATCATTCGTTCTTTAAATTTATTGAATCTCACTCGTGAATTTATGCAGATCCCATCGGGTCCCAATGAATTCAACGAAGATTGAACAATAGCTAAAATTAAGGCCCTTTTTGATTTGTATTTCAAAAACTGTTTTCTACTTTCAGAAATAGTTTTTGTGAAAAAAATTGTTTAATTTATTAACTTAATTCATTATGACGTTTGGATTGACCGTAAAAATAAAGTGATTTAACTCTAAAAGCTACAAAAAATGGCCCGACCGTTTGGGATTTAGGGCCGGATCTTTCACTGCCCCGAGAATTTGGTAGGAAACCCTCCCAGCCCGTGCACGATCCGGATCTTTTGGACCTGAACGGTCCAACCCGGCTCGTTTACTTATTTAGCTACAAATTACATCTGATTGATCACAGCTATGGAGGAATCGCCCCCCCCGTCTCTGTGCAAGTTTATCTCGTTAAGGCGAGTCCTCTCTCTCTCTGTTTGTATCTCTTTTGGGGTTTCGATTCCGTAGATCTGTTTGTATCTCTTTTGGGGTTCAATTCTATAATTTTGCTTCGAATTTCTTCGTCATATTCTAAGATTTCTTTTTCAATGTAATATGTATTAAATGACCTCGTTGATCTATGTTTCTACTGATTAATTGGGTTAATTTTCTCATTTTTATCTCGTGGTAATTGTTCTATAACGGCACGGTTTGGATTTGATGTTCCCTAGTTAGTGAGATTTAGGGTTTCGGTGCTTCATTTTCGCATTTCACTTCAATTTTTGTGTTTGAATGTTGCTAAATATGTATTGAATTAAAGCCAAATGAAATGGTGGGTACATATATTCATGTTTGTGTGCATATGTGATCTGCGCATGTATTGTATGTATACATATGTGTACAACGCATATTGTAGATATTAGGGTCTTAGCTTTGAAAGTTTGTTTCAATTTACTTGAAATATTGCATAGGAGCATGAAATTGAGTCCGTGAATGTTTTTTTGGACAATGGCATAGTCTATTTAGATTTTTTGGGACCAGGGAATTAGAGGACCATTGGCTATAGGTTCCCTTTCGCTAGTGAAGATTTCGGACAAATTTATAGCTGCTAGATACTTCGTGTTTTTGGCCCAATGTTGGGCGAGAAGGTCTTCTTGCTTCATCGCTGATCCATCAAAGTTGATAGCTTAACAGCAGTTAAAAATTGACTACAGTTAAACACAGATCCGAATACATATATGATTATAGCCTCCAGTGTATACATATCAAAAAGATTAATGATATATAAATCCCTGATAACTTCTTGCTCTTAAGATAATCCTTTGCATTTATAATACCTTCTGAAATTAATAATTTCACTAATTTAGGAGCTGCAGTAAATACATTTTTTTGCTCAAATTGAGAAGTTAAATTTTCAATACGTTCCTGTAACTTCTTTAATTTCTCTATATTATAATTATCTGGATTGTAATTATAATCTTTGGCAAAATTCCTCAATAACTGAAACACATTAATATAAGACATTATTAGAATCCTTTTTCTCATACTTTTTATCATCCAAATTTTGAAATAAATATGGTTCGAAAGAACGCCAGAAGGCTTCTAATTTCATCTTTTTTATACTAGCTTTATCAAAAGCACTAGAGCTATTGATTTTATCACTAGAATGATTGTTTTCTGAACTAGAAATATGACTAATTGCTGAATCTGAATCGAAGCAAGGCGCATCGTGTTGATAATATGTTGAAATTTATATACTACACATTGTAAATGCAACTAATTTTAAGAAAGTTTAGGCAAATACAACACATACGTCATCTCAATAGAAGATATTAACAAATTATGCAAAATAAAGTTATTTATTGACAAATGCAACAGATGCACGTTATTTCAGCTAATTTCAACAATATAGAACAAATTACAAAAAGATTCCTATATAAATTAATTAGCTTTCAACATTATTTTTTTTGAAAATTATATTAAATATCAACACTATTATGCTAAATATTTTTGTCTAAAAATTATTAGCATCCTTAACCAATGAAACATCATCGAAAAGTTGTAAAAAGATTCCTAAATGGAGTCAAACAAAAAATTGAATAAGAGGAGAACGAAGAGACATATTTCTTGGAATCAAAGGCTTATTTCAAAGTATTAAGGACTAATTGACCTAAAAAAATCAGCAACTACAGAGAGCAAAAATCAGCAACTTTGGAGGGTGTTTCTGAGTTGCTGGGGTCTCAGTTACTGGCTAGTATTATTGGTTTTGAGATTATTTTGGGGAGTCTCCTATTTTGAGATTTCTAAGGCTTTCTAGAAAGCAATCTTCATAAAAACTAGCAATACCACACAAAAGAAAAAAAAAATCAGCAATACAACACAAAAGAAAAATCATCAATACAACACAAAAGAAAAAAAAATTCAAGCTTTCTAGAAAGCAATCTCAAGCTTTCTTCATGGAAGGCAAAAGAAGAGATATATTTTGAGACAAAAACTTTTAATGTTGGAGCATTATTTGAAGGAATAGAAGTGAAAGTACTAAATTGTGGTGCCTTCACATAATCCCAAGAAATGGACAATTGACCAGGTAATGTATTCTCTGAATGAACAACCTGTGGCAAAAGAAATTATAAATAGCATAAAGTTATCTATTACAAACAAAAGCTCCACAAACACGGGACTTCGATTACGTTTATGAGTTAATCAACAACACAGCACACAAGAAAATAAAATAAAATACAACACAACTTTATCAGATCACATAAAGCATCAAAAAATTAGGGTCTTATATTGTTACTTTTTCCATGAAAAGATGGTTCTTTAGTATATTCTTCATCTCAGTATAATCCAAAGGTATGGATGTTATGTATAAATTTCTAAAATATAAGGAGAACAAGTTTCAGTTTCTCAAACCAGGTGAAGGTAAAGTAAAATTTATCCCCCCCCCCCCCAAAAAAAAAAAACAAAGCATCGAAGAAGTTGGAGTGTAGGAAATCTTGCTTGCATTGTACCCTTTATTCAGAACAGTAAAGCTACTTGGATTTTGATCTACTTTCTTTATAAACTAGGCATTGGAAGGGTAGAGAGCTAGCTACCAACTATAGAGCAAAAAATAATAATAATAAAAACTAGAGAGAAAAAAAAAATCAGCAACAGATGAGAACAGATCTATAACCAGAGATCAGCAAAAATCAGATCTATAACCACCAAAAATCAGATTTATAACCACCAAAAATCATATCTATAACCAGCAAAAATCAGAGGGATGTACCTTCACCGACGCAGAGTAGAACAACTATCAAGTCTTCGTTGAAGAGGAGAAGCACCTGGCGATGAAGAGGACAGCCGACGAAGAGGCCTGGCGATGAAGAGGACAGCCGACGAAGAGGCCTGGCGATGAAGAGGAAAGGCGAGAGAGAGAGAGCCAGAGAGACAGAGAGAGAGATTTAGTTTTGGTGCCTACGTAATAATAAGAGAGAATTACACTCAGACCCCTGACATTTAAAATATTACACATAAACCTCTTAAAGTTTGTACACGCTTAACACTTAGACCCCTGTTGTAAATATATCTATTAATAAATTATACTCAGACCCCTTAAAATTTATAAACATATATTACTTAGATCGCTTAAGTTTAAAATATTATATTTAGACAAAAAATATTTCAATTAAAGATAAAATATCAAATATTTTAAATTTTACAATTAAAATTCATGTTCTATTGTATCATTTATTGAAATAAAATTAAAAATAAAAATTCAATTTTCTCTTAAAAAATCGTAATTAGTATACAATTATATTGTCTATTGGAATTTAATTTGGTCGTTAAACGACCAAATTAAAATATCAAACTACCCCAATTAAAGCTAAAATATATTGTTTCTATTAAAGTTTGATCCCTTATTTAATTCTTTAGTTTTATTCTAATAGACAGTATAATTATATACTAACTATGATTTTTTTTTTTTAAAATAGATTTTTATTTTTGATTTTATTTCAATAAATAACATAATAGAACATGAATTTTGGATAGACCCCTTGTTTGATTTTTTAGTTTTATTCCAATAGATAGTATAATTGTATACTAATTGCGATTTTTTAAGAAAAAAATTAATTTTTATTTTTAATTTTATTTCAATAAAAGATACAATAGAACATGAATTTTAGTTGTAAAATTTAAAATATTTGATATTCTATCTTTGATTAAAGTATTTTTTATCTAAGTATAATATTTTAAACTTAAGAGGTATAAGTATTATATACCTACAAACTTCAAGGGGGTCTAAGTATAATTTATTAACCTATATATTCACAATAAGGGTCTAAGTGTTACGCGAGTACAAATTTCAATGAGTCTGTGTGTAATATTTCAAATGTCAAAGGGTCTGAGTGATTAAGTGACAAATTTTAAGAGGTCTGAATATAATTCTCCCTAATAATAATGTTTCCTACTTCACATACTTTTGGTGCCTACCATCTTGAGTACTTGATTATTGGCTATTTTTTAGCACAATATTTATATTAAAAAATAGTTTAATGTACGAGACTCTTGCAACATGCAGAGTCTCGGAAGTGCCAACAATTTTATCACTTTGTACAAAGAAATTACTTTCATGACCCGAATATATTTCGTCTAAATTATAATAGGACAACTTTACCCTCCACTAATATTTGTCATTTTTTGACACTCATTGCGGCCTTGGGATAAAATTTCATGTCTCCCAACCTAAGTCATTATCACCAGCACATCTCGGAGAGCCTATTATTCATATATTTTCTGAGTATTTTAAATTAGGTAAAATAACAATGTTGTCAAAAAATAGGAGTATGTTAGATTATTATTTTGCAAAAATAATCTATCACTTCAGTATATAAGCTATCTATATAATAAGATAGCTAGGTTTTTGAACTTATTAGGAGTATATTTTTTCCCCCAAATTTTATACCGGGCAGCACACACCTTACCCCCCAAATTTTACAAACCCAACACACGCACAGCTGCACACAAATACACACACTCATTATATATACACTTCAGTTGTATACGCACAATATCATAGTTTAATGTACAGTGACTTTAATCACAGGATATCGCTAGTACCTTTATCAGCATGCGTTTATGTACTGTTGTATGTGTGATTAGGCTTGGAAGAAGAAAACAAATATGAACTAAAAAAATGTGTATAATATAAAATAAATGTTGCCTAAAAAATATTTAAATTAAAAAGTATTGTCAAACAACATTTAAGCCTTGGCGTGGTTGTCCGATTAACAATTTTTCTACCAAAATGTGACACATTAAATCAAACAATAAAGAGCCGTGGTGATGAGGTAATAATTTTGCAACCAAAAGTCTTGGTGGCAAATTTGACCATATTCTAGTAAATTGACTAAAATGCCCTCACATTGTCCGACTTAGGCCCCCTTTTTTAGCCAATATAGAGCTATCATGGATGATTATGATGTAAATTAAATGATTTTGGAATAATATATGGTGCGTCAAAGCGAGAAATTCATAGAAATGAAAAAGAAATTAAAGTAAATTTTCAAAAAATAATCCACATGATAATCACACCTAAAGGGAAAAGTCTACAAAATTCTTATAATCAATCATAAAATCAAACTTAGCAAGTCTTATCAAAGAAGTGAGAGAAAAGTGTATATGGTCAAAAATTGATTGGTTGTTTGGTAGTAAATTAGAATTTACTCATACACAAATTCTATTCGAGTCGACGTCCCTACTACGTTGGTTCGTAAAGGAGATTGAAGCAGATCGTGAATTGCCACTTTCTCCATGGCCGCCATTGCGGCGGCAGATAGTTTTTCTTGTATGTGTAAATCTCTATAACACTTGGAATAGAGATTCATCATCGTTGTCGTGCTAAAAAAGCCATAATCGCTAGCACAGAGTGACAACTCCGATGGTTTGAAGCCTGTGCCATTGTTGATCTTGTTCCCTATAGTTCAGACCCCATCTCTCTCTCTCTCTCTCTATCTCTCTCTCCTCTGAGTCAAAAACTAGGGAAGTCCAATAGTCGACGTCTACAGAGACAAATAAGAAAGATTATACATCACACCAAGAGATTGGTGACACTATCATCGTCATGTAAGCAGCGATAAACAAATAAGTAGAACAAGTGAACTTTACTAATGTTTATTTGAATGTGTAAGTTATTGGTGGTTATAGAATTTAGTGAGATCCACTAATCCTACATATTTATTCATAATTCGTTGGTCACACCATTGATGACGCATTTATTGAATATTTTCTCTTGATTTGTATCTTAAGGGCAAAAAAGTCTTTTAAAATCTCAAAAATGCCTATTTTAGAGAGTGAGATTCCCTCTAATACATTTTTTCTTTAATTCTCTTTTTTTTTAGTGGATCGTATATCATTCATTCAAATGGACCCACATACAAGTGGATACTAACATACTTCTGAATAAGCACACTTAACTAAGAAACCGTTCCAATTTTTGAAGATAGATTCTATTTACCTTAAGTTATATGCAGCAACATTCTGGGTTAGCGCACCACCACATGGTCGGCTTTTCATAAAATATCTATAATATAAAATATAACAGATTTCAATAAGTCCATTCAATAGTCTCAAATAGACTCATCAAACGGCCACCAATATCCCTCTCAAAACCATTCACATTGAATTCCCTTCCCTCAAAATCTATTACTTATCACTTACGTTGTTATTCCAAGTATCAAATAAAATATACAAATATCATTATTCTAGCAAATATCATTATGATATATGATACTTTATAAACCCCCCTCTTTCCTGTCAAAGTGGTTAACACACTGATTTGCTTACTTCTCATCCCTTATGATTGCTACTTCTTGCAATTGCCTCGTCAGGCAATTGTTCACAAATGAGTGATAGTGATTTGTATGGAGTGATGTTTACTCTACTATATGTTTTTCTCTACTGTTTCTTTGTAAGTCACTCACCGTCAATTCTAATATTATCCATTGTACATTGGTAGACCCCTCTATCATTAATAATGGATCATCTAACAAAAAAAAAAAATAGATTAAAAAAATATCGGATGGGATATGGATCTCATACATATTTGTTTTGACAGCCAAATGTAGTCTTCCCTTATGACCCCATACAAGTACGCTTGCACTTGCTCCAGTTGATCTTGTGCATCCGGTGCACGAGCAAAGATAGTATATCCCTTGCAACGCATGACAAAGAAACCATCATGACTATAGAGTTTTGACTAAGGTCAAACCTATGCAATTTTATCTTTGCATGTGAAAAGACTCGGTACATGAGATTTCCATTATTATATAACATTTTAGATCGTAGATTTTTTTTTTTAATCATTTCCAAACCAAAATAGATGGAGAAGTGAAACTCATACTCAGGTCATTAACTTGGTAATGTTCTTTCGTGCCAACTGGGTTCACATATTTGATTTGGCAATTGAAATAACACCGTGGACTATTCGCAGAGTGACAGTATTTTTATCCAAACAATGTAAGAGGGAGACAAGATTAGCATTGTATTCTCATCCCATCCCACACCCTCACTCCCCTTCCTGATCCACTCTCAGTTCCTAACCCTAGCCCTCCATTTATTTTCTTAATTTGTCTTCTCTAAGAGTACTGATTATTGATATTAGAGTGAGCAAGACAACCAGTGTTATTTTTATAGCTGGATCACATATTTTTATCACCAGCTAATGGCAGTAGATCCTAGGGGTGCCCATGGGTCCGGTTAGCCACATGACGGGACCCATTATCCGGCCCAAACTCTAATTCTTGATAAATCTGATAGTCGGCCCGCTTAAACTCAAGTTCAATATCTTTTAAAAGAATGTTTGGGCCTGCTTCCCAAGCCTAGTACCTCAGCCCATTAGCCCTGCTGCAAAAACTCAGTCCAAAAACCTGCCCGCCAAGCCAAGCCCAACCTGCCCGTCCACCCACTTTGTTTGAAAAAAAAAATAGGTAATTTAGAAGCCGGTACAAAAATTTAGACTTATTTTAGCTAAACTACATTAAAAAAACTTATTTTGCTCTAAGTGCATTTTTTTGAAAAAAGACTAAAAGAATATTTATTACTCCATTACTCTCTCTCATCTCTCTTCATTACTCTTTCACTCTTTCTTTCCTATTTTCTCTATATCTATCTATCTCTCTCTCTCTCTCTCTCTCTCTCTCTCTCTTATATTCAGGGGCGGAGGGAGGCATGGGCCAGGGTGGGCACGTGCCCCCCCTCAAAAAAATTTTTTTTTTTTTTAGTTATGTATATATATTATATATTTGTATAGTATATTATTTGTGCCCACCCAAAACTCAATATAAAAATGTTAGGTCCACATTATTTATTCAAAAAAATTAAAAAATTAAGTCCATTAAAAACAAAAAAAATTTGAGTTCATCACTATCTACTCAAACTTATTAAAAAAATCAAAACTTTGACCTATCACAATCCACTCAAACCTATTAAAAAAATAAAATTTTTGGCCCAACATTAAAAACAAAACTTTTGGCCCACCATATTTAATTGTGCCCACCATAATATTGTGTTTAGGTGATATTGATTTAAATAGACTCATACCTAAATAATTGTTAACTTTTTGAACAATGCTATTGAAACCTAATTTTAGGACCTAATACATTGCGATAGGTCACAAACCATTGAGTCTCCATCAATTAAATCTCAAATTATGTACAACTAATATAATTGTTAACTTTTAGACATGTCCGAATATCTTTGGAACATATTAATGTTATTTTATAATTTTTTTAAAATTGTAGGGTTATTTTGTTATTATATAAAAATGTGTGTCGTTATGTTGTAAACTAGACGATCATAAATAATAGATTGTTACCGTGATTTTATATATAAAAGAAATATTATTGATAAAATTAATTTGTAACACTTTCAAATAATAAAAGCATATAATGGTCAATTGTAAGTAATAATAATTAGTCGCATTCTCGATAAGAAGTTTTAATTATTATTTTTTTGTTTATGAGTATATCGATTTTTAATCTTCTATGTTTTAAAAATATTAAATATAAATTTATGAACTTTTACGGTCTATTAAAAAAAATCAAGACATATTAGTGTGCCCACCCTCAAAAAAATTTCTGGCTCCGCCCCTGCTTATATTGATAAATTTTTTTTAAATATGTAAAGATTTGATTTAATTTTTTCATCTCTCTCTCCCCTTATTTTTTCTCTCTCTCTCTCACTCCTTCTCCCCTTATTTCCTTATTCTCTCTCCTTATATCAATGTTACACAACACAATTATACTAATCAGTTACACCAATTAGTTACAATTACTCTATAATACACTAAACAGTTACTCATGTGTTATAATAAATTAAACAGTTATACTAAACAATTATACAAAATTACAACACCAACTCAATTTGTCATTTTGTTATTTACATAAATCAAAGAGTTACATCATTTAGTATCACGACATAGTTACATCAATTATATACACAAAATTAGGTTTATCATTACACAAAAGACTTTATCATTATACTAAATTTGATATATATGATTGGTGTAACGATGTCGCGATACTAAATAGTGCAACTATTAAGTTTATGTAAACAACTGAATGACAAATTGGGTTGATATTATAAATTTGTGTAATTGTTTGGTGTAACTGTTTGGTTTATTAGAATGCATGAATAACTATTTGGTGTATTATAAGACAATTGTAACTGATTAGTGTAATTATGTTGTTGTAATGTTGATATAAATAAAGAGAGAAAATAGGGAGAGAGCGAAATGGTTACAAAAAATAAAGGGAGAGAGATGAAAAAATAAATCAAATTTTTACATATTTGAAAATAAAATAAATTATCAATGATAGATATAGAGAGAAAATAGGGGAGAGATAAGGAAAGTAAATGGAAAAGAGAGAGAGAGAGAGATGGAGAGAAAATAGGGGAGAGGTAGTGAAAGAATTTAATGAAATCTTTACATATTTGATTAGATATATAACTGTCAATTAAGAATGCATAAATTAATGAAGGGTGTTTAGGTAAAAAAGATTTTAATTCATTTGAATTTTGTACCTAAACACAAAAAGTTTTATAAAAATTGTATTTAATGGAATAAACAACTTATCCATACACTTTTGCTTAAATAAGTCTAAAAAATTATACACATACCTAAAACACCCAAAAAAAATTGTCCAGTTAAGTAAGTTAGGTGGCATATTTATAATTTATTACAAGGTGAAGCCATCTTTTGATTTTGTAAAAGATGCAAATCAGCATAGCCTTTTTTCTTTTTTTTGAACTAACACAGCACATACTTCGGAAACAAAAACAATGGTCAAAAAATGGTTATATTTTAAAATGAAGATGTATATATATATATGTATAAAGGTCTACCCAACTGGCCCGCCCAATAAGTCTACCCAATAAGTGATGGGTTGGGTTACAAGTAGTCTATCCCTATCTTAAGTCCGGTCTGACTCACCCGATAACTCAAACGAGTAAGGACTTGGGGCTATCCTAGCTAAGTCCAGCCCAAAAAAATTCTGTCAAAGCCTACTCCGTGTGGAACCCTTTGTGATAGGAGGTATTCAGATCCACTCGATTATAGGGGAGGATGTAAACTTAAGGCAAAGAATACCAAAAATATACAGTGGCAAAAGAAACTTAATTTCCAAATAATGGACAGTTAGGAAATATTAAAGTGTTTGGTGTGCTGACACAGAAATTTAGCACATCACAACTAACATGTTATCGTGTTACATACAGATCCTTCTGCTTGCACATGGATGAAATTCTGGCCGAAGAACTAAACACAAATGGTCACCGAGACTAGCTAACAGCTATATACCCAATGCACACAACGGAACCAGTCGTGGGGTTACAAAGTCAAAACTTACCTTATTTTTTTTGTGAAGCAAAACTTTACCTAGCAGTGGCCAGTGGGATTAACGACGACTCTGTGCAAGTCTTGGTATATATATGGGCATAAAAGCATGCTATCAAATCAGGCTATCTGCAAAGAAAATCCTCAAATTAAGAGACCCACACATAAAACAATTCATGATCTAATTCGTATTAATTTTCTATGCATGCTAAACATATCAACAAATATATGTATATCCCGACATATTATTTTGGTCATTCTATTGAATAGATCCTATTATAAACAAGAGTTTTATTTATTGTGCAAGAATAGATGAAGGAATTATAATTCAAGAAGGCAAGCCTTTTGACTAGTCCTTAGAGAGGCTCTCAAGGGTATATTATACAAAGAAAATGTTCAAACTTTTGAGGGGACGATATCTCATAGGCTCCTCCTAGAACCATCGTTGGTTACATGTTAGACCCTTGTCCTAAAAACAATGGCATAGCATAACCCGGTTCAATGTCTCATTCTTGACTTCACTTAAGTAATCTTTCAGTATCTAAATGTCTTATCTTATAAATCCTGAAATTATCATTCATTAGCACTTTTTGGAGGCAATTTATCACTTTTCAAAGAGTATTTAAAGAGGATGAGAGAATATTTTGTGAATTGTTTTTAATCTTTCATTTCACTATCTATTTTTTGGGCGTTGAGATACGTCTTCTCAATCAAAAATGAAATAGGACAACCTTCAAAAGATCAATCCGTCTATTGTTTAACTCTCCCAAGCACCTCTCTGAACAAGATACTTAGATTTTTCTTTTTCTTTTTTTTTTTGTGAATTTTACTTTTCTTTGGCTTCCCACATATTTTATTTTGAATTTTACTTCTAAACTCAACCAATAAATTTGTGCATTTTTTTTTGGTCGTAACATGCATGATTTTGAATACAAATATTAATTAAATCGTTGGTGGGCATTACCATGTAAATATAGGGGTCGCTACGACCTCCAACTCCAGACCTCTTGACCTTATCTCGTTTTAGTAACCTGCACATAAATAAGACGAGTTTAGTCACAACGGCTCTATGAAAGGTCATGCTATTAAATTGATGAACTCTACAAATGTACCGAAGATAATATTTATACTGAAAATTATAATTTTTTTGGGTGAAATTATATTTTTAGATTAGTTACAACAAGAAAATTGAAATCAATAATAAATATTGAGATTGATGAAGAATAACTATAATTTCTTATAAATTCTCTAGATTGAATTATAACATTAGTTCAGTTTGATACCGGGATCTCACCCCTGTTTCAATTAGTCCCGATTATAGTTACGAGTCATGATTAGTCCCACTAGTGCACAATCAGGTTTGTGATTTTAGGAATGTCTCAGGTGGTTTAACCATTCTGTTGAACTATACAGAACTATACCTAGCCCACACAACTGCTGCACCCATTGGCCATTACCCAACTCATCAAAGCCTGTGCTATATACACTTGCCTCAGCCATGTCAAAACTGGTTCCATAACATAGAATGTGTTAAAGAGTGTGTGTGTCTCTCTCTGTCTGTGTGTGTCTCTCTCTGTGGGTGTGGGTGTGTGTGTGTGGGTGGGTGTGTGTGCGAGAGAGAGAGAGAGAGGTTCTCACATTCTCAACGCTTTGCTTGTGTCAGGGCTATCACCAAGCAACTGGCGAATCCTCACTTCAGAAGCACAGCCACCAGACAGCACCTTCAAGATAGCTTCGGCTCGGCTTCGCAACTGAACCGAGACCGAACCCGAACCCTCTGGCTGCCTTTTCAAATCGAGCGCCAAAGCCAAGCTCTCCCTCTTCCCAAATCTTGTACCTGTAACATTACAGCTTCGCGCGCTTGAGACCCCGCTGGAGCCACTGGACACGCACGAAGAAGCTTCAGTAATCTCGGATACATTTTCCGAGACAGTCGGTTCCGGCTTTCCGGAGGTCAATTTCCGGTTATCGGAGATCCAAAAGCTCCTCTTCGAGCGTCTCTTTCGCACCACCTTGCATTGCAAGTATAAGTGATTTCAACAGAAAATCAGGACAACTTTTGAAGTCAGAAATATCAACCTACAGATGTGTTTTATTACTCGTAATATCAATGTGCATGAGATTTGAATTTAATCGGACGGAACTTTAACACTTGAAGAGGAAGTAGATTAATAACAGAGACAAAGCAAGTTAAAAGTCAATTTCAAGCAATATGAAGCAGATCAAAAGTCTTATTCAATCAAGAAATACAAAAACACTACTCAATTAGAGCTTCAATCTATAATTTGCTGAGCTTGATCGCAATTACAATCCACAACTAACTCGTGACTCGTGAGGTTGGAAAAACAGAGAAAAACAGGACACTAACACTGATAAAAAAAAATTCCTACACAGATCACCGAAGCTTCCAGAACTGAGTGAGTTACAACAATGATTAAGCAAAATCACCGCCGGAATGACCAAAATAACATGAAAAAAGTCGAGTTTCTTTGAGCTTCACCAACACAAACTCACAATGCGAACCGAATGGAGCTTCAAATCCAAATCAATAGAACTGAAATTTTCACTGGAATACAAGAGGAGAAATACGGATGATCACCTTGAGCTTCATCTCATGACAACGAGCCACAACAGCGACCATTCGGAGCTGATGAGCTCGAACCTCTGCAGACGAACCATCATCACTGGTAGTCACACTCGAAGACGAACCACACGACTTCGAATTCGATTTCGATGTGCTCAACTGCAAGCTCTCCGAATAGTTATTGCTCTTACTTTTACAACTACAGAAATTCACAATACAATTCAATTAGCTTCAAATACAGAGATCACAGAAATTTAAGTACGAATGAAATATAATCAACTTGAACATAGAGTGAAATATCAGTTTATTTGTTGTTTTGTTACATTGGTGTGGTGGAGAGAAGGAGAAGAGCTGAAGCAACTGTGCGTTCGAGTTGACATGGAAATGCGTCCATTGCTTCTGAAAACAAACTGTTTTTGCTTTCAGTGTTTTCAAAAATGGCGGGCTGATTCGAAATATTTGAACTTTCCTTACGAAAGGGTTGGCTTGATCTCTGTTTCACGCACTCTATAACGGTTTATACATGCTATATGGTTCTATTGCATGAAGAGAATGCTAAAAAGACAGAGCTGTTAGCTGAAGATCCGATCACAGTAGGAATGTGGTAAAAGGCAATCTATGTGTCCATAGTGATTGGTCTGTTTTGTTTCTACAGTGACTGGTTGTGAACCTATTGAGATTTGAAACATTGCTCACCAAACCCTGCCACGTCATTGGGCAAATCTCTATTGGGCCTGGGCTGGCTTGAAATTGGGCTCAATAAAAATCAGAGGGATTGGTGTCGGGTCGAAACGTACACAACTATATAAATGGATTTGATTGGGTGGGCAATCAATATTCAGTCCAACAAATGATATCACCGGGTTATATGTACTTTTTGTAGCATGGGTGGTGGTAAAGGTGGCAATGATAACTTTAGACCTAAGGATGGTGGGGATGGTGGCCATGGTAGCATTGGATTTAAGAATTGACAACTTAACCATTGCATTTATTTTTTCTTCCCTATATATTTGGTCACATGTTAAAAAAAAATTGTGAATTTGGTAGATGAATTTGATATCATAAACGATTCACAAAAATACATGCACACACGTATATATAGAAGATTTAGTTTTTGATCAAATTTTTATTATTTAATATATATGGATATTGATATGAAATGTAAAGATGAAATTTGGTTGATAATATAATCATATTCAAAATAGAGTTTTCAAATCGAACTTAGATTCGAATCACTCAAAATTCGACGATTGACATGTCTATTTATAGTTTGTTTACAAAATGATTTGTCAAAATAACAATTTCTATGAAAATTATTCTAATTCTAGTACTTTATATAAAATAAACTTCATATAACTTTTCTTAATTTTGTTCTATTTTATTATATGTAAGTTATGTGTGAAATACTAAAACAGCAAAGTAAAAAATTACCATGAAGAATTACTTTATAAATAGTGTAAATGACAAAACACTTTATATTTGTAAGACATAACAAATTTTGATAATTATTCTTCCCCTCGATTTGATGATTATTTCCACTGAAAATGGATTCTGACTCTACCCCTGCCCTCGATTTGGATCGGCATAAGTACACCTCAATTAATCTCCCCTCCAGTCCGATAAATGGTACATAATCCACATTAGAACTAGAGAATTCATTAAAGATACATTTCTCGTAACTTAACTCCAAAGAGTTACTAAAATCACTCATGGCAGTCCAAAAAACTTATGTGAAGGGTTTTAAGCCTACTTGTTTTTATGTGCAATTTCAAAAGTTTAAGAGAAGGAAAAAAAAAAAACAAATAGCCAATGTCAATCATTTCTCAAATTTTAGAAGTTTAGGTCAAATTAATCATGCCCCCATACTCAAATTTATCGAATTTCACACGATTCTACTCCAGCAAACTAAACATTTTATGATGAATCTGCAAAACTAGATTTATTGTATTTGAATGATGTTTCACCCGTAAGTCAACAAGCTTCTAAGAAATTAAAATTATCATAATTTTTTTTACCTTGATGATATGACAATTAAATTAATTTACATCCTCAAAATCAATATAGTTTTAACTTTTTTAGCACCCATGCCATTGCCAATCCAATCCTAATTAGGGGTGCAACTTGGGTGGGTTGGACAAATTAAGGGATCAACCCTAATTCAATTCTAGGTATAAAATTTTCAATCTTAACTCTAATCTTAATCTGACTTCAACTCAAGATACTCGATCTGAGTATTGTCTGAGTTGATTTCGGGCAAGTTCGGGTTGAAATCAAATTGCCCAATTCGGACCAATTTTGTCTTTTTTACTTATCTGATATTAGTCGTATAAACTTCTTTCAACATCTATAGTTTTTATAAATCATGTTTCACTCCTTCTTTAAATAATAATAATTATTATAAATATGTATTTTATTTTATTTTTATATTATTTATATAAATATAATACATGAATTCGGGTTGAACTCGAGTTACGTTCAATTTGAGCCCGATTTTATCAATTCGGGTTTGGTTCAATTTAAACTCGAACTTTTAATCCGAATCTTGCCGAATTCAATTTGTGTTGATGATTTCCAGTCCTAACCCTAACCTTAAATTTAACCTTAAAAATTTCAGCATTAACATTATTTTTTTTTTAATTGGGCTCGAGTTGACGCATTCAAATTGCACCCCCGATCCCAATGCCAACCATTCTTTTTCTTTTTTGGTGAGAAATAAATAATTAGTTAAGCAGTCCAATCCATCCATGACAAACCACTAAATAAAAATAAATAATAGAATAAACGAACAAAGGAAAACAGACAGAGCCCCACCACCAAACTATTGGGTACTAGCAGTTACATTCAAGCATCAGAAAACGTTTCACTACACCATACATGTCCCCTGTCGGCAGCCACAACCAGCTGAGCTGAAACTCTCTCTCTCTCTCTCTCTCTCTCTCTCTGTAAAACAGAGTCAATGCTGGACTGAAAAAGAGTCAAAATCAAATAGTCTGTGCCAGTGTCTTCTGTGTGTGCGTGTCTGGTTTGTCATTGTTGGGATTCAAGGACAATGTTGGTCCAAGATAGTTCAACCCAAAAGTCCCCCAAAACCCAGAACAGAACCCTCCCAACCCTTCACTCCAATCGCTTCCGTGACCCCAAAAACCTCGATTTCTCCACATGGGTATCCGAAAACCTCTGCAAAATCCTCACAATCCTCTTCCTAATCGCCACCATCGCCGCCCTCTTCTTCCTCCGAAATTCCGGCGACACAGCCACACTCCTCTGCCTCCAATCCGAGCAATCCAAGCACCTCCAGACCCTGCAACTCCCCCAAATCAATTGGAATTCAATTCCAACAGTGTCAGATAAATCCACCCCCTTCTCGAATTTCCGATCCGAGAACTGGATCATTGTCTCCGTATCGAATTACCCCTCCGATTCACTGCAGAACTTGGCGAAGATCAAAGGGTGGCAAGTTTTGGCAATTGGGAATTCCAAGACTCCCAAAGATTGGAGCCTTAAAGGTACTATCTATCTCTCTTTGGAATTGCAAGCTAATTTGGGTTTTAGAGTTGCTGATTACTTGCCTTATGATTCATATGTTAGAAAAACTATTGGCTATTTGTTTGCTATACAACATGGTGCTAAGAAAATCTTTGATGCTGATGATCGTGGTGATGTGATTGATAATGATATTGGTAAGCATTTTGATGTTGAATTGGTTGGTGAAAGTGCTAGACAAGAGGTTATATTGCAATATAGTCATGAAAATCCTAATAGAACTGTTGTGAATCCATATATTCATTTTGGGCAACGTTCCGTTTGGCCTAGGGGGTTGCCATTGGAAAATGTCGGTGAGATTGGACATGAGGAGTTTTATACTGAGGTGTTTGGTGGAAAACAATTTATTCAGCAGGGGATTTCGAATGGCTTACCGGATGTGGATTCAATTTTCTATTTTACAAGGAAATCTGGTTTGGAAGCTTTCGATATTAGGTTTGATGAGCATGCCCAGAAAGCGGCATTGCCTCAAGGTCTAATGGTGCCAGTTAATTCTTTCAATACAATTTATCATTCATCTGCATTTTGGGGATTGATGCTTCCTGTTTCGGTTAGCACAATGGCTTCTGATGTGTTGAGGGGTTATTGGGCACAAAGGCTTTTGTGGGAAATTGGTGGGTATGTTGTTGTTTATCCTCCTACAGTTCATAGGTATGATAGAATTGAAGGATACCCATTTTCCGAGGAGAAAGATCTTCACGTGAATGTAGGCCGTTTGATTAAGTTCTTGGTTGCATGGAGATCGGGAAAGCATGCATTGTTTGAAAAGATTTTGGAGTTGAGCTATGCAATGGCTGAGGAAGGATTTTGGACTGAGAAAGATGTGAAGTTTACAGCTGCTTGGCTTCAGGACTTGCTGTCTGTTGGGTACCAGCAGCCAAGGCTAATGTCATTTGAGTTAGATCGACCAAGGGCTAACATTGGACATGGCGATCGGAAGGAGTTTGTTCCTCGAAAGCTACCATCAGTTCATCTTGGAGTTGAAGAAATAGGTATGGTAAATTACGAAATCGGAAATTTGATTCGATGGAGGAAGAATTTTGGGAATGTTGTGCTTATATTGTTCTGTAGTGGACCTGTTGAGCGTACTGCTTTGGAATGGAGATTGCTTTATGGCAGGATATTTAAAACTGTGATTATTTTGTCAGAGCAGAAGGATGTTGATCTTGCAGTCGAGGAAGGCCAGCTGGACCATGTCTACAAGTAAGTCCCATTACTTCTTTTTTCATGTCCACTTCATTGTGATTTATTAACTAGTTTCATAGTTCTTTGTCCATTGACTTAGCTAAGAACTTAAGGGAGTTAGGAGACAAGTGAGTTAAGAGATCCTTTATTTTGTATGAAATGTCTTCTAGGACATGAATGATAGTTTATTCTAGGTGACGAAGAGCGGCCCTTTATAAAGAAGACTGTCATAGCATAGATTACTTTGATTTCAAATGTTTCCACATTTGGCATATTTTGAACTATTGCAATTCCTTTGCTTGTGTTGTTTGGGTAAAGTCTCTGCATATCTTTATTTGATTTCAGTTTTGGTTTTCATACACTCCTAAATGAAGTTGCCCTTTATATGTTTTCATTTTATTTTTTAGGGAGCGATTGGGGCATTAAGGGTTGAGCGTGGGGTGCGTGATAACTCTGAAATCCTGCGCCAAATCATGCTTCACCAAAATAGACCTTAAGCTCCAAACATCAAGTTACTTTACATTTGGCTTATTATCGTAAGAATTTTATATGTAGTCCTGGCCAAATGACACTTGGCTGGAATCCCACAACTTTGAATTTTAACTACATTAGGTTAAAGTTATTTATTATGCCCTAGACATCTTGTGAAGTTCTGTCTTAGAGAAATTGACTGTATTTTAGAATTGACTAAACTGGGGATCATGATCCTTGTAAAAGTCACCTTGTAACTCAACAAAACTCATGTTATTTTGTTTTTTTTTTTGATAGGATCAAAACTCATGTTATTCGACTCCTGATTTTTTTTTCTCTCTTCTCTAAACTCCTGACGCCCTGAATTTTAAGCAATGATGCCTGATTGCGGAAAGGATAATGATTGCATAATTGAGTTAGGCTGAAGTATACAAAGTTCTTTAGGTTGAAGAAATCAACTGGTTAAGCTTTGGATACTTTTTTAACCCAATAGTGTTTGTCTAATAGGGTATGATTGATTTCTTTTGCTCTTGGTAATGTGATTTGATGTAAGTTTTGAATAAGGGTGGTATGTGTAGATTCGGTTCTATGCTATAAAGTTATTGCATAATGACAACGAAAGGAACCATGCGTTACTCCTGTAGTCTATTCCCTTTATTATTAGGGAGTATATGGTCCATTATGAATCCATAGTGGTTGTCTTGTTGTATGGAGGATATGGTAGTGGGAGGTTTCTAAGACCACTTCCGGCGTATGGTTTTTTTTCATTTGTTGCTTGATATGATCTTTCTTTTCCATTTAACAAATGCATCTATTACTGTGAGGATGATATTTATAATTTGAATCAGGGTACTGTCAGTTTGAGTTGTTGGCTTGTTGCTTCATAAACTTTAGATAATAATTCTGATGGGCCAAGTCCAAGGGCCCAACTCATATTATAAAGCCCGGTCCAAGTTTATAGCCCAACTCTAAGAGATCCAGCAAGTGCAGCCCAATGTGGTCAACCCGGTCAAGCTCATCAGGCTCAAGGAGCTACATCAGCTGGGGAGCATGGAAGGGTCATCCAAGAGCACCCTCCTAGCCACCTTGGAGTAAGGGTCATCCAAGAGTCTCCTCCTCGCCACCTTGGAGTAAGGGTCATCCCAAGAGCCTCATTCTCGTTGCCTGGAGAGAGTTACCTTCCCTCATCCTTTGACCAAGTCCTTTGGAGTGCACCATAACTCCTTTGCCCGTTGAAGAGAGGAAATGTCGCCAAGCCATTTAAACTACTATTAAAGTCGCTCTGGAATCCGTTACGACCGCTGGATCAGCTATTTAATTAATATTCATTACGAGACAACTACTATAAAGTGTAAGTCCCACCAATACTTGGGGGGCATCAGACTCATGGGAGATAATTTTTTCTCCCTCTCTCAAAGCCTGTAACCATTTGCTCTCTCTCCACACCAGAGTTAATAAAATTTCCGGCGAACCTAGCCATTCAAAGTGGACGTAGGTCATGTTGATCGAACCACTATAAACCTTGTTTTCTCTTTCTCTACTTATTTTACTGCATTTTATACTATTTACTTGACTGTGGTGTGCAAACCAATTTGTGCATCATCAAATTCTACCAGAAGCAAGCGCTGGTTGCATAAGTAATCCTCTATGTTTCTGTTTATATTCTTATTTTTTTAATATTGCTTTGGAGTAGTAGGTGTCATGTGACATTCAGATGTCTTCATTGTGGTTCCCAGTAGTGTTCATGATAACTTTGGTTTCTCAAAAGAACCCTTTGCATTTCTCTCGTCTTTTTCCCCCTTTTAATGTTTTCACATGTTATTTGCAGGCATCTGCCAAAACTATTTGCTAGATACACAAGTGCAGAAGGATTCTTATTCCTCCAGGATGATACTATTCTAAATTATTGGAACTTGTTGCAAGCAGACAAGCTTAAGCTCTGGATCACGGACAAGGTGAAAAAAAACTGCAAAACGAGTCTTCTCTATTTCCTCTTTATGCCTGATAATGCATGGGGCCCGTTGCTGCTGCAAGAAAAAAGCCTTCAATTATAGTGGACAAAATTAATATGCAGGCATTTAAAACAATATATTAGTTTTAGAAATGCATGAAATAACAGAGAAACTTTTATAATGTTAAACGTCTCTGGTACTGCTGAACTTTTAGTTACTTTTTTTGTTTTAGTTTATCACAAGCCAGTAGGTTTGCTTGTGGTAGACTTGCCATCAACAACCAAAATACTCTTCTCTAACAAATTCATGCATGTAGGTATCCGAGTCTTGGAATACTGTCACGATTGATGGCAACTCAGATTGGTTTATAAAGCAAGCAGATATGGTGAAGAAAGTTGTTACTACAATGCCTGTTCACTTGCAAGTCAATTACAAGGAATCTGTGAAAAATGACCAGAGCCTTACGATAAGTAATTCTGAGGTATTCTACATTCCTCAGCGATTTGTAGCTGACTTCAGCGATCTTGTAAATCTAGTGGGTGATCTAGATATCCATCACAAGGTTGCAATTCCAATGTTCTTTGTGGCAATGGACTCACCTCAGAATTTTGACTCAGTCTTCAATACAATGATATATAAGCGGAAACCACCTACTAATTCTTCAACATTCTATTCTGCTGAAGTACCTGCAGTTCATCCTTGGAATGTGTCGAGCGAGCAGGAGTTCATAAAGCTGATTAGAATAATGGCGGCCGGTGATCCCCTGCTAATGGAGTTAGTGTGAAGGCAAAAACAATTTTTTGACAGAAAAACATGTACCACACGTCACCATCAAATTCTGCTGTATGATTGTTACTGGTGGGGAAGGGAGTCCTTTGTAGATTTCTGTTGTATGATTGTTACTGGTGGGGAATTTTCTTCCACAAAAACCAAATGTGTAGTAGGAGAATAAAATTTGTGCTGTCTTTTTTGTTGCCATTTGCTTTTGGTTTTATTAGAAGTACTCTTTGACAATCTAATTTGTACATGAAGTATTCAGATTAATCCAAATGAAAAGTTTACCGCTTATTTGCAGGTTTTCGTTTTTGAGTTGGCAAGTGGTTGAATCTATTATCTGAGATCTAAACAACTGTAAGTTCCTACTGCGTACATTCTCCATGGTCCCAGAAATTGAAGAACCGCATATCAAGCATCCATTACTTAGGCTTCAGAACTGTAATTTCGAGAATCTCAAGCCAATAAGCCATTCAATCAACCTTTCATCTTAAATTTCAGTTCTGGGTTGAGTTCCAATTTCCCAACAAACGGGAGCATCATCGACTGCTGAAAGATTAAAACCACACTTTCCCCTCACCCGAAGAAGAAGATGAAGATTTGGAGGGATCTCTACCTCAAGTCAGTCTGCTAGTTCTATATTACTGCTAATTTCATGAACAGCATTAAAAATCACAAGAAGTTGCAAATAAGCCAGCGATAATGAAGATATATCAGATAATACCAGTGACAACTATTTATGCTAGTAATGGAAGTGCTGATTTGGAAAGTAATTATTGCATCTTAAATTCCTGGGAATATTAGTGTCACAGGTTCATGCTGATGAAGAGTTTCTCTCAGAAGTTACAGCACAATGAAAAATACCCCCAAAATGAATAAAATTACAATAGGGAATTTCTAAACAGATTCACATTCATGGAAGTTGCATTTATGCATCCTCATGAGATCAAAAGAGAAAGATATCTCAAGTACATAGGCGATGTTATTTGTACTCGGGAGTTATTTTGTTGGTTCATAGTTTACCGATCAATACCCTCAATCTTGTCTTCAACTTCTGAATACAACTGCCTTAATCTCTCAATATTGTCTTCTGAAGTTTCCCAATACCCGCGTCCATTGGCCTCCAAGAATGTCTGCAACAATTTCCTGAAAGAATTTGGATTCTTGCTCATGAGCCTGTTCAACATCTCCTCATCTTCAATGAAAGTTGTATTAGCCTCTTCATAGACCCAATTGTCAACTTGGCCGGAAGTTGCACTCCAGCCAACAGTATTAGTGAGGCGCTTCTCAATTTCTCGTACACCCTCGTACCCAGTGGACAACATTCCTTCATACCACTTGGGGTTCAATAACTTGGTCCTTGCATCAAGGCGCACAGTCTCAGCAAGTGTGCGTACCTAAACAATACCAAATTTGGGATCGTTAGCCAAAAGAAGTATCGAATTGTTCTGAAAACGTTCACCAAGTCTTGAGCAATCAGCTATATAACAAGTCAGTATGCTTACCTGTGCATTAGCTGTGGTTGTGTCTGCAACATATGCATTAGGCTTCTTCCCATCCTTTCTCAGATTCTGTACAAGGTTGGTCGGGTCTGAATCAAAGTAGTGACTCACATCCGTGAGTGAGATTTCTGATGAATCAAGGTTTTGGAATGTGGCTTCAGCTGTACTTAATGCCATTTCAAAAACTTTTCGCTTCTCAGTCATGCCTGCACCAGGAGCATCGCAGTCAAATGCAAAGGACTTCCGGCTCAGGTACATATCCTGAAGCTGCTTCTCATCATTCCACGAAGAATTCTCAACAGCAAGGTTTATATTGGAAGAGTAGGAGCCAGAGGCATTTGAGAAGATTCGGGTAGCAGCTTCTCTAACCTCAACGCCAAGCGCTTTGGCTTGTTCTAGTGCATGCTTTCTGACATAATTTTCATCTTCCGACTCATCCAATTCAGCTACCATTTTCACTGCCCGGTCAAGGAGATTCATCTGTGAACAAAATGAAAGGTCAGGGGAAAATGATCCTCAAAAAGATATACTCAAAGAGTACAACAATCTGTTACACAACATAAATGTAACACACTATCTTAGCATTCAATGGAGCGAAACTTAAAAATACTTTGATAATAGCAACATAAATCAATACCTGATTGATGAAAAGGTCTCTGAACACACCAGAGCAATTAACTACAACATCAATCCTTGGTCTCCCGAGCTCTTCAAGGCTAACAGTTTCCACCCGGTTTACTCGTCCAAATGAATCTGCAACAGGCCTAACACCAATCATCCACAAGACCTGAGCCAATGACTCCCCATATGTCTTGATATTATCTGTTCCCCACAACACGAGTGCAACTGTTTCAGGGTACTTTCCTCCATTATCAGCCTTCTGCCTCTCAAGCAATCTATCCACCACAACCTTCGCACTCTGCAGTGCTGCGGTTGTTGGAATAGATTGTGGATCCAGCGCGTGAATGTTCTTCCCAGTTGGCAAAACTTTCGGGTTTCTGATTGGATCCCCACCTGGACCTGGCTCAACATACTTCCCTTCCAGAGCTTGTTTCAAACTTCCCAACTCGTTATCAGCCACGATTAACTTCAAGCACGCCCCTAAGAACTCGAACAAAGTTCTAAGTTTCTCCCTCTCAGCCCTGTAAAATTTGGTGTTCGACAAGTACTGAACCCATGGTTCATTTATACCAAAACCAAGGATTGAGCTCAGCTTTTCAGCTACATCTACAACTTGACCCTTCTTGTTAGTTGTTTTCTCCACGAAGGTAGAAATAGCTCCACGTGATGCCTCGGTTATTTGACGAAGCAGTTCCACGTCTTTTAAGATGCCCTTGTCACTCCCTCTATAAACATCCTCTATCTCTCTTCCAACTGTATCAGCCAGAATTGCTGGGAGTGAGGAAATTCCATCTTCAGGACGGTCTAATGCAGCAATATTAACAAGGGTCGCAACTGCCTCCATGGCAGATGGAGGCTCACCAATGATATGAAGTCCACAAGGCAAAAGGCGGGATTCAATCTCCATGATTTTGGAATATACTTTCCCCACCACAAGATCGCGCTCTTTGACCGAGATTTCTTCACCTTCTTCAGGAAGATCAACATCCTTGTCAAGATTGCATTGTTTAGCTGTGCTGATAATAGAACTCACAATCTGTTGCCCTCGACCAGTGTCTTTAAGAGATTGGTATGATGAGATCAGCTCACTTAGCTGCTTGAGTCCCTTGTAGAGCCCAGCATTTTCTGCTGGAGGAGTCAAATAGCTAATGGTATTGGCATAACTCCGTCGTTTGGCTATGGTAGCTTCAGATGGGTTGTTTGCAGCATAGTAATAGACATTGGGAATGTTTCCGATAAGACTATCAGGATAACAAACATCGCTCATTCCCACCTGTTTTCCAGGCATGAATTCAAGGGAACCATGAGTACCAAAATGAAGAACAGCATCAGCTTTGAAAATTTTTTCAACAAAGGAGTAATAAGCAGCAAATCCATGATGCGGGCTAGCTGATTTAGAGAAAAGAAGACGCATAGGGTCACCCTCATAGCCAAATGTGGGCTGAACCCCAATGAAGACGTTTCCATACTGTTTTCCATAGACCAAGAGATTCTCTCCATCGGCATTCAAATTACCAGGGGGTTTTCCCCAGTTCTCTTCCAGTGCAGCAGCATATGGTGTTAGCTTCTGATACTCTCTCACGCCCATTTTGTAGGCAATGTTAAGATTTGGACTGCTGAATTGAGCCTCTTTATCATGAAGTATATCTTCAATTAGGTCCTCGGAAGTCTCTGGTAGACCCTCAACATTGTAACCATCTTTTTGAAGGTCCTTGAGGACAGAGAAAATGGAGGCAAAAACATTCAGGTATGCAGCTGTTCCAACATTTCCTTTGTCTGGTGGGAAACTGAAAACAGTGATTGCTAGCTTCTTCTCTTCCTGTATAATTTTTATGATCAGGCTCAATTATATAAATCTTTAGCATGAATTAAATGCAGCAATGAAATAAATTTGACAGTTTCTTTTGTATAAGATAAGATACTTCTTTTAAGGCACAATCAACCACAAGGCATACAAGACCTATGATATCATGTACTGTGAACATCCCAAGCATCCTACAGTTAGAAAAATTATAAGAAAGGGAAACTGGGTAAAAAAAATCTTAAGAACCTGTAGAATTTAGTAAGTATGGTGATAATTACGATTGTCATGTCAACAAACCCTCTCAGCTGAGATGTGTTGAATTATGCCAACATCAAAAATAAAAATAACAAAAATAACATCTTGCCACAATTTTGCCCATGCATTTCAAAACTAACCTGGTTGATAAACAAACAGAAACTAAATCGTATAAAATAATATCGTATTATCTTCTCCCAATTTTCAAGAAGGGCTAGCAAAATGCACAACAAATCTTATTGGTAAACCCCCAAACAAATAATAAAAAAGGTTGATCTGAAAGCTTTATAGCCTTACATGGGAAACTATGGCACTCTTCCAGCTGACTTAAAGTTAAAAAGATGTACATAAGCCATCAAGCCAAGAAGATAATGCAATACAAAGACTCTAGCCAAGGACGACTTACCTTCAATTTCCTCTTTAGCTCACCCCATTTGATTGCCCTGGTGCAGAGCTGCTCCACTCTCTTGTGAAGAGCATGTGATTTCCCTGCAATTACATTGCATTAATCCATTTAAAGATCAGACCATGAAGCACATAACTCCAATGACAAAGGCTCAACTTTTACTAACTCAAATAAAACACAAGAACAGAGAAGAATTCATAGAAAGAGAACACAGAATGCAAGAAATAAGAGTGAGCATCAAAATAACAGAAAAATGCAATGGAACACACTTAGGTACTGTTTCATAACGTTTTTTTAAGCAAATTTTCTGGAGCAAAAAAGTAATTACGTTATGAAAGCAAAAACATATCCAATAACTGTATAACAAAAGTGATCTATGTGAATCTTGCTGTATAAAAAATACACCTTTTAAAAGTGAATATGCATTAATTTGATTATACATGGAGGAGAGAGTCAGCTCGGATAAGGAAAAAACTAAATAATAAACATACAAAACCAAATGTTACTTAAACAAGTAGTCTAGAAAACCAAAAAATAAAAATAAAATAAGAGTACTTTAAAAAACATTACCAAGCGGTACCTTAATATTCAGAAACACTAAAGAAGAAAGATTGATTACTTGCCTGTTCTAGGATCCCGGCCGGAGAAAACAATTGGCTCCATGCCTCCATCGAGCTCTGGAAGAGCAACCTGCAGGGCCACCTGAATTGGATGCAGCCCCAATGTGCTATTCAACCACTCCTCTGTAGTCTGGAACACCAAAGGCAATGCAACAATGTAAGGCACATTAAGCTTACTCAGAGCCTCAACAGCCCTTGGATGATCCTGCCTTGCTGGTCCCCCAACTAGAGCAAAACCAGTCAGTGACACCACTGAATGCACAAATGGCTTCTTAGTAATTGGATCAATCAAGAATCTCTCAACGGGACCCGAAAAATCGAGTCCACCAGCAAAAATTGGAATCACCTTAGCCCCTTTTGCCTCCAATTCCATAATCACAGCCACATAATGGCTCTCATCACCAGTGACAATATGGCTCCTCTGTAGAATCAACCCAACTACAGGGGCATTCGGACTCTTGAGCTTCTCGTTAGCATCCCTCCTAGTTCCATACCAATTCAAATACTCCTTCACATCATCATACATACAAGGGGCCAAAGGGTGCCAAATTCCACTATCCAAGAATAAAACCGGATCCGAATACTTGATTTTCATGCCTTTCAGAGCCGGAATGTAAGACCCAGAAATCATTTTCAAGAAATTCACCAAATTATCAGGTGATCCGCCAAGCCAAAACTGCAAACTAAGTATATAAAGCCTAGCATCTTGAGCTTTATCACTTGGCAAGTACTTCAAAACCTTAGGTAATGTCCGGACAAGCTTCAACATCTGATCAGCAAATCCAGCTGATTGCTTCTTTTTCTTGAATAGCTGAAAGAAAGGACTCTTTGATTGACCAAGTTGTGACATACTAAATGAACCCAACTTGTTGAGTCTCATTACTTCAGGCATTGAAGGGAACACCAAAACTGCATCAAGCCTGTCCCTCTCTTTCTCCACTGCAGCCTTAACCTTTACAGCAAGCTCTTCAACAAAAATCAATGACCCAATAAAGATATTTGCCTCTTCAACATCTTTACAGAAAGTTTGGTATGTAGTCTCATCTCTAAGCTCCTCAACCAAGTACCCAACAACTTCAAATGAAGCGAAGGTCCCATTTTTGTTCAGAGTTTGAACGGCAGCGGAAAGGGAAGATTGGTATTGAGCTTCTAAGACTACATATACAATTTTAACGGTGGGAAGGCCTTGAATGTTCTCAGGGACGATTCGACGAACCTCGGGTGTGGTCTGGGTGAATAGGCCATTGCCAACTGCAGCACATTTCACTCTCATCTGTGATTTGGAGTTGGTTTGGTTTGTTTTCTTGGGAAGAAAAGAGTGTAGAAAGTAGTGCTTTTGAGAGAGTGATGAGAGATGGTCTACTTTAGTGGTGGGTAATGTAAAAGGTGAAGAAACTAAAGAAGCCATTGTTCAAGCCAGTAATTCAAGAATCAACAACTCTCCCTCTGTTTTCTGATTATACAGAGAGAAAGGGGAGAAAATGTACAGATAAAAATGTATATAAACGGGGAGAGAGAGAGAGAGAGAGGTTTCAGAAAAATGGGTATGAAATTATGTACCTCTCTCTGGGTTCTGCTTGTGTTTCAGTGATGGTTCTTCTCTTTTTCTTTCGCTTGAAGAACTGAAAGGTTTTGAGCTTATATTTCTGTGGAGAGTAGTGACTGTTTGGAAAATGAAACAGTTGGTTTTTTTCAGTTAGTGGTGTGAGGGAAGGACACGTGGCAACAAGGGCATACAACAAAGGCAAGGTTTTTCTGAGGTTGAGTTTGGTTCTGAGGATTTTAGAGAGAGAAAGAGGGAGGGAAATGGGAGTGTACTTATCTATCTGTTGGGTTTCATTATGATGAAGTTCTACGGCTTCCTATTGGTTGGTTTGGATTCCCCAAGAAGAGGCATGGACAACTGAAGAGGCAATGTGGATGATGAGAGAGAAGAGAGAGTGGAAGATTTTTTATGTCACTCTAAGGAAGCCTTTTTTGTCTTGTAAAGATTCTGATTTTTGTGTCTCTCAGTGAAAAGAGGAATTGATTTTTTTTGTGACTTTCAATGGGTCCAGGTATCCTAAAATGCCAAGTGACTTTAATTGCAGGAGTTGGATACTTCTTCCCTCCCCCCCCCCTTCCTTTTCCTCCCTCCTCCCTCCTCCCTCCTCCCTCCTCTATGGGCATGTTTAGTTTAAGAGATTGAATTGAATTAATGTAATTCAATGATGATATAATATTAAGTTTAGATGGAATGGTTAGGTCTAATTTTTTGTAACTCAAAGATTTTGGGTTAAATTTTTTTTCATATCTCCTAATGACTAGCCACCATTGTCCTTTTAGGGATATGTTTTAACTCAACTCAAGTCACGGTGGTCAGCTGCTGAGTTTAAAGAAGTAGTTGACACAAGTTTGAACACCTTGTAGCCAAAAAAAAAAAAAAATTTGGATTGAGTTATAGCGACCAAATATTAATTTCTCATTAAATTCAATTTTGTTCACTATTGTTATTTAACACCTGATATTAATTATTATTGAATAACATATGGTAAGTGATATTATTTTAACATATTTAGTATTAAAAACACTATGATTTTATGACACTTGTAAACTTACATGCAAACTCTTGCCTTCAATATTTATTTTGTCATTTTTAATTTAATATCATACACTATTACGTAATCCAAACGTAAATTTGGTATTAAAATTATAGATTTATATCTTGATCCAAACTTGTTACACAAAATATACGATCAAATAGTATTCATGTTAGTATCATTTGAATGGATTGGATGAGAAACAATTATCCAATCTCATCCTTTATTTTTATCCGAGCCAAACATGCCCTATCGATTTAGATACCGCTTGAAGGGGGAGAATCCGTCTCATACCGCCATGAATAATTTTTTAATAGTTTTTGTTTAATTTTTAAGTTATTTGAAACCGATGGTTGAAAACTTGTAATTTTAATCTTAAAAATTATAATATGATCCAAAAAAAAAAAAAAAATTATAATATGATCACATTTTAATTGTGATCCTTATTTTATTTTATTTGTATTGTAACTAAATTTCATAAACTTATATCTTAGTCCACAAAAATTATATACTTCGTTACCGAACCATATAAATCCCTTGAAGGGCAGGTTCAATGATAATTACCACATAACTCTCACATGCGACAAAGTTATTACTATAAAGTCCGATGACAAGTACATAACTTTCACAGAAAATTGAGCACCGGAAAATTATAAAAATTAGCAATTGGAAGGTTAGGTCATACATTGAAGACACGTAGTCTCAACTATTCAATCAAATGATATTGAGAATGTTTCTCGTTTTTTCCCGATAAATAATTCCGTTATTGATTTGCAGGATAAGTAAGAATGCATGATTTTGGACGTTTTACAAAGAGATTTCTTGATGCCTGCTCGTTGGCCATTTTTGGCTTTCAAAAGCTTTCATGATATTCTTCAATTAGGCGAAGGGAGGAACCTTGATACTGGATAGAAGAAGAAGAATTACAACCACAAACTTGACAGAAAATCAAGAATTTTTCTTACTTGGTAGGGAGCATTCAAATACAATCATAATTTTGGCTGTTTAGTAGGCAATTAATTTTTTAATGCACAATCGACCCGTTAACACAACACAAAATTAGAGTATTTGAAATTTTCTTTAAATCACCCGTTTTTGTAAACGAGTATACCCGACACAACACGATTTATAAACAAATTGAATATAGAAAAAATCAATCAAAAAAAATACACGATACAACTCATTAGTATACTGCTTATACACAATTCATACACAACAAGAATCCGATATAACACAATTCGTTAAGCGCAAATTAATAAACAAATCGGGTGTGATAAAGTATTTTTTAACACGAATCCGTTAAAATCACCCAACACGATTGACAGGCGAACTTCCACCAGACTTACCACCAACGTTGCTCCTCCAGCAACTTTCAGTTCAGGTTTTACTTTCCATTCAATCCTTCTCTCCACATCTAGAAATTCTTCCACATGTAGGATGCATAAGAACAGAATGAAAAATAATCCCAAGTTCTCTCTACAACTGCAAGATTTTATGCTAGAAAAAAGCAAACATGTTCAAAATTTGTCTATCATTTACAGCATTTGTGACATAGACAATTTAGAACTTCTCACAATTACCAAATAATCTGCATACAGAAGCTCCACGCTTCAAACTAATCGAAAATGCAATAATGAAAGGAAACACGTTAACAACCACCACTTACTTGGCAGAAAAATCAATATGCACTCGATTATCCTCTAGATGCATAAGAAAAAATCTTTCCATAAGTGCTACCAAAATTGACTCCAAATTGAAGGAAAATAGACCAGCTAACAGCCAATCGCTGCTGCTCATGGCAGTCTCCCACAACTTAGTCCATTTCCATATCGCATATGGCTTCATCCAAGATCTTCTTAAGTTCCTTCACCCTTTGTCTTGTCAATGCAATGCAATCCTGCACTCAGCATGCCTTCTCATTAGCAGCTGCGCCAACCGGTGTCATTCATATATGCAATATGTCATTAATATTTTGTGGCTTAGTAAGCATCACATATTCAGATACACCATATTAGGGGTTGAAGCCAAAACAAAAGGTTACGGAAAAGACAAAGCTTTGTTGTATTTAAGAGAATGGTTGTCAACTTCATCAAAAGACACTCAGGTTTTAAGTCTATCCATTTACAACTTTGCATTTTAGTAGGTCTACCAACGGAAACAGGGTCACTGCCAAGGTTCTCTAAACTAGACAGATAAAAAGGAGAATCGTGAAAACCTAAATGCATCTTGCTTCACACAAAACTATTTCAATATCCCAACCAACTTCAACCACCCTTCTCTACACCAGAATTACAGAAGTTCAAATATTTTAGAATTTCATTTTCACAAAAATTTGCAAGTTATATCCAATTGTGGGGCATGTGGCTTTTTTTGTTTTATCATTAGGTGCACCGCTAGGATTTGCAAGACCATAGTTGGTATATTTGACATGTCTTACAAGTTATGTCATTTGATAACCTCAATGACAATCATCATATGACCTTCGAAGACTGACCTGGATAGCTGATGTATTGGCAAGAAATTGCCCACCCGGCTTGTAAAGAGACACAAGCTGACCAGATAAATTCAATACCACAGTTACAAGAGTTTCCATGATGGACTCTTCTTCTGCTGTAGGGTCTGCCAGAATGTAATTCTTGTGAAGTATGCAGGTTAAGGAGAATGGAATGCTGCTCAACTTGAGCTTCCTCTTCTCTTTGTTGACTGGCTCCTTTTTCAATTTTCCTCCCTCATTTTCCCCGGAAACAACCACTACTCTTCCATCATCATTAAGAGCAACTATGGGAATTTGCACTGCAAAACAGGAAAGTTACTTTAAAATGGGAGTAACACAGTACACAAAGTTTTGAACTTTAAACAAGTCCAGTGTAAGGTTGATTATATGTCTGCACAAGTCATGAATTTTAGGACCTTGTGCGACCTGAATGGAGGTCTCTGTGTGCAAGAGATATCAGCATGAATACGGATTAGTACACTCCAGTGATTTCAGACAGTATGATTCACCAAGAAAATTTAGACTGTAAACTTTCCGAGAAGCAGGGGCGGCTCAACAGTGTTATCAAAAAATCTTGGGCTTTAGGCCCATTTTTAAAGAAGGCTCCAAATTTTTAGATATCATAAATAGTTCATGTAAAAAAATTAAATTCATAAATATTTAAGCCCTACAAAAAGGCCTTATAAAAACACAAGTCCAATCAAAAAAAATTTAAGGCCTCACTTCAAGGAAGGGTCCATAATTTATAGGCGTGCAGTTATAGTCCAAACAATAAATTTAAATCCATGCCTAAACAAAAGATTTCAACTTAAGTAGATTGGGCCTATTAATTCAGCTGTGAAATTAAAAGGCCCTAAAATTTATTTTTTTAAATAAAGAAAAAAAACTAACGGTAAAACTAAAACTTCTAAAAAAATTTAGTTCAACCTCCAAAAAAGTCAAGTTTAAATTTTCAATCATAATTTTTCAATCATTTTTTCTCTCTCTTACCATTAAGTTCAAATATGGTAACGAAAACTTGAATATAAAAATTTAATTAATATTTTTGTATTTAAAAAAATTAAAAATTAAATTTATTAATAATATTAAAAATATTAAAAATAAAAAAGCCTGATTTATTGTTTCGGCTTTAGGCCCCAAAATGTCTCGGGTCACTCCTGCCGAGAAGAAGGGCAGAAAAAGTTCAAAGACATTTTTGAAGCCGTTTATTCATTAGCATTGACAATTTTAACGGGGTTGGTCCTCTATCATCTGTTAGTTGACATGATTCAACTTTCGCAAACTTCAAAAAATAAGTGCATATATTGAAAGAAAACATAGGCAAAAGTACATTTTACTTTTAAACGTACTCTCAAGTTCTATTAATGGAAGTTTAATCATTTATAACAGTGCAGTCAACCAAGCACAATCAGCAGAGCGTTGTTGAACTTACAATTGGAGAAGGCGGCAACAGCAGAAAGTAATGCAGCGTCAAAAAGAGCACCATCAGCATCTAAACAATATATGTCCTGCACGAGCAAGAGATAAAATTCTTTATCGTCCAATAGACGAACAAGTGAGCAGTGTTATTTGCAGTTTTCCCAAGCGTCACGCTCAGAGCACACTATGATCAGTAACAAAACGGTTGGAAGCCAAACATTTGTTGATGACACAATTCATTAAACAAAACTCAGATCCAACATTTCATTCATTAAAGGCACACTTACTAAATTTAAATAAAGGAAAGGGCAAGGCAGAATCTGAGAACATTACCAGGTAGGCCATCCAAGAAGCTTTCCCTCTGACCAATGATAAGTCCTTCAAGTTGATCATGCCAGAACTACAACCAAATAATTAGTCAATCACACGCATCAATATCCCACACCCGAAGAAAAGGAGATGAATATCAGGGCAAACAAGATTTTTGAATTATAAAAACATTCATCTACATGCCTTAATTAGAAATATGAAAGTTATGATCAGTAAAGGAAAGCATTCTGAAATCTTAAATATATGCGGATTCCACAGAAAGTGATGAGCAAAATGTTGGCAGAAGTATGTGAACTAGAAGGAAATGCAATAGCAGAGAGGAAAAAAAAAGGGACAAAAAATACAAAAAAGGGCCAAGTATGGCATGATTATGAGAAACTAATGGCTATGACAGTCACAAGAAAAATCAATTGAATGTTATGAAATGTAACATTACCTCCAATAACCAATCAACAATTTTCTTTCTATTTGAAAATTTTGATACCACTTTTCTAGAAAGAAGATTGCCATTATACTCGATGAAGAAAAAAAAAGAGGGCAACACAAACAGCATATAGAGCTTGACAGCTAGGTCTTTGTTTTATTTCATGACTACCTTTCTCCCACTCTTTTTTTTTTTTTTGGTCCTGGAAGATATTGCATGACTATGTGAGTTTCCTCAAAAGTTGCAATAGCCACAGCTGAGAATGATATCCATGAGTCTAAAAGCATATACAGCCAAAAGAAGACTAATGCAATACCAGAACATTAGGGTGGGTTGTTTTGGTGGTGGTGGGGGGGGGGGACAATTCAGATCAAAATTTCGAAGAAAACAGTAATCCAATTTTAACTCAATTAGGTTAGGAGAGAAGAAATACGCAATTTAATGAAAGAGACCACAATGGCATGCCTTAAGATGGTGTCAGATAACTGCTTCGACACAACTGGTGCTGCATCGGCTGGCCTGCCAGGCCTAACAATTGGAGAACAAATTGGAGGCATATGGAAATCGATAGCTGGAAACAAAAATTTAAATATTCACACCACATGGGATAAATGAACACGGGAAAAAAAAAAATTAGAAGACTGGCCAGGGATGATGCTAAACCTATGCAGCCCATATCTGGTGACTCTGCTGTAGGTGTCATGACTTCCAATTTAATGGCAGCCAGCATGGTCTGTGCAATGACACAAGATATGAAACTTCGAATTAGTTTTAATTGCAAAAGGTCACTTACTCATCACACACAACAGGACTTGTGCATGAATAACTCATCTCAACTCCACACAACTTCATCCCACATATTATTTACGGGCGCACGAGAGAGAGAGAGCTAATGCAAAATAATCACTTACGGTGCAACCAATCTTTGCTAGTGCAGATCCATCAGCAGATGCAACAGCTCCTACGTTAAAGGGGTTCAATTAAAACAGGACTTCGAATATATAAATTTCCAAATAAGGATGATAGTTAGAAGGTTTCAACAAATAAAACAATGCTTAACTAATCAAGAGCAATGTATTGAAAGGATAAAAATTATGAGTTTTCAACAAACAAAACAAAGCTTAACTAACCTAGAGCCAGTGTAGTATCTCTAGCTTTTCCAAGCATCCTGGCATCAGGTCGTATTGACTCAAGTAGATGGCGCTCATGGAAGCGCAGAGGGAAAAGGCGTCTAAAGGCATCCACTTCCATCTCTGATGACAAATCACCAGAGTTTGCAGAACCCATCATCTTTGATCTGCTTCGTCACGAACAAAGTCTCCAACCTTTCAAAGAAGAAATAGATTAACAAATCAAAACAAATTCACCACTTTACCACTGGATTTGAACAGCAATAACAAGTGTGACAAGCTATTTGTAAATTAAAAATATAATGGTAAGTAAATAGTTGTTTATAAGAAATACTAGCACCCAAAATACCAAACAAAAGCCAAAAAAATGAGTAGCATAATTATGCCAGCACAAATTATGAAGATGAACGAATGTTATAGCCAAATCAAATTCACTAACAATAAGAGAAAATGAGAAAGAAATTACTACAACTAGGGCTGCAAATCAATTCTAGTATCTTCCTTAAATACTAGGTTCTACCGAATCCAACTAAAACACCAGACCCAAGCAAATCAACCCAGAGAAAGGTCAGGTTGAATTATATTTGGCTCTTGGACAGTTACATTGCAGTGAACCTATATCTGATACCAATGTACTTTTTTCTACTGATTGTATTCCTGTAGGTCCTCAATTTCAAGGAAATAGCTTTGAATCTGAACTTGCACATAGTATCTTTATTTCACTGGATTAAGAAACTATCACAGACCAGTCCAAAATTTCCCTCTTTACTTATGAGTCCTCCCATCATAGCTCATTATCAGAATTCACCTTAGCACCTATAAAATCCTATGTCGACAAAAAATCACAATTAATAGTCATTTTCAAGAATACTAGGCCTCTGCTAAACTAAAAAATGGGCTTAGTCTCTTCGTTGTTATCCTCCACCATGGTCAAAAATTGTCAGATAATCAACCACGCCCCAGCTAATCTCAAATGGGCGTTAACCACATTGCTGTTACTCCATCATGAATTGTTATAAACTGCTGTTGTATAATCCCCATTCAACTCGTTACCAAACACCACATGTCAATCCCAAACACAAAAAACTAATTTGGAAACTTCACATTGTTCTTTCAACACAATCAAACCAACCTTTATTTAGCTAAATCATATCAGGGTTTTATATGCATAATGTTGAGAATATCAAGGTGGGTGTGAAAGTATTTTTTCCATTTCTTCTTATATTGTTTTTCTCTAACATAATCCCCTACAGTATTTACCCAGAACGCAATAATCAAACAGGAAAAAAAAAAACATGTTCACCGGATAGTTCACAAGGGAAGAGCGAAGAAACCTTTTTCCGGTGGAGAAGCCAAATGACAATTGTAAGTAGGAGTAGAAGCTCAACAGAGGAAGCAACGCCGGAGATGGCCCTTGTTCGCATGGGGGAAGTGCAGGAGTTCTATTCCGTCAGTTTTCACTTTTTCTTTTCTTTTTGGTAATTACAATGTATACCCTTGAAGTAGGAGTAAATTTTCATTTTGGTCCGTAAAATTTTAATAAAAACCCTTAAAATATTAATTGAGTTTTAATTCAGCCATTATATCCAAATTTGTATAAGAAAAATACAACACAACCCAAATAAAACCCAAAAATTGTAACTCAAATACATATCATTCTTGAGATAAGTGTTGCATGAGTGGATCACATTGAAAAAGTTGATGGGATCTACTCATTAAAGAGATGATATATTTGAACTACAATTTTTTGAGTTTCATTTGAGTTGTATAGTATTTACTCTTTTTATAATTGATATGGAGAAGTTAAGTCACATAACCAACATGAAACTGGTTTGGAAGGCTATATTTGTCATGACAAAAAGTATATCATCATTCAATGTATCTAAAAATTGCCCTAATTTTTAGTTGTTGCTTGATTGTTTTACTCTTCTCTTATACTGGTTCATATCTCAAACTCAAAAGAAAATTTAACGAATAAAAAAATTTCTAGTCTAACCCAACGTAAGACTTAACAATTAAGATCTCAATTCGCTAGATTGTTTGCCTTTTCTTATTTGTCTGGGTGATTGTGCCCAAGAATCAAATTTTTGTTTCGGTCACCTAGAAAACGGAAACGTTTCGACATATTTTAAAAACGTTTCGAACCGTTTTCGGAAACGTAATGCAAAAAATTTTTTTTCAAAATATTGATCAAAATATACTAAAGTGTCTTGAAACATTCTGAAACAATTGTGTAAATACATTGAAACATTACAAAACACCTTTTAATATTATGAAACGCCTCATAGTATTAAAAATTCGATTTTATTATTGATTCGTTTCGATCTCCTTAAAAACAAAAACGTTTCGAATGTTTCGGTTGTTTCAAAACGAAATTTGATCATTGGTTTTGCCATGGTGTATTGAGTTGCTTAATTGGGAGAGGTTGCTCATGAGGATAAGAGTTTTGTGGGAGGGAATTGACAAAAGGTTGATGAATATGGAGTTGGTTTTTTTTATTTTTGTTTTGTTTTTCCATAACTATTGTACGAGTATTTTTGTCCATTTTCATTCAAAGTTGATTTAAATCGAATATTTTCACACACTTACTCTCAAATTATGTGCTTGCATGCTACATTCAGTCAATTCAGAGAGAATTTCTAATGGTAGCAATTTAGTTCAAAAGTATGAGAGAGTTATGTGCTAATTTCTGAACATAGGGGGGTAAAGTGCAAAACAACCGAACCACTAGGGGATAAACTGGATTTTACCCATGGAAACCAAAACCCTAAAGGGCCTAAACACACAACACCCCACCGAGTAGTGTGTGTGTGTGTGTGTGTGTGTGAGAGAGAGAGAGAGAGAGAGAGAGAGAATGGCGTGCAGTTCAGCAACTTGCCAGTCCGGTTGCTACAAGGACACCGGCGAAGTTGAACAGGAAACAAAGAAAAATGAATCAGCCAATGGTATCGTGTATAGTGGCAACGGCGATAATCATCTTCACAACCTGTGCTTAAAATGCAAGGTTAATGAAGCAATCGTCGCCGCCGGTGGCGGCGGAGGAGATGGTGGTCGATTTTGTGCGGACTGTTTCCGAAGTAATCTTTTCGGCAAGTTTAGGTTTGCTGTCACTTCCAACGCCATGATTTCGTCTTCCGACAACGTCCTCGTCGCTTTCTCCGGTGGTCCTTCTTCCAGGTTTCTCTCTACAACTTTCCTTCTTTCACATTTACGGAAATATGCGATTTAGAAACTCAATTATTCGTTTCAATTTGCGATTTACCTACGTTTTAGCAGATTTCTTTTAATTTTCCTGAGTTTTCAACTTTGTTCTTTATATGTTTGAATATTTGCAATTTCGAATTTAATTTTAATGCTTTCAATGAGTAGAGAATGGAAATAATTTGCTCTTTCTGAACAGCAATATTAATGTCCCCAGTTTACGTGTATGCTTATTTTTTTAAGCAGAAAAGTAAATGTATGCTAAAAGATTAACACCTTGTTGAACTTCCCTTGAATATTTGGCGTAGGATGTATGAATTATATTTGTTGATAGGTATCTAAGAACCTTCTTGCGAGATTGATTGTGATTCAGTTCTATATGTTTATGGCGTTGAAGTTTTTTCTCTGAATCTTTTAGGGTAGCTCTTCAGTTTGTTCATGAGATGCAACATAAAGCACTGAAGAACTTTGATGCAAGTAGGGATAGGTCTTTACCAGTATTTGGTGTTGGAGTTGCTTTTATTGATGAAACTGCTATTTACCAAGTCCCTTCTCATGAATATGACAAATCAATTCAAGACATGAAATTGATTGTCTCAAATTTAGCTCCTCCCATGAAAGAATTTCATGTTGCTCCAATTGAAAGCATCTATTCTTCAGATTCTAGTGATGGAAGGAACCAGTTGAAAGAGTTATTGATTGCTGTCAGTGATGTTACTGGAAAAGAAGATCTTCTGTTGCATCTGCGAATGTTGGGCTTGCAAAAGGTTTAGCCTAATATACTGTCATTTATGTGTTGACACAGGAGAAGGGAAGGGAGGCTAATTCATGCAAGATGATGCATTTTTTTTGTGCAGATTGCTCTTGAAAAGGGATACACCAAACTTGTGCTAGGTTCATGCACATCAAGGCTAGCCTGCCATGTCATTACAGCAACTGTCAAGGTTTGTATCTGTTGTATATATTTTTTCTTTCTTTTTTTTTGTTTTTGTTGTTTCCAATACATGGCTTTTGCAGAACTCTATCGTACCCATTTTGAGGGGATCCAAATATCAACTTGTGTACCCATAATAATTCCCTTGTATGCTATCGATGAAGTCAAAACAAAAATTACGTGGGACAAATTAACTGTGGATAATAAAAGTTGAAGGTTGATAAGCATTTGTGTCAGTGAACTAACCACTGAATGTGAGTCAGGTTTCTTCCTTTCAGGCTGCTGACAAATCTTCACTGTAGATTTCGTTGAGTTGATGTTTCCTAATCATGGAGGAATTTCCTGAAAATTGATAGACAACTCTAACTAGATATATACATGGATCAAAATTTTGTTTTGGTACATTATTTCCGTCACCTTGGAAGCAGAAATGTTGTGAATTGTTTTAAAAACGTTTCGGAACCAAAATGGAAACACATGAAAATTTTAAAATTTGTTTCTAGAACATTCCGAGACATTAGTCGAGACACTTCAAAACACCTCAAAACATATAAATTTTGCTATTTAATAACTGATTCATTTTGGTTTAATAGACACATTTTGGCTGTTTCGGTGAAAACAAAACGAAATTTCAATCCTCGGATACATATTTATTTCCTTCAAGATGGAAACTTTGTTACACTTCTAAGCTACTATTCTTCCCAATAGATCTAGTGAAATGGAAGGACAAGAATATGATATTTGTGCTTTAATGGTGTTGGGGAACAGAGGATGAACTGTTTTTGAGTTCTGCCTAGAAACATCTCTTCCTTTTTTGATCTCATATTGAAGGAACTTAAAGTAAGATTGGACATGGGAAAAGAAGTATTTTCTAGTTCTAACACTATTAACGGAAGGACAAAATTTAAAAGTCTTGTATAACGGAAGGACAAAATTTAAAAGTCTTGTATACTTTGACAAGCTTTCTAAGGTACAAGTTATTTTTTTCCATTAGAAGTATGCCACGATGCTACCAAGCTGTCGGTTTTTTTTTTAATATAATAAAACCACTCATGTTTTTTCCTATGGCACTTATCACTTGTGCTTTGTTCTGATCCAATAAGTTGACTAATGAAGGCGCTGATGTGAGATATGAGATATCCCTACACAACGTATAATATTGTGGCCTATTGGTTTGCTGCCAGGCATAGATTTGAAAAGCTTTAACTGGTTTAGCATGTTGTGAAAACGGTGGAGAAAACAATTAGGGATGGACTTGACCTGGTGTGGAAGGTTAGAACTAAGATTAATTGAAACTAAGATTAATTGAAAGCTGCTGGACCTGTTTCAATTAGAGTTAGGACTGCAAGATTAGAAATTAAAGAATTGTGATTAGTAAAACCAATATGATAGATTTATGAGGAGTTAGCAGTATTGAGCCAATGATATGACTTTATATATTTACGATTTACGTTAGAGCACCACTATAATTCATGATTTACAAAGTTCCTTCCGCTCCTAAAACATGAATGAGGAAGATAAAACTATCTCAGCAGCATAATAATCTAAAGTCTGAACCAACATAAGCATTACTGCTGCATTCTCTCTTGTGAAGACCATGTTCCAGTGTTGCATTGACTATTCATTTTGCCCTTTTTACAGTTAGCATGCTGAATCAACTATATATTTTCATCTAATGTTTCATTTATCTGAGGACGCTGCCACATTTTTCCTTGTGAAAGGTTCAATGGGTTTAACAAATATCAAGGACCGTGGTGGAAAAGCACCTTCCTTTGTTATAAAATTATTTTCTTTTTTACCAGGGCCAAGGTTATTCTTTGGCAGCAGATATCCAGTATGTCGATGCAAGATGGCAGGTGCCAGTGGTGCTTCCCTTACGTGATTGTCTCGCTCAAGAGGTCGACATGCTTTGCAGTCTCGACAGGTTTGCATATGTGTACTCTGCCTATTTTTTTTTTTTTTTTGTGTGTGTGTGTGTGTGTGCTTGTTTATATATATGTTTTTGTCTTTTTTATTTGTTAATTTGATATGACAATTCGAATGAGATTTTATACCTTCATTACATAAATTAACAGTGTCATTGTTGTCAGATAAAATATTTCAATGAATTTTATTGTTTAAAATGCATTGATAAAATCATCATATTTACTACACCATGATGGGACTGATCTTATTTTGGCAGGGCAGTTTAAGGACTGTGGAGGTGTTTAACGGTCCTCGTTCCGGCATCAATGGCTTGGTCTCATCGTTTGTTAAGCTATTGCAGGTAAAAAAAAATAGATTAGGTTTATCATAGATTCAATTCAATAGTGATCTTATTATCAATTGTGGGTGTTTTAACAAGCAATGATGGGAAGTATTGCCTTTGAAACCGTAAGTGTGTTTTACAAATAACGTGGGAACATTGTGGAAGTGGTGTCAAATAACATTTAATTATCTGCAACGAAACATGGACTTGGTTTCTAAAGAGCAGGTACACATGCTGCTACAATAAGTAAAGAACCTTTAGATGTTAGAAGACTAGTATCCTGCCTTAGTTACACACATATGCAAGGGAATTAAATTCATTTGCTCAGCAAAAAACCCATGACAGAATCTGTTATAAATATTCTTGCAGCTGGTTATGCATGGTTTCCTTGAAGTTGATTTTGACGCTTTAAGGTATCTGCCAAACCATAATACATCTTGGTGTATTTCAGGAGGAAAATCCTTCTCGAGAATGCACAATTGTAAGAACTGCTGGAAAGCTTACACCATTCCATTTCAATAGGATTCCAGAAATTGATGACTTTAATGTTCAGTTGGCATCCCGAAGGCGTCAAAAGAAATTCAATCTGAAGAATAATGAATCTCTTCCTCCAGAGTCGTTCTGTCCGATTTGCAATAGCCCACTCAACAAATCTGACTTCCTAAGTTCAAGCAGTTCTCAGAATGGGCAAATAAGTGCTGAAATATTTGGGGCTAAATGTTGTGTGAGTTGCCAGTTTCAGATACTTCCCAAGGAATCATCATCTATGGAGCATTTTGTTTCACACTTACCACCGGCAATTGTTACCCAGACAAAAAAAGGTGGCTTTGACAACCAGATATGGCTAAGGTGAGAGAGATTATGTATGCCTTTTAGCACTTCATAAATCATATGTGTCTGATCAGGGGATATTTTAAATTCCGAGCTTATGACCTCTATAGTTGCCTTGGTGCTACGCATGGACTGCAGCTACAAGACCAGTTTCTGACATCTGATGAATATCTATATTTTGCTTCTTTTAAGGCTATTGGAAACTTTTTAACCGTGCTTAAAAGTATTTCAACAATCTTGATTGGGATCCTCCATTCTCTAGAGTGTGTTAGGCCATTTAATTAGGATCCTCCTCCGCTGAATGTGGGACTATCATCCAGCTTCCCTTATATTATATTATATATAGAAAGATTTTGAGAAAGGGGCTTCTTCAAATATCCCATAAATTCAGTAGAGGCTTCAAAAAAAGCTTGTAGGTTGGGGGGAGTTGGAATGCAAGCACGTCACTCTAGACCTAGAGGGAAGTTGAAGATATGGAAGTAGAAAGGCCACAAACCTTAATTTTGACTTGACTAATGTTCCAAAAATGCTGTTCAGGCTTACTGCTTTTCTTGCCCATGTACCATGTTGGTATTCATTTTACCTTTTGTAGGGGATATCTACCATGTATTCACTTGATTCTTTATGATGTTTTCAGGGAGCAAATCCAAGATTGCTTACTTTCAGACAGCGAAGATGGAACCCCTTGAGCCTGCCACGTGCATACTCTTCAAAAGTTCATATGCAGTTTATAGACAATTCGGTCTAGGTGCTAGCCTCTTTAGTGCTAGCCTCTTTAAAGCATTGGGTCACATAGCGTGGTTGCTTGGGAACTCGGCAAGTGATAACAACCTGCAGCTACAAGCAGGATAATAGGAAAGAGAAATAGGTTCCAGATTTTGATCAATTTAGTAGTGCTCAATTTAGGTGGTTGCTCCATCGTAGGATATGTAGAATATGAAACTGTGACAAATCTGCAGGCATCCGTCAATAGATTCGACCTCCTTCTTCAAGGTAATGCTCATCTTCATTGGAGCTTTTCGGCAATAAGCTTTGGCATCGGCAATGGTTTCGAATACGTAGTGTGGATATTTATTAATTGTTTGTGTAAAAATTAATTTTAGAACCTTTTTAAGTGACTTGTTATTCGTGTTCTTGAATTAGATTGCTTTTCCATTAGCAACCCTGGTATCACTAGCCCTATTTATTCAATTAGTGAGTGTTTGTGTGTTTTGGTGGGTTTTTTTTTTCCGGGGGGGGAGGGGGGGGGGGGGTTGGAGTTGGAATGAAACTAGAGTGAAATTCTTTTGGTGGTAACGAGAGCATTTCCAATAGATATAAAAAAAAAATATTTATCTTTTCATCTAAGACATCCGGGTTAAAATATATATCAATACTAAAAAGGAAGAAAGATGGAAGCCAAATTTATACCTAAAAAGACAAGCATAAAATAATAAATTGATTAGAATAAAAAGTCCTATTGGAGTGGTATATAAAATTTTAATATTTATTTTAATTTTTTGGTAAAGATGTTCTTTATTTTTAAAAAAAATATTCTCTATTTTAAAGAGAACTATTGGAGATGCTGAGAGCTAGAGATTCTTTCTTAAGAGAATTATTGAATCAGATTGCAAGTATGCAGGAAGTGCCTTCATACTCCGTCCCGTGGGTCGGGGACAACGTTAATTCTGCGTGTTTGGGTTGACATGTATAACTAGTAAATTGAAATTTTTGTACATTTTTAACTTACAATCAAGCCTACTACTCATATCCTTATAAACTCCAAGTACACTTAATTTAAATGCAAATGAACATTTAAAAAAAAAAGTAATTTTATAAATATTCATGAATAAGGTTATCATTGATGAGTCCAAATTCAACTGAGTCTAAGCCCAATTCATGGAGTAAACCCAAGTTAGCTACAAAACAAGACAAGCTTAGCTAATGATCTCAACCTAATCCGAAGCTCAAGTGTTCAGGAAGATCAATACACGTGGAGAGTAAACATCTAGATAGCCATTACTCGAAGATAATACCTATCCTTAATTGTAGCTATTCTTCCCAAAAAGCTAGTAGCCTAATCTTCACGTTAACGCCTCAATTAGGGTTCTGTGCCTATAAATTATAAACCCTCCACACACAAGGGACACAGCTATCTCTCACATAGCTGGAGAACACACATCTCACCTTGAGCGTACTATTGCGTTCTCTCTCTCTCCAACTACTTTATACTCTCTCATTAGTAAAGCTCTCCGCCCACCGTTATCGCCTTCAATAATTAGGTCATCCAGACCCAATAATCTAATCTTTGTCTCTTATTATTAATTACTTCATTAATTGATTCACAACACAAACTCGACTGATTGATTATCCATAAATTCACTTTTGTGTATCATCAATCATAACGGACACCATATGACACACCTTTGCAATGCCATTTCATCAATCAACATTTACAAAAGTTTAAAAAAAAAAAAACAAATTAAGTCTGAATCAACTCATCATACAATATCTCATTTGCTTACAGAGTATTCATCAGGTAAAACTGCATGCAGTCGTAGTTTCCAAACCCGATTTTTCTTTTTACAACAAAAAAATATAGCATATGAAAATTATGCGTATCCACAATCACACGAGGGAAAAGAATTCCTCCAATTGATTTTCACTCACGAGCACACCTAGTTTCTGGGTAAAAACTTCATCAATCAAGTCAACTCCAATACTTCTGGCTGCATCAGCAGGAGATACCTCAATGTATTCATTTAGGTTGTGCACAGTTCCATCTGCACAAGTAGATGCAGCAAAATAGAAGAAATGATCAAAACAATGTTTACCAAGCATTCCGGTGAAATGTCTTCACCAATTACAAACAGAGAAAAGGAAATCATGAAATTAGTTGAAGCATCAAGGGTGTTAGTGCATGCGTGTCACACACCCACACACACACACGAGGGGAGAGAAAGAGAGAGGGGGGGGGGCATGGGAGGGAAAGTACACACATAATAAGAGATACCAAATGAGAGAGCATGTAAGAGTAGCAGAATGACAAACATTTGCAGACATGTTTGGCATTTTTCTACAAAAGGAAACCCAAATTCAATCCAGCTACGAGGATACTCTTATTTATCCTGTGCCTTTTCTTAACCAGCCTAGCAGTTTGGTTGCTTCTAGAAATCATGTCAGCTGTTTGGTCTCATCAAAAAATTTCCCCCTCTTTGGCTAGACCAAACACACCTTCGGGTTTGTTTCTTAATCTGTTATATAGGATGAGTTTAAGTTCGGCCTGCAATAGCCAAGCACAAACCAGACACATTGTCACCTCTACTAAACAATGAAGAAACATAACTCAAAAAGGGGGCATTGGTTGTTAAAGTTGAAACAGTCCACTGCATTTTAAGTTAAACTAAGATTCTGCAGTAGAAGTAGAGAATGTGGTATCCACTGCACTTTTAGTTAAGCTATTCTTCAATAAAAGTACACAGCACAGAAAAGAACCACCACATAGTACAAATGATGCCAAAAATTGTCTTGGAAGACCCTCATTAAAACAATCTTTGTGGAAAAGGGACCTAAGCTCGGTTTAAATCCCATCTAGAACATCATTCCGATCATTCAATTTCCGCAGCATGTCCAGCAGCTCTGTAACTCAGTTCAACTCCCCCCCCCCCCAAAAAAAAAAATGTCAAAATGAAATTCTGGTCAACAAATAGGGATCTATGTAATAAACAACGAATGTCATCCAAAAAGAAGACCACCATTTCTGCAACCTAGGAGAAAACTATCAGTGAAGTGTGTTTCACTTTAATAAGAATCCGATAAGTACTCGCGCTTACAGGCTTAAAGTGCGCATGCACCCTTCTGGCTGCACAAGCTCCAAGAGTAGTGACATGACACTACAGCATAAAACAAAGTAATCGCCAATATGATTCCTTCGTCTGGCCATGCTATTACTCTCACAAACGCAAACAGAAATACTAATGTGAACCCATGGTAGTATACTAAAGGAGTTTCACAAATGACACCCGACCGAAGCCAATACCTCTAAGAGCACTTATATACGCTTAATCGAAACTTGTAGGCAGAAACACACCTTTTTTTCTGAACATGTTAGTCAGTGTGTGTGTGTATATACATATAATGTATATTTTAAGTAGAATTTGTTTTTCATTTTTGTATTTGTTTTTTCTTTTTCCTTATAGGAATATACGATTTAATTGTGCATATAAACTCCTTACAATGTCCTGTGTTAGGTGGTATCTTCAAAACCAGTTGAATATTTAGCCATGTCCCAGTGTCCTTGAATTCAATAACTAGGCAAATTCTATAATTGATAATCTTTTTAGTAATGCAAAATTATACTTGATACAAAGTATTCAAACATTTCAAATGTGAAAGATTGAGAAACATAAGCTCTGTCGTGGCATTGCAGATAGGGATGCCATGGGACAAGGCAGGCAAGCCATTAAAATCTGACCTGGATGCCAGGCTTGGGTAGATTATGTGGCCAGTCCAAGCCCTTGGCCCACAGTTTTTACTAATTTTTATTTTTATACTTAATTGTTTAAAAAATATAGATAAAATTAACATATGAATCAACAATACATATATTGTTTCAGGATACCTAATCTTTCGGCCTTCCACTTTATCTGCCCATAGTTAGTAGTTATTACTGAGATATTTCAGCTAGGCAGCCCCCTATCCATCCAAAAAAGAACGATTGTTTAGTCTCAACAACTGGGCCGTCCTACGGGCCATGACTTTTAGCCCTAGCCCTAAATATTGTTGGGCCAATTTTTTTTGGCATAGGCCTTGCCAAAGGGCCAAAAAAATTGGCCCAACCCCTTTTTTTTCCACACTGGGCAGACCGCGCAACCCATGCATATCCTTAAGGATAGAATATGGATTTTGTCTCATTCTTCAAAGTTATACATGGAACACAATTTAAACCACCATTTTGGAACATAATTTTAACACATATATCTTTCATGAAATAACCATGCATCAATACTTTTCACAGAAATCCAAGTTGAATAATATATGCGTTGATATTCTCTGGCACAATTTGTTAAATTATTGCTTCCTGCATTACCTTCAGCAACTATGGGTTCATATGCTGGAGGTTGATAAATCCAATTTCCTACAGAATCTTTCATGTGTCTTCTATCAGACGCAAAGGAACGGATGAATATTGGAGCATGCACAATCCGGAAGAACCTGAGATTACAAAAGCAGATTCTTCCCATGATAATCATGTTCTCATTATGTGTAAGATTTAGATACATTCATTGAGAAACATGGAGTTCAATGATTGCTAAAAAAGAGAGAAACATGGTAATGAATCGAATTTTGTCAGCAAACAATAAAAAGCAACAATAGAAAAAGAAATCCAAAGCTGCCCTAACTTCTGACGCGGATCAGGAAGAATAATGTGGGAAGAGAAGGAGGAGGAGGAGAAGGAGTCAGAAAGAGATTTGGAGCAATCAAATTTCAATCAAACAATAATAATCAAGTCTTCCGATAAATCAACCTCTTAATAAAGGGGATCCCAAAACCCTAAAATTAAAAATTCCAAATATAACTCTACTACCAAAGTTAAAATAGAATTTCTAAAATAATAAATAAAACCGAATATTACAAATAATAAATAAAATGGATTATTAAAACCCTCATATTCAATTTCATGCTTATCCAATTCTTTTTTGTTCCCCATCAATTTCATGCTAAGGGATATTTATGAACTTCAGTGAAAAAAAAAAAAAGCTTGGTAGAGCCTGATGCTATAGCATGTAAAACAAATGCTTAAAAAGGAATATATTTGTTGGGAAATTTCTTCCAAAAAAAAGCAGATGGCAATGGAAGATAGTATTAGTTACGTCTGTAATCCATGTTAGGTCCTTCACAGTTAACAATCTTATTTTTGCACAAAAGGGACACTGCTAGCTAACTACAGCAATTTTGCCAGTAGGATTTGAATATACAACACTAGCCACATTATCAATAACCCTCAGGCCTCAACCTACTGCATCAATATGCTGATCAAGAAAATGTAAGCTCTAGATGAAAAATAAGTAGAGAACTCGACAAAAACTTACCTCTTAAAGTCAGAAAATAGCTGAAAAGATGGTTGGATAGTCTCTGCAATGTATGAAGGTAAAGGAGATGGAAATGGTAGAGTTGAATCTAAATCCAACACTAGAAGAGTGGGGTTCTCGCCTTTTTTTCTCTGTACAGTAATTGTTTCCTCAACATTAGAGAAAAAAAAAGAGAGAGTTCCATGAAACAACTCGTAGAAAGATTAAATACAAGCCATTACCCAAAGCGGTTCTGCTTTCTCTAAGCAATTGACCATCGAACTAAGCAATGCCCCAAAATAAAATTACTATTTTTTTTTTTTTTAACTGAAAAAGTACTATCTCAATTCACCAAATAAAGCAAACCTGGTGACCAGACTGCTCTAAACTATACCACGGTAGAAGGATTCAGTTTTCACCTGAACACAGATGACATGATAATCCCAAAGAACAATGCCATCAGCTCTTTGGCTTGCCTTCTGATGCCACAGTGGAACCTGCATGATGGTCATCAAGTGGAGTACGTCTCAATTTCAGGCCAATAAAACATACTCAACACAAAGCCTCAACATTTTGAATATTTGAAGTGTTAGCTCACACACAAAAGGATCTTTTTCTTTATAGGCGCAAAACAACAATTAATCTATCAAAAATTCGCTCAAAGTGGAGGAGCCTAGTGGAATAACATTGATGGAAAAACAGGTATAAGGCTGTCCATGTGTAACAGTGTAAGGGTGTCAGAGGGGAGTTCCTCAAATCCTACCATGTAGTTGCTCAAATTCTCCTTAAGTTTAATGTAATGGATTGCTGAGTGAAAGCAGACCATTGTTGAAGCAAGAAGTTCCAATAAAAACAAAAATGTTCACTTTAACCTTAGGATTACATTTAAACTATGAAGTACAAGAAGAAGCACATTCTTCATATGATGAACAGCTCATCAAAAATTTGTCATCAGTGAAGAGAAGAGGACTCAAACATCTGCGTAATTCTCTGACATGGAAAAAAGTTATAATATGCTAGCTTTTAAGTCTACAAAAAAATCACATGCCAAATATGGACGGAATGTCTGGGGAGGCTTTCAGGTGGCAAATTTTTTTCTTTGAACTGGCAGGTAGCAATCTTCAAATCAACCATTTCTGAAGGATTATTAGGATAATTCCTGTGTGTACTTCATGATGAATTGCTTAGCTTGCGTTTCTCTAGTTTCTTCCCGTGGTGTTCACACTGCTCTTCTGACTGATATTTACGTATGAACTCAATCTTAGTCACGTTTGCTTTAAGCATTTCACAATGCTTACATTGACTTGGACCTGAAATGTGTAGTGAAGAACTGTAAGTCTGAGACTGGTGGGAAGTAATGCCATCACTATTTCTAGACACCTTAGGGATGGGAGCGTGAGTCAATGCAGATATTTCTAGCACTGTTCTCTATTTGTCACCTTAATTTGGGGAGGTCAAACACGAAAAGTTGGTCCAAGCAAATATGGATGCTTCTCAGTCAGATTTCGCGAAGGAATCAGTCAAATTTAAAACCATTTTTGTTAACAAAACAACCTGTAAGCCCCCATCTAAAGCTGCTTAACTTACATGGACAAATAAAATATTTGAACTATGTCCCCAGTGGGCAATTTTATGCTCAGATGTGGCACATTTCAGATTAGGAACAGTGTGCAGGAGTGATCAACTGGTATTAAGTCCTTGCAATGTCTTCTCACTACTATTAAGCATCCAATTCTATACAAGACTCACTTGATAAGTTAGTATTGATTCAAGGGTTGACATTTTTTTGGTGTGGAGGGAAGGGGGGGAAGGGAGGGGGAATTAAGTTGCTCTCTTTGGCACAGGCATTGGAAAGAATTGCCTTATTAGCTGTTTATGGGCCAAATGAATAACAAAATTCACGGTAAAGCAGCATTGACAGTTGTGGACCTGAGGAAATTCATATCTAATATGTTTCGGGTGCTTGCATAAAAAGCCTTACATTAAATTTTACAGAAATTAGAACTCAATACTATTTGGGCTTGTATTATATAACATAATGGGTTTGGGTCTGGTGGTATAGCAGCAATGAAATTTGTAGGCCTGATGTGATACATTTCTGGTGTTTGCACATAAAGCCATAAAGTATTTTTTACAGAAATTAGAACAGTAATATTTGGGCTTGTACTATAAAACATAACGATTAACGAGTTTGGGTCTTGAAGTATACAACTTTTGTGTATACTACTCTTTTGTATCTTTTCAAATACAACACAATTGACTATTTTCCTGATGAATTACATGCATAAGTATGTGTGTCAGACATAGCTAGACATAGAACTGGATCTTCAAGGATGGAAACCCTCTTAAGAGTATCACCAGAATGTAATTGCAAACCAAAGAACAATAATGAACTGGGAAGGAACATAAAGGAAGACCAAATTAATTCAGATTTGGAAAGGAAATAAAATCTCTTTCAGTCTAGTTTCAAGAATATTGGCGAATTAGTCATATGCGTAAGTGAATTGAACTAAGGATGCAGAAAATATGAGTAAGAAGAAGGGCAAGTATGAAATTTCGTGCATAGGATACTTTGGAGATGTGTCATGAGGTTTAGATTCAAACTGGAGTCACAAGTGATGTTAGATATAGAATAACATATTGCAGGATTTTCGTTTTTCTTATTCTGTTGAATTTTAAGGGCTAACACATTTTAAATAACTGTTGAACATGGGTATTGACCATAGTCCATAGTCATTATTTTACTGAGGTTAAGTCATGTGGGTTTTAAAATAAAAGTACTTAATCGTCTACAATAGTCTAAATAGACCTAGAGTGCAAGTCCCTAATTTAAGTCATAACCCTAATAGATTCATGAGAACCCAACGGCCTATAAATGTCTATTTAACCTTTTTATGCATTAGACTATTTCATTATGGTTTGGTAAAGGTGAAGCACACCTCTTCTTCTCTCTCCTCTTCTTCTCCTTTCTCTAAAATTATGCACTTTTATGGTTTATGGTTTACTAAGTTGTGATTGATCTTATTAAGCATTGGTTCACCTCTGTAGATCTTACATTAAAATGCCCAAAATTCCCTCCATCAGGACTTAACCATTACAACCACCAAGAACTCTTTTCCCTAGACTACTAACATTTGCATAATCCCCTCCCCTTATAGCACCATATCAAACCCTAAGATCCTACACTTTGGCCAACCTTTTTAGCAAGACAGTGCGCCTCCAACAACCTCCTAAAAGAATCTTACTTCTGCTGCCTATCCTCAATTTAGGTATCAAAACTTCTAGGTGAGTTCTTCCCACACTTGTCCTATATCGAGTGTCCAGTAAAAGGAATTTTCTCTGCAAGATAGATAAATAGACCGCCAAAACATCAACGGCATTGGTAAACTACAACTCTTCACTTTATGTCCAGCAGAACTGCAAGGATTTTTCTCAACTATTCAAATACATAATTAGTCTTAATGTAGTCATAAAAGGACCTTATTGTAAGCAAACAATCATGTCCTTTTGAAAGGTCTAGTATGAGAACACTGAAAACATTGAATATTTTCTGAATGAATTAGAAGAGTAATAAGAACAAACCTGCTTCTTCTCATTGGTAATGAAAACAACAAATAGATCAGATCCCTCCACATCTGCTGCCCCACCTGCGCATAGTTTCTTGCAAAGCAAGTACACATTCTCCTCACTACAAAAGAAGAAGAAAAATAAGAAAAATTTTGTCGGTGTGCAGCTGATATCGAATATTGTTAAAGGATAAATGTATAAATAACTCAATCAAACTAAACACAAAGACTCCGAGTTATTTCTGTAGCAGCAATCCTGATCCCTTCCTGCATTTAGAAAATTCATTTTCATCGGCCGCGATGACTAACCATTAGAAAATATAAGGGTACAGGTTAGTGAAAACGTACATAAAAATTGAAAAAAAAAACTCTCATTTCTTATCTTTGATCAGCATATCAGTGAGGTTTTCATAATCATTGTCTAGGGATTGCTATTCAAGCACATCTTTGATGGCCAAAAGAGAAAGGTTCAATGTTTTCCCTTTACAACATAATACAAATATTATGTCGGAGTACTATCTACAATAGCACAAAGATAGCAGCAACTTCTTATCTATAAATTAATAAAGGGAAAGGAGGGGTTTGGTGTCCTCTCCCTTTATTAGTAGTATTAATATAATTCAATGTAACATCCATTAAAACTTCCCACTTCTCCATGTCTCTCATCCTTAACCGTCTCTCTCTCTCTCTCATTCATGACCAACACTTCCTTAACCATCTCTCTCTCTCATCCATGGCCAACACTTCCTTCAAAATACATTACAAACGCATTAATTTGCAGAAACATCACGTGTGCCATGAAATCTAGTAGGATTCAATATTGGTCAGTCTTTTGTGCCCCCTAATATTAATTAAATATGATATATCACTAGAGAATTCCTCCACAGCTGGAATTATACAAGAAAGAAAGTAGATCTATACTACTACTTGATGACTTCACTGTTTGATGGCGTATAACCATTGATGCTCCAGACCCACGTAGTCAATCCATGGTCGGAGTTGTGGCCTTTAAACCCTAACAATGGTGTGATTGATCTCCATACTCCAACTGTATCCAAACCAATAGACGATATTGTCCTTATGTAACTCCAGTGTATAATACTGGACCCTTGTTAACAAAAGGGTGAAAAAAAATCTGTGTCTGTGTATGTGAACAGACAGACATCTTAAAAGGAAAGAAATATAGGAAAAAAACAAAATTCCAGCACAACAAAGCATTTCCAACATTTAGATCACCAAATGAAAAATAATAACAGTAATAATAATAACAATAACAGTAGTAGTACTAGTAATAATAGTAGTAGTAGTAGTAGTAGTAATAATAATAATAAACATTCAATGAATAGAAATCCATGAGGAAGAAGACTTGGATTATACCCACCAAACCCAACTCCAATTATCCATTTACTCCGCACATGGTTATTTTTACATGACTAATTGAAAGCAGTCACAGGAAGGGTGCAAAGGCATAAATCACTTGTGAACGAAGTCCAATAATCCCATATTTCAACCATCAAGGTTGAATTCAAGTGCATTGTTGTTTGTGGAAAATATGAGCGGAAATCCTAAATGTATGATACACTTAAATATGCTCTTAGTGCATAAAAAGAATATAGGTCAAATGACTCAAATCATGGTTATTGACTTAGTCACCCAAACAATCACATATGTCAGAAAATCTGAACTCCTCGACTTTTAGATGCAAGGGTGTGGAAATATACGTCTAAGTTTGCTGCGTTTTCAAATTAAAAACATATGATATAAACAATTATGGGTGTTCATATGTGGACAGATGATGCAACCCATGCTACTTTCTTAAAATAAGAGAGAAGGAAGGGAATGAAAGAAGAAAAGAGAAAAAGTAAGGAAAAGTAAAAAATTTTCAATCTATAGGTGTGTTTTTGTTCATCCAAGATGGTCTAGTCATAGGATTTATTAAACATCATACAAAGCTGTAAATCTTCGACGTCAGTCCTATCCAAAATATGATAACCCGTTATGATGAAAAACTTCATAATAATATGGTGAATCTCTTCGAATAAGATATCAAAGGGAAAACATATCCTAATGCCGGTCAACAAATTAAAACTATTATTTTCCATGCAGAATTCACACTGGACTATATTAGGTCAGTTGCATTATATGATCGTATGGAAAACAACAACAGAGAAGCTAAAAAATTTATTTCATCGCGAAGAACATAATGAGTTTTTCTTCCAATCAATTTCCAAAACAAAGAAAGTAAAAGGAACTCCCTTTTATTGGTCTACAAGTGGGAAAAAATGAATGTAAGGTTTGGTCTTTGACATTCCAACTATTGTATACAAAAATATGTGATATCACAATTAGCATTTGCAAATCTTGCATCATATCTTGGGAAGGATCTGAACTCCAAATCAGAAACCGCTAAAGCATGATAAGTCCGTTGAAATCCATTTCATATACATATACTGAAAAAAGGAAGAAACTATATGACCAACTCACAAAGCTATTCACAAAGTAGGGATTCAAATGATCACATGCCACAACATGCACCTGCAGACATCTATACGATTATACATAACAGTTACTTTTTGGGGAGAAGGCTTAAGAAGTCTTTAAATGTATTCCGATCACATCCCATCATTTGGCCTAACCATTATTTCACTAACCATCAACCAGGCATTTAAAATTTACTAAAACAATAACAGTGTTTATCAACCTTAATTTCCAAAATTATCAATCTCCTTATCCAAATGGTGGGATGAGAGAAAAGTGAAAGGAATGAGGAGTGGGAGGAGAAGGGGTCGCAACCGTCTCCTACTTCGTTACTTGACACCACATTGTGGTCTAATGGTGAAGAACAGTCAACGTGAAACCCCACGAATTAATGACCAAAAAAACCCCCACGAATTTGCCTAGAAACACTATGCTAATTGCTACATCATTGTAAACAATCCAGGTGATGCATTCACTTATTCACTTAATGGCAACTGGCAAATGAGCTCAACCACACAAAATCCAAGAAATCAATTACGAGAAAAAAATAAATAATGTTCTGAGCAAGTGTGCATCACATAATGAACGAACTCAGCTTGACACACACGCCCATCAGAATTGGGACTACAGTAGATCAACACTATACTTGAACTTGACATTTGAACAAAAAGGGTATATGCATATTAGCATATACTTACAAATCGATGCCCACAATACACACACATGTATCAGCATGAGATTTTCTAGTAATCTCAGGAAATATAGTTCAAAGGGAGAGAAACTTTTAGGCAGAGAGAGAGAGAAAGAGAGGAAGTACCAGTAATTAGGGGTGTGATGGAACTGAGAAACGTCCAAAGGAGTAGCGACTGCTGATGATAAGGGTAACTCCAAACTCGAAGTTGTCATTTAGTAGGTTGCTTCAATTCTGTTTGGGATGTTGAGAGACAAAGAGATTCACCGTTCAATGGCAGAACCGCAGAGGACGAATCTTTACATAACCGAGCAATGCTATTGGAACCTAAAAATCTGACATAAAAATCTGACCTAATTCACTGTACCCTTTGGATTCACTGTAGATCCCATCAAACATTGGAACTTGGTGTTGATCCAATAATTCTTATGAAGACACATCATTATGTCAGATTTTTAGGTCCAAATAATATTTTCCTTACATAACCATAGCGGCGTTGAAATGTCCTCACTTCTAAACGCCATCGTATTAATTATAAGAGTAAACTATATGACCGACAAACTATGACTTTTCTATTAATTAATCCCTTGAATTTTTTTTGTATCAATTGAGCCTCTATGCTCTCTAATTGTCTCAATTGAGCTCTTATGTTTGTCTCCATTAGAGTGTGCCACTCACGTGACCATATGGCACAAAAAGGCAGAATGACTCAATTGATACAATTAGAGATTTCAAAAACTTTATTGACACAAATATCATAATTTGAGGGTCATATATGTAGTTTCTTCCAACTCATTTGTGCCACATGAATGGCACACTTTGCATTTTTCGTTAAAAAATCTAACGGAGGCCGACAATTAATACAAAAAAAAAAAAAAATTACAGAAACTTAATTGATACAATTGTCATAGTTTGAGAATAATATGTGTAGTTTACTCTAATTATAATAATTTTTCAAAACAAAAAATCACTTTTATTTTTTTGAGAATATACTATTATTCACTAATGGGTAAGTAATATCTATATAATAAAGTAGCTTACAATTCAAATCTCAAAAGATAAACAAAATGACTTTTGTTATTCGCGGTTGAAATCGCTTTAAATTTTACTTTAAAGTTAATCTAACGGTTAATATTAACACCCTAAATTTAATAGGAAAAATAAGTCTCTAAGGATGTGTTTTGGTGACTTTTTAAAAGTACTTCCAAAAATTATTTCTCACAAATACTTTAAAAAAAAAAAATAGTGTTTAAAATCGCCCCACTACCTCCAATACCACCGTCGCCGCCGCCGCCACCATCATCGTCCCCGCCACCACCACCGCATCCGCCGCCACCACCACCGTCATTGCCATGACCACAACCATCACCGTCTCCTTCCACCACCACCTTTCACCTCCACTACAATTGATACTTAAATTCATTTATTTATTCTTTATGTTTGTGATTTGATTTTGGATATGAATACAAATATGTTTATTGTTTACCATTTTTTATTATTTTGTGCCTTCAGGCACAGGTAATAACTAGTCATTTTATATCCATGCAAAAATACCGCAATGATTATTGATAAAAGGATAATTTGTGCTTCTATACCAATTTTAGTCTTATTTAGTAACTCATTGTGCAATTAAGTATTTTAATGTGGTTTCCTGTGTCATTAAAATTCAAACAAAGTGAAACAAATTCACATAGTTTGAACGACAATATAAAACAATTTCTCATCCGATTTGTAATGAACTTTTGAATTAGAGTATTTTAATGTGTTTTTTCATATAACACCCTCAATCATTCGATTAATTTTACATCGCTCTAATTGTCACCCTTGTTACTAATTTGACAGAAATGTGTTTTCATTTTACCCTCCAAAATTCAAACTATGTGATTTTTTTTCACATTTTTCGACACGTTAACAATTTACGTCGAAAATGATAACATACATTTGTGTTTGGGATAATATGAAATAATTCAATTACTTGAGTAGACAATGTAAAAAATTCAATAGTTGGAAGGACAAGGTAAAAAAATTACTAGTTCAAAGGACAAGGTGAAATCCATCCCACAGTTAGGGTGAAGGCATAATTTGCCCTATAAATATTTTATGATTTATTAGGGTGAATTTTATTTTGTAACATAACAGATTTAAAAATTCTCATTTTTATATTCTTATAGTTCTGAGTTTTATTATTGTACTCTTAATGTATTAAAAGTGTTGAAACGTGACACTTCCGTTAATTTCTATTATTCATTCTGTTAACGTCAATGACATGATTTTTTATGAAATAAATAACAGAAGTTAATGGAAGGGTCATATTATAATTCTTTTAATATATTAGGGTGAAAAATAATTTTTTTTAAATATTTCAGGGTAAAAAGTAATATTCCAGGGTAGCATTTATCCTAAATTGAGACCGGCTGGAGACTTCCACGACAATTGGAGAAGGTTGTAGAATACGGAAGAGATATATATGGTGTTCGTTAATGACGCCACGCGTTTTCTTCGAAGTTATATATTATATTGAAGAAAACGCGTTGCTTCGTTCGGGGTACTCTTAGCTACGGGGTTACGATTTCTGATCGCTCGCAGATCTTTCTAGGGTTTCGTTAGCAAAATCTCAATCAGTTTGACGAACAACCTCAAATCAGATGGCTCTAAATCCGCAGTTGTTACCTATTGGGATGCCCGTACCTTTCGTCAACGAGTTGTTCGTCTTGGCTAGAGACGGTGTTGAGTTTGAGGTTGATAAGATCCCCGGGTTAGAGAATCTTTCCTTCTCTTTTTTTCCTTTGTTTTTGTCTGTAATTTTTCATCTTGTGTTTTCTAATATTAGCCGCTGCTAAATGTTTTCATAGTATGTTGATTATTTTGTTTGATTGCGCGTATTATCTGGGAAATAATTGACATGGATTTGAAGTTACATAAAACTTGGATGGATACAATAAATTGCACTACTTATTCGTCTGATGTATCGGAAGTCCATTAGAAACTACAGTTGCATAATTTAGGGTTGATGGGTTTTATTTTTAGTTTTGAGAATTTGGAGCTGAATTTAATTCATTAATGGAAGGATATGTAGTTGGTGAAATGATCAGGCGAGTAGGTTCTCTCTCTCTCTCTCTCTCTCTATCTCTCTCAAGAAGAGGAGGGAGAAAGAGTAAGAACATTAAGCTTTATCTTGTGCAAGGATGATTTGGGCATTTGCTGGACATCTTTTTTTTCCCTCTGCTGGCCTATAGTCTGCTTTCCGATCTGCATCTCGTTGTTGATGAGGGGTGTTCTCGAATAGATAACACAAATGTATGTGGAAGGACAATTTGTTGAAGCAGGATATTAATTGAAACGAACCAAGGTAGTGCATGATGAGTTAAATAACCCCTTCTTCCTCCTTTTTTTTTTGTTTTTTTGAAACATGATAGAAACAAAGGTAGCGATTGGCTGGTGGCTTTTTTGCAAGATGAGCAGAACCCAATGAACAAATGTCAAATGAAGAGAAAGTGTGTCCTGCTTCCTTAAGAAAGTAAGGGGTGTGTGGAGTGATGGTTTGCCTTTTTTCATTTCATTAGTTTGCATATGCAAAGACCTTATTTGGGAGATACAAAAGAGAGTGATAGGGGCAAATGGGAATAATATGATACAATTAAAAAATTTCAAGGAAGGTTGAGGAGGATGGAGTGTCCCTCCCCTAGTGAGGGAAATGATTTAACCCAAAGGGTGCAATTTCTCTGTAAGTATTAGTGGGGATGATTTTTTGCAATTGACCTTTGGATACACGGTAAGATTGTAGCTCCACAGATGTTTGCTGTAGGTTGCCAGAATTTGCAAAGACACAATAGTTTGGGGTACCTGTTTTATTAGATTGCTACAAGATTGTTGGACGTTGGAGGCATTAAAGCTCTTGTTTGATTAGCTTGCTCTATGTGTTCGCTATGAAAAAGTGTCATCGTGTCGAAGTCTGGAAGGTCGATTGTCTATATCGTCTTATAGGGTTTGCAAATTCACGGAAAAAGGCTATGGCTCCTTTTTCATTATACCCATGCTAAGCTGGAAGCTTTAATGTACCAACACCCTCTTAAGGTAACTGTGTTTAATTGTATGACAGGGTTTCACAACATCCGTGACTAGGTATATTCTACTGGAATTGGTGTTGTATGTATGTCAGTTCTTCATTGCTGCATGGTGTGGGAGTTTTGGGTTCGCCGTATTTCTTTTTTTGCACTTGTTACGTCATAGTTCTTTGAACCATAGAGGAACTCTCTGTGAAGCACAAACACGCTTTTTCCCCTCACGTATCCATATCCGACACATTTAGGACATGGACATTTGTTGGATATGCGGAAAAAGTGTCCGATTTTTTTGAATTTATGACACGTCTTGGATACGCCGCGAGACATCTCGGACACGATAGGACTTGTTCCTTGTTGTTAAGTTGAATGTAGCTCACCAATTTGGTATTATTTGTAGGAGTGCAACTTGTGCAGGACAACCCGAAAAAAAGTGTTAGGGTTGAGGTTTTTAGGGTCAGGATTAAGGTTGAAAAGTTATATCCAGAATTGAATTCGGGTAAGACTCGAGTTAAGAGTTCGGATTCACGGGCTTAATCTGAATCCAAACTGAAATGATGAAATCGGGCTGACCCAACCCCGAGTTCAACCCGAATTCAGGTATTATACTTTTATAAACAATATAAAAATAAAATATAAATACATATTTTGTAATTATTATTATTTAAAGGGAGAATGAAACATGATTTATAAGGATTGTAGTCTTATAGACGGTGAAAGAAGTTTATACAATCGATACTGGATAATTAAAAAAGGCACAAGGAAGACAATGATTTGTCATCCCATATCGAATAGATAACTCAAATGACCGCTTCCCTCTTCTCTATATAAAAAAGGCTCATCTTTGTACCTTTAATAAGTTGTCTTGATGAGTTTCATCTTAGTGGGCCATGTAGGTCTATGTAATAGTCTAACATTATGCAAAGACTCGCACCTAATTTAGGATTATTGTTTGTTGATTCTGAATTAGGTAATCCAACTTCAACTCGAACTTGTCTGAAATCAACTCGGGTTGAGTTCTGATTAGGGTTGAAGATTTTATAGCTAGGGTTGTGCTAGGGTTGATCCCTTAACCCGCCCAAGTTGCACCCCTAGTTGTTTGTAGACATCGAAGAACCCACAACAAAGTTGACGACGATGACGAAAGGGAAGACACAAGAAAGGGTCTGACGTGCAAACTCGACGAGGATGAAAAATCGAGAGGCGTGATGTTACACATGTTTAGAGAGAGAGGTGGGGCGAGGGAGGGGGAGAGGGAGAGAGAGGGAGAGGGTTCCTATCTCCGACGTTAGAAATGGAACGAAAATTGAAAACGTTGGTCTAGTCTTCTTAGTTATCATCTGTTCATCTTTATCCTTTGATGCAACGTGGCGGTTGATTATTGCTATATCAAATTTTTTTTATGAACTCAAATGATCATGAGCGGTGGCAGTTAAATGAAACTATATAATTGGTTTATGGGCTTGGTCTGCAAAAGCAGGCTTTTGTTTTGGGTTTTATTTGGCTAATGGGCTTTATTTGTTCAACTGTATTTGAGTTGTACTCGGGGCCTCGGGCTACTGGGAATCGACATCTAATGAATAGTAAAATTACACATATATTTGCCCCAAATTATTATGGAAAAATAATAAAAAATTTGACCAATTTGCAAACTTGTGGCATTAGAAATAATTATATAAATACTTTATTCAATGTGTTCGTAGCCTAATTTTTAGAGAAATGTCGTGTACGTGTTCGTGTCCGTGTCTCGTGTCCGTGTCTATGCTTCTTAGGAAACTATGTTGTTAGAGAGGGAGTGAAGTATGAAATTGTGTCCTAGGTAGAAGGCAAATAGCAACATTATGTCTATAATAGAGTTTTAAAGGAAGTACATAGGTTTTTTCGATGGGTTCAAATTTTCTTTTCCTTTTTTTTAAAAGCCTTCTGATTGAAGCATAAATTATAAGTTCCCTTTATTTTTTGGGTTTTGGGGTGTCCTTCCATCTTGGCATATGCTTTTATTTTTCTTTGGGATGTTGAGTGTTTATTTTTCTTATTTTTTTCTTGTTCAATCTCTTTGTGCTTAGAACATGGGTATATTAGTTGGCTTCTGTTGCTTTTGGTGAATTGCTATATATGAAGCGTAACCCCTTACAATCTGGAAGTCCTGAACAAATCTTAAAGCAGCCTTTGTTAGGAATATTGTTTTGCCCCTTTAGATTTGAAGTGGCCTAGTATATTGAAATCGTGATTTTATTCTCTACGGTGTTTTTCTTGGTTTAAAACTGACCCTTCCCCTGTTCTGTTCTCCATTCGCAGAGCTGATGGAGGAAAAATTAAAACAAAGGGAACAATCTTCTTGTCAAATATTCGGATGGTCTTTGTTGCAAATAAGCCCGTTGAGAACTTCACTGCTTTCGATATGCCCTTGGTATGAAAAGATTGCCTACGTTCTTATTGTTGTTCACTTACTCTTGCATCATTGCCCTTAGGATATTTCATTGAAATGTGTACTATATTTTTCCTCTGTGATTTCTGCAGTTGTCAAATCTTTCTGTTATACAAAATAAGAAAAAAATGAATAAAAAGTAGCATTTAACTGATATCAACCGGAACATAATGGAAGATCATGGGGGGGTTGTGAAGTGATGATCTTCGAAATATTTGTCAGAAGCATAGTTATTAGAACCGACCCGCACATCAACCCGACGAAGGAACTGGGTCAATAAGGTCACTGGTTCAACCGTTGGGTTAACTGGTTGGACCAGTCGTATAATTAAACATAAAAAGAATTATTAATATGAAGCAACATGCTAAAAAGTTATAGTAGTTATAAAAATGACATGTTTTATGTAATAGTAGATCCAATAAAAATATAAAAATATGCACAATTTATAGTTTTTACTATTATTTTTTATCTAAGAGGTATATTTTCAAGGTATAAAAAAATTGGAAGGGAAAAGACTAAAACCCACGACCTAATCTTAGATTATGAAACAATTTAAACACAAAGCCTTAGAAGACAAAAGCCATCGAGGAGTGAAAGCATTTTACTTTGATGCAACACATCCCACATCGGAAAGTCTTGAGGGATCCCAAACTAAATGTGGTGTATAAGAAGTGTATTCCAGCTGTAGCTTCCAGTCAAATATGGCTTGGGTTGGAAAGCTTTCCTTCGCTAACAATGAGGCGAGCCTAGCGAAGTCGAGGCAGTCATTGTTTTAGGTTGAGTTCAAATATTTTATTTGGAAGTTTGAAAAGTTACTTTTCTATTAACAAAATATATCCGACCAGATTTATGTGAACTGCCTGTTCATCCAAGTTTTACAAGAATCGGCCGGTTTAAACGGGTTCCAGAGTGGGCGAATTGCTTGGGTGATCCAATTTATGGACCGGCCCGGCTTAGACATTGACTGGTTGGGCTGGTCCGGTTTTACCAACACCGGTCAGAAGTCCTATTTTTCGATGGTAATTATAAGTTACATAACTATTGCCCTTGTCAAGTAACGGCTTGCACTAATGCAGTGAAAAGGAATGTTTTTTAGCATATTGAGTTTTTTGGGTCTAGATGTGCTGTAAAAAGGAAAAAAAAATTGATGTGTTGCCCCCTCCCCTCCCTTCTCTTTCACACTCATGCTTGCACTCACACACTTGGCCAGTGTAGATCATAGTCTCAAACTCACATCCATAGCAAGATCTTCTGTCAGCTAATGGCTTCTTAAGCAGAGGTTGTTCAGTGTTGGCAAAACTTGTGCAATGATACTTCAGCCCATATTCTTCTGGAGTGCGTTTCAATGTCTAAATAAATTATTTGGGTCAGAACTATATGTTGAAAAAAAGGCCAAAATATGTCGTGGTCTCTCTCTCAAAAACCATAATAGCATGATCAATATTTTCTGTTCACCGTGGTTTTATACCATTATGGGGGTAGCATTTGTGATATCGAAAAGACCAAGACCCCTGGGTAGGTAAGCACTACTTAATCAATCTCGAATGGATTTTCCAGCAAGATCATAGATGCTCCCTTGATGCATATTTAGGATCTAAAGTCAAGAAACAAAATTCAGCTGTAAGTACAATACAAGGTACACTTCCGAGGAAAGAAGTGCATATATCTGGTTAATATAATTTGAATGAAAAAAAAGGTGAAGATATGGAAATCCGGAATGGTGCTGTTCTGCTGATGGAATGGTGACATTCCCTTTAGTCTTTGGGGGAATGTATGGTCAGATTGGGATGCAACCTTAAATTTTCACGTCCAACGCAATCATTGTGGAGTCCCCATACTCTACGTCCTACGACATGATGAGTCAGTCTTTTCCATTGGTTTTGAACGATTAGATTTATCATTTGAGGAGTCAAGAACATGGAGACTTCAATATATTGTTGGTACTGATTGATTTTGGGTTTTCTTGGAATGATAAGGTCTAGCATTATATACCTTAAGACATATAATGCCAATGAAAAAATTTATCATTTCGAATTGAGTGATTCACATTAGTGCCAGATCGTCTACTCTTCACCTCTTTGCTAGTGATGCTATGCTGTGGTGGCACGGTGATGGTTTCTGGCGGCCAGTCTGGAAGTAGAATTCGGCAAATAATTAGGTGTCAAGGTTACAAACATGCATCCACCCCTCACTGAACATGAACTTGCTTCCTTTTGCAGCTTTATGTGCATGGCGAAAAATTTAATCAACCAATATTCTTCTGCAACAATATCTCTGGAAATGTAGAGCCAGTAAGTACATGAGAAGGATTCCTCTCTCTCTTTGCGTGTGTGTGTGTGTGTGTGGGCTGTGGTCAATTTATCTACTGAGGAGATCCGATTCTCATCACGGCTGATTCCAGGTTGTTCCAGATGATCACCATAGGGCTCTCTACTCCACTCAGTCATTCAAGATTCTGTTTAAGGAAGGAGGTTGTGGAACTTTTGTCCCTCTATTTTTTGCTTTACTTGCTTCCGTGAGAGAATATAATAGACAGACTGGTTCGGGGCCAGAGCCTCGATCAGATCCTTTACAAGCAGCACAAACTCCAGTCGATGAAATGATGAGACACGCGTAAGTAACATTACCACTTACTGGCTATAACTTATGCGACCGATTTGATGCAGGGCATCTTATGTACATCTATTTTGTTCTTCATTCGCAGGTATGTTGATCCTAATGATCCCACAAGAATCTTCTTGCAGCAGCCGACATCAGAGTCTCAGTTGAGGCGCCGCACATACCAGTCCCAACCTGTTGATCATTCTCTGTGATTCATAATCGTCAATGCCAGTATGTTGACTTTGTACCTTCCTTTAAGAAAAAACTACTGCTGTGTCTTTTTAATTTGTATGCTAGTTGTACAGCTTTCTGGTACATTTGGATCGGTATATATTGCTTGCAAGAGAAAAAGGGTAATATTTGTAATTCTTAGACCCGTCATTATAAGTAAGACTGTTGGGCCAGTGGTATTCCTTGTGCATAGTCTTCGCATAATGCATCGTTTCAATCGGGTTAAAGCTTGCATATAAAGCAGTTAGACTATGCGTGGAGATACAGGATAGAATTTATGATCCACCATTGAAGAGAGTATGTAAAGTGGTGGCCACAACCACTTAGGTGTAGTTCAACCACCTCACTTTTGGATACATGTAGTTGCATTTAGTTGAAAATGAGATTTATCACGGGAACATTGTTGATGTAAAAAGCTTAAAAAGGCTGGTTAGAAGAGGCACACAGTGATCTCTTGCAAGATAGACAAGGGAATTAGTTTGTTCTATCCGAGTCTTATGCTCCGTTTGGTAAGGTGGATGGAAAAATAGAAAGATGAAAAATAAGAGTGATTGTCTCCTTTGTGTTTGATAAAAGGGATGAAAAGTAGTAAGAATTGATTTTTTTTTTTTGTCTTTGGTAAGATGGAATTTTTTTTTTTTATTAGAAAAAATATAAATATATATGTTATCATTATATTTATATATTAAATTAATTTATACATAATATGTAATTGATAAATATGATATATGTGTATATATCAAATGATATATATAGATAAATAATATACATTTTAATGCACATAATTAATTTTCTATCCATTTTTTGTCCTAATTGTAGATGAATTAATTTTGGTGAGTTAGTAGAAAAGTTAATCTATTTATTTTTTTATTTTTTTTTATTTTCTTTCTATATCAAACATGATATTTTATTTATCCCTCTAATTGTTTATCCTTCTAATTTTTTATCTTTTTATTTTTTTATTCTTTAATTTTTTCGTCATACCAAAAGTTGCATTGTTTTTAGTTCTAACATGAGTAGAACGAATGCTCCATTAATCCATCTCCTTAACATTGGAGATGCTTTTGTAAATTTTTTATTGGCGGTATCTATGGACAGTCCTTTTAACATCTGTAATTTTAGGATATGTTTGTGTGGTTTTTATGGTGGGATTGAGTTGTATTTATCAAACTCTTTTAAACTCAAACTCAACATTTTTTACATGAAAATGATAACACAGTGTCACTGTTACACTTAATATATTTTTTTCCTATCGGGGGACAAAAAATAGGGGAGAGAAAGTGGGGCTAACCCGAGAAAATATTCAATATAATGGTAATATCATATCAGCATTGATGACATGGTACCATCAATCAATAATAAAATTTTAAATGAATAAAGTGAACTCTACTTTGATAGTTATTGACTTGCATAGAAGAAGAGTGATTAATTATTTGCTTACATGGACATGTAGTAATTGACTTGTGTGGGATCTATTTTATTATTTATCTACATATTATTAGTTAGTGATATTACATGACAATGCTGAAGTCATATAACCGTTGCAATGAATATTATTTTAGTTAACTCTTACCTCAATCAACTCTCCCTCCTCTTGTATTGGGGGTAACGGTGACATCACGTCATCATTGACATGTAGTGTCACAATCCAATAATAAACTTACAAATGGGTAAGGAGAACTCTACTTGAGTGATTATTAAATGACATGACAGAGTAGTTACTAAAATATGTGATATTCACTTGTTTATTTGTTATATTTTTATTGAATAGTGACATCATGTGACAATGATGATGTAGTGTCACTGTTACACTCAATATTTTTTCTCTCCGGTGAGTGTCCCCTTCCACTCGGCATAGTCATGGTCAATGTGGTGACCCCCTCCAGCCAATGACCCCTCACCTCCACTTTGGTGTTGGGATCGGCAACCTCCTCCCCACCACCACCACCACCTCCTGTTGGGGTTGGTGTTAGCGACCCCCTTCTCTGACGACTTCCTGAAGTTTCTTATTCTTTTCTGGACCCCATTTTCTCTCTTTTATCTTTCACTTCCCCATGTACCAACGATATCATCCTTGACACTGCTTTTGGCTAGTCACAAGTTACAATGGTACTTGTTTCGAAATTGAAAAGTTAGTCACCATTTGCGAAATTGAAAATTTCATCGTCCAATTATTAGGGCAAAATATCAATCGAATTTGACAGAAATTTAGCCAATTTGTTGCACGGAACTAATAAAAATATATCTGTATTTGTATTTGGACTTTTCTCTGTGAAATTTCATATTGTTGAAACTCGGATGAAATTTAAAAATTCAGTAAACTTTAAAACCATGTTAAAAAGAACCTACAAAAAAAACCTCAATCGTTGAAGATTATTAGAAGATACTTTGATCAATTATTCAACAAGCCTTGTCTATATAATAACAATGCTACTACTAATCATTTTCTTCCATGCTTTGGCCAACTGCTATAACATCTTCTGCAAAGCATATAATGACATTCTTGACATTCGAATACGGGATGGTCACCAAAAGTTCCATTACAACTAGAACATGCCAACTTCTTCTCAGAATTTCAAAGGAACATGAGAGGGTGTGGATGATCATCAACTTCAAGGGTGCCACCAAACTTGACGATGGCGTGTGGTGGTGGGTGGGGGTGGAGAGTGGTGGCGGCAGGTGGTGGTGGTTGGTAAAGAGAGAAAGATGAAAGAGAGAGAGTGGAAGAGAAAATAAAATAGACCGTGAAGAAAAAAAAAAAAGTCTTGAAAATGTTATCATTAATGATAAATTTGTCTTTTTCAATTTACTTTTCATTTTCAACCAAAAAATCTTTCACTTGGACTTAACGACACGTAAGTGTTAATCGATGGGCCTCTCACCAAATCTCCCTTGCCATATTCTATCAAGACAATACTAATTTGCATTGTCAAGTATGTAGTTGGCTATCGATCAAGGTTAGGATTAAAATTTTCTTAATGAGCTTGGTCTTTTGATACTATTGGGTGGGAGGCATGTTGAAGCGTCCATCCCACTTATCACATTCTTTTATTTATTTTTTTTGATCAGGCAAAAGTAAATAACTTCAGTAGGAAAATTTCGGTTACAATCAGTCAAAATAGAAGTCTTAAGCTCGGGAGGGGGGGGGGGAGCCTACCCAACTCAGCGGTAGTGAGCTGTTCATAGCGGCGGCTGCAACCCAGTGAACAACCTTGTTACTGGCTCTAGGCTTGTGTAGAAAACTAAGATTGTGTGACCTAGCGTGGTGTCTAATGTCTTCCATTAAAGTACAGATTTTCCATGGGGGTACATCCTCTGTGGAACTCAACTTGATAACGTTGACACAGTCATTGATGATCACAGCATTTTCCAGATGTCTTGAGGCAGCAAGTAGACATGCTTGCCGCACCGCCATTGCTTCAGAAAAGAGACTGGACACAGCAGAGAAAGTTTTTGCCATCCCTTCCACAAGCTGTCCCCTTGAGTCCCCCACTAATAAGTTAATAAGCTACCTTACGTGATTTTGAGGAATTTCTGATGGAAGCTTGATCAATGATTAAGACAACAATAATATGTAGTTAGCGATCGTTCGATATCTGGCTCAAATTAATTTTTTTTATAGGGTCTGTTTGTTTAGTAAAATGATGCTAGAAAATGCAAGAAAGAGAAAATTTTAAAATTTTACATGTGTTTGTTTAGTATGAAATATAAAATGATAGAAATAATGATTTTTTTTTTTCATACTTAGATTTTCTCACATCTAACTAACTTTTTTTTCTTACAAAAAATACAAGGAAAAGCAAGAAAGTTGTGCTCAATAATCTAACTTCCCATTTTATTCTTGTTTTTTTTAAATATTCAATTAGTTATTAATTTTAAAAAACTTTGTACAAATTAGACTAACCATATAATTTAGTCTAGAGATTAGAGTTTAAGTCGATTCTTATCCTTGAATTAGGTTAGGAGCCAATTTTTTTTTTTAAATTTGAATAATAAAAAATATTTTTTTCTTCTTTAGACCGAGTTAAAATAATTAAGGATAATTTGGATAATTAAAAAAAAAGTCTTGCAACTTTTCTTTTTTTTTCAAACAATTGAATGAAATTGTTTTAAAGTTTTTTTTTTAAATTTTTCATATTAATCACAAGCATGCATGAATATATATATATATATATATATATATATATATTTTATTTTATTTTTTCATTTTTTTTTAAATAATTTTTTTTTTTCATTATCTGTTTTTTGGCTAACTAAACGAATCTCAGGGACTTAACATCTTTTTAACTCTATTGAGTGGGAGGATGGTGGATGTGATGTTTGATTTAGAAATTGGGGTCATTTTGGAGTTGGCTTGGGTACCGAAAAGGTAAAAATCGGTACGATACCGAAAAATTAAAACAACTGACTGCTCGACACGTGTACACTCCAAAATTCACAAAAACCTATTACCGGTTTCACCGGTTTCGGTATATATTTTAAAGAATTTAAAATGATAATTATTCCCTCATATTTAAACATGAAATAAAAATATAAGAAAAAATTTACAAGTTATTGAGTGAACATTAACATAAACCCCAATACACTTTAAAAATAAGTGATAATAGAAATTAAAATAATAATTATTTATTATATTTAAACATGAAATAAAAATATAACAAAAAATTTACAATAGTTGGGCTTATTGAGTGAACAGAACATTAACCCCCTATACACTTTAAAAAATTTAAATATGAACCCCTATACACTTTAAAAATAAGTGATAATAGAAATTAAAATGATAATTATTTATTAATTTGATAAATTAAATATAAATTGGTAGATGGAAGTTAATTTGATAAATTAAATATAAATTGGATGAAATTGAATGTTAGTTTAATAAAGTGAATTTTTATTGGATGTTAATTGAATGAATTAAATATTAATTGAATCATTATAGATATAAATTAGATGAATTTAATATTAATTAAGTTGAATTTTAATGTTAATTTGATGAATTGAATGTTTTAATGTAATATTAATTTGTTATGTTAATTAAATATATTAATTTTGACTGCTGCGATGATCCGTTGATACCACGCTTGATCGCTATTGCATCGATCGGTATCAAGCTCTTTGATCGCTACCTTGATCTGATCGCAATAGTGCACTTGATCCCAGTCTTGATTGCTACTTGATCCCTAGTCTTGATGGCAAGAGTGCACTTGATCCCTGATCATGCTAGTCTGGATCGCAAGAGTGCACTTGATCCCAATCTTGATCGATCCAGACTGATCGCAAGAGTGCTCTTGATCCCAATCTTGATCGATCCAATCGCAAGAGTGCACTTGATCCCAATCTTGATCGATCCACTCTAGATTGCTAGTCTTGATCGCAAGCACTTGATCCCAATCTTGATCGATCCACTTGCTAGTCTTGATCGCTACTCAGCTCTTGATCGATCGAATAGTGATTCGATCGCAATTCTTGATCGCTAAAAGCAATTGATCGATCGTGGTAATATTCACCAAAAAAGTGGTAATATTCACAAAAAAAAGTGGTAATATTAACCAAAAAAATGGTAATATTAACCAGTACTTACCTCAAAAATAGTACTCTTAATCAAAAAAGTGTAATCTTAACCAAAAAATGGTCTTAACCAAAAAAATGGTAATCTTAATCAAAAGAATTGTAATGTTAACCAAAAAAATGGTCTTAACCAAAAAAATGGTAATCTTAATCAAAAGAATTGTAATGTTAACCAAAAAAATGGTACTCTTAATCAAAAAAAGTGTAAGCTTAACAAAAGAGTGGTAATATTAACCTAATCAATGATAATGTTAACCAAAAAAGTTATAATGTTAAACCAAAAAATGGTAATATTAACAGAAAAAATTGTACTCTTAACCAATAAAATGGTAATCTTACATTTATTGAGTATAATATTAACAAAAAAAGTGGTAATCTTAATCATTAGAATTGTAATTTTAACTAAACAAGTGGTACTCTTAACTAAAAAAGTGTAACCTTAACCAAAAAAAGTTGTAATCTTAACCAAAGAAATGGTAATGTTAACCAAAAAAGTAGTAATTTCAACTTAAACAGTGGTAATGTTAACAAAAAAAGTGGTACTCTTAACCAAAACAGTGGTAATGTTAACCATTAAACTGGTAATATTATCCAAATCAGTGGTACTCTTAACCAAAATAGTGGTAATGTTAACAAAAAAAGTAGTACTATTAACCAAAACAGTGGTAATGTTAGCAAAAAAAAGTGGTAATCTTAATCATTTGAATTGTAATTTTAACCAAACAAGTGGTACTCTTAACCAAAAAAGTGTAACCTTAACCAAAAAAAGTTGTAATCTTAATCAAAGAAATGGTAATGTTAACCAAAAAAGTGGTAATTTCAACTTAAACAGTGATAATTATTCATTATATTTAAACATGAAATAAAAATATAAGAAAAAAGTTACAAGTTATTGAGTGAACATTAACATAAACCCCAATACACTTTAAAAATAAGTGATAATAGAAATTAAAATAATAATTATTTATTATATTTAAACATGAAATAAAAATATAACAAAAAATTTACAATAGTTGGGCTTATTGAGTGAACAGAACATGAACCCCCTATACACTTTAAAAAATTTAAATATGAACCCCTGTACACTTTAAAAATAAGTGATAATAGAAATTAAAATGATAATTATTTATTATATTTAAACATGAAATAAAAATATAACAAAAAATTTACAATAGTTGGGCATATTGAGTGAACATGAACATGAACCCCTATACACTTTAAAAAATTTAAACATGAACCCATATACACTTTGAAAATAATTGATAATAGAAATTAAAATGATAATTATTTATTATATTTAAAAATGAAATTAAAATATAACAAAAAATTTACAATAGTTGGGCTTATTGAGTGAACATGAACATGAACCCCCTATACACTTTACAAAATTTAAACATGAACCCCCTATACACTTTGAAAAATTCAAACATGAACCCAACTAAACACTTAAAAAATAAGTGACAATAGAAATTAAAATGATAATTATTTATTATATTTAAACATGAAATAAAAATATAACAAAAAATTTACAATAGTTGGGCTTATTGAGTGAAATAAATTTACATTTTAGATTAAGTTAAAAATAATAGAAATTAAGTTCACCACTAAATAAATTAGAACAAAGTTATCCTATTGGTATACTTTTTGCTTAAATTAAAATAGGTAAAAAAATTTGGGTAATATGAAACTAATTAAGGGTGTAATATAAAAAATATGAGGAAAATTTTAAAAAAGAGTGATAATTTAGGGTTATAAGTGTAAATTAATGTTAACATAAGGCAACTTGATCGCTGGATCTCCCAATTAGTTTGCAAACAACAATCAACAAGCGATCTAGCCACAAGAAGCGATCAAACTTGAAACCGATCGCTACAACAAGCGATCAAACTTGAACCCATCGCTACATAACCCGATCGCTACATAGCGATCAACTTAGATCGCCAATCTAACCCCGATCGATCTTCGTATTTCCCAAAAATTCCAACTCCTCAAAACCCTAATCGATCTAACCATACCCTAAATCAGCGATCTAACCCAAATCCAATCCCAAATCGGTGAAAACCTTGCATATCCAAAACCCTAAATCAGGTGAGGGCTTCAAAATTTGGTGCCCTAATCGTCTCGAAATAGCCTAGTGCTTCTCCGTCAGGGAAGAGAGAAAAGGTTCCTGCAACTTGGGGGTTCGATGTAGTCACGACAATTCGGCTCCTCTACGGTAGTTTTCTTTTCTTTTCTTTGTGAGTGATGGTTCTTAATCTTCCATGTTATTGTTTTATTTTTTTTTTGACTAGATTTTTTTCTGGTTATAGCAGAGTAAATTTTTTTTTTTTTGACTAGATTTTTTTCTTAATGACCAAGAAGTATAGGCCAAAAGTGGATACCAGTGAAAAAATGAAGAGGAAGAAGAGTTGTAATGATCCTCCCTCTCGTCCCTCCTCGAAGAAGAAATGTAATCATCCTCCCTCTCCCTTCATTGATCCGTCCTCAAGAGTTAATCCCACCTCCACTGATCCCACGTCCACCAATCCAGTTGATCCCACTGTTGATCCCACGTCCACCAATCCAGTTGATCCCTCCTGCAATACATCAAGTTCACCCAACGGCAATCCCAATCCAACAAGTTCATCCAACCCCAATCCAGCAAGTTCATCCAATGAAGACATATCTTTCTTCAATGATAATTGCAAATATCGGTATGAGAACTGTTTTTATAATAGGCCTTTGTTATTGGAAAGGGGTGTTTTACTGGATGAATTAAAAGAGGTAGGATGTGATGTTATTTTTGCTCTTCATCAGTGGAATTCTGCCGTTGATATTAAGAAGACAGATAAAGCCTATAATACATTGGTGAAGTTATTTTATTCTAACATGCATGATATTGATAGGGGCGGTTACAAGTTTAAGTCACTTGTGAGGAATGTGAGTTTTGAAGTAACCCCAGCTTTAGTTTCAAAAATTTTGGGAGTTAGTCAACCCTTCATGCCTAACCATACACTTACCTATCCATTCAAGAATTCTAATCACATACCTAAGTTGATAGATGTTTATACCGAAATTGAGGGTAGACCTAATAATTATAGTGAGAGTGTTAAGGATCCATTATTTTTTCAACAAGACCTTACTCCAACATATAGGATGTTAAACCTTATAGTAGGGTATAATATTAGTCCAACAGCACATACTGCTGATTTTGGACTTGATCGAGCTCATCTTCTCTATGCCATTGGATCGGGTATATGTATAGATCTACCTTGTTTAATACTCGATGAAATTATTTCGTGACAAGGTACGAAGGATAGACGAAAATGTCTCTCATTCCCAATTTTGATTTCAAAGATTATGGAGGATTGTGGAGTTGTGATTCACTCAAGCGACACTTATTCCACTCCCATGAATCCAATTTATGGTGGGACAATAAAAAAGAGTTTGGGGCAAGGGAAGAAGAAGAAAGCTCAGCAACCACAGCAGCCACAAGTTGAAATCCAGAATGAAGTTGCAGCTGAGGATAATATTGCAGCCGAGGATGTCCCAAATTCTTCTATAGGTCCATTGGATGATCCTCCATTGTCTATATTTAGACATTTGCTAATACGAATGGGCAGAAATATGGAGAAAATGGAAGAAGCTCAAAATGAAATAAAGGAGAATCAAAAAGAAATAAACGAGTCTTTGAAGGGGATGGATAGTAGGTTGAGTAGAATTGAGTCTTTTTTTATGAAAAGCAAAGAAATAGCTAGGAAGTGAATGGGGTGGCTGAGCAGTTGTGTGCAGTCTGCCTGTTCTGGGCTTTCTGTACTCAAGTAATGATTTTGAGCTTGGAGCTGGGGGTTTCAAGGTATGGTGCTATTTGTTCCAAGTCATGAAGCTGGATGGTGAGATGGTCTGCATTGGACTGTAATGCTAGTGTGCTGTCTGCATTGGACTGCTATTATGGCAGATTTTTGCATTTCAAGTGCTAGGAGCTGAGCTGTGAAGTCTGGTTTGGTCTGCAAGTATTAGGATGGTTGAAGCATCTCATAAGACACTTCAACATCAAAACAGCTGCCGTTTTGAAGACCTTGAGCTGGAAGCAGTATTTTTTCTTGTCAGTAGGCTTTTACTTGTAATTAAAATTGGCTTTAACCATTGAAGGTTTAAAGCCAACTCATATGTTTCTTGCATGGTACTTGGCAGGGAAAATTGGGGCATTTAACCATAGGGGCCATGTTGCAAAGCTCTGTATTGTTTTCCTGCCCTTACTTGTTGAATCTTTAGTTGGAGTTTCACGAGTTGATGACTACTGGCATCATTGGCAAGATGTGTTTGCTGGAGGTCTTCTAGGTCTGTCCTTTTCTGATAAAATCTGTCCTTAGATACTTAAAATTCTGTTTGCATTGGCTGCTTATCAATTTGATTTTTAACTTGCAGGGCTGACAGTTGCTTCATTTTGTTACTTGCAATTCTATCCACCACCATATGACATTGATGGTATGTTGTTACTTTTACATTAATTAGTAGTCACTTGCAATAATGTGATCTTTTTTCCACTATGGGTTTCCAATGTGATTGTTTGGAAACTGAAATCCCAATATATAAAAATTTAGTTCATTTAATATTTTCAAAACTGACAAAACACAAGATAGACCAATTAGCAAGCATTAGAAAGGAAAAAATAGGAAAGAAGGAAAGCTGTTTATGCTACCAGGTCTAGCTTTTTTGCAACTTTCTTGGTAAATTTTCATCCTTGCCAGTTGCCAAAATACATGCTGGAAAGTTGTTTTTTCCTTAATTTTTCTTTGACTTCATTTTTTAGCATTATTTTCTTTCATATTAAATAGAACCTTGCATTTAGAGTAACTTCTGAGAATGTTTGTTGCTACAGCTTGAGAAGGCTTTGCGTGAAATGCGCTCAGATCATGCAGAAATAAAGTTTACAGCTGATTCAAAGTTAGCTGAAGCTAATGCTCTGGTTACTAGCATTCAAGAGAAATCTTTGGAGGTGGAAGCAAAGGTGCATGCTGCTGATGCCAAGCTTGCTGAGGTGAGCAGAAAGAGTTCAGAGATTGAGAGGAAATTACATGAGGTGGAGGCCCAAGAAAATGCACTTCGAAGGGATCGGTTGTCGTGTAATTCTGAGTATGTTTTGTGATCATGATTCTCTTGTATAAATCCCTTCCTTCACTTCTTATTCAGCTTTTTTGCTTGCATTAACTTATTTGGAGCACTGTGATGAAGATCGTAATGCTTCGAAATAAATTTAATGTACTCAAAAAAAAAAAAATTTCTTCTTTCTTCCAGACAAGAAGCACATGAGAATTCTATATCTAAGCAAAGGGAAGACTTGCGAGAGTGGGAAAGAAAATTACAGGAGGGAGAAGAGAGGCTATCTGAAGGTCGAAGATTGCTCAACCAAAGAGAGCAGAGGGCGAATGAGAATGATAGGATCTTGAAGCAGAAGCACTCTGACCTTGATGATGTACAGAAGAAGATTGACTTAGCTAATTCCACTAATATGTTTAGAACTTTTTGTTCTTTTGCTTCCTGTAAATTTTCAATTTTGGAATAAAGTTTCCTTTTTCTTAAAAAAAAAAAAAAAGGAAGTGACAATTATATGTAATTGTAGTTGTTGGTTGTTGATACTAGTGAAATGTGATGAAACAAATTAACGCAATATCCATATTTTCCTATACTTGACAAATGTGCTTCTTATAAGATTTTGGGATTCTCACTCATGGTATTTCTACTTATAAAATCAATGACCAGTAATTGTCAATGGTGTGTGTTTGAGGTGCATAAAGATTTAGTGTGGTAATTAATGAAATAGTCATTTAGGGTGCTTGGTGCTTGTGATGCATTGCAGTGATTAATATTCCAGCCCAGGATTAATATCATAAAGTTGAAATATGGAGGAAATTGAAAATACTCAAAATGAAATAAAGGAGACTCAAAATGAAATAAAAGAGTCTTGGATCCATAGTAGGTTGAATAGAATTGAGTTGTTTTTTATGAAAAGCAAAGAAATAGCTAGGATGTGACAATTATATGTAATTGTAGAATATGTTTTTGTCAAAAATCTAAAATATCTTTGTTCTTTATACATAAAATAAGCATGGTAATGGTTGTGATGAGCATGGTTGTGGTAATTTAGTAGTAAGAATATAAATTCTTACCTTCATTTTACCTCTAAAAATACACTAAAAAATTTGTATTCTTACACCCTCTTTATACATAAAATGAGCAAGACCTTACACCCAAAAAAGTTCTTTATACATAAAATGAGCAAGACCTTACACCCAAAGAAGTATTCCAAGTAAAGCAAGTAGTATTCTAACCCAAAATAATGGTAATATTAACAAAAAAAGTGGTAATCTTGCATCAAATAATAAGTAATCTTACCAAAAAATAGTGGTACACTTAACATAATAAATGGTAATGTTAACCAAAATAGTGGTAATATTAACCAAAATAGTTGTAATCTTTAACTTAGTAATGTTAACCAAAAAATTGGTAATATTAACAATAAAAGTGGTACTCTTAACCAAAACAGTGCTAATGTTAACCAAAAAAGTGGTACTCTTAACCAGTGTTAATGTTAACAAAAAAAGTGGTAATATTACCCAAAAAAGTGGTAATATTAACCAAAACGGTGGTAATGTTACTCAAAAAAATGGTACTCTTAACCAAAAGATGGTAATATTAACAAAAAAAGTGGTACTCCTAATAAAAATGTTAATGTTAACCAAAAAGTGGTAATATTTCCCTCAAACATGGTAATCTAACCTCAAATAATTGGTAATCATACCAAAAAAGTAGTACTCTTACCAAATTAAAGTGATAATATTACACCTAAAAAGTTGTATTCAAACCCAAAAAGTTATAATGTTAACAAAAAAAAAATGATACGTTTACCTCAACAGTGGTAATATTTCCCTCAAAAAGTGGTAATAATCTCAAAAAAATTGTAATCTAACCCAAAAAACGTGATAATATTGCCTCAAAAGATTGGTAATCTTACCAAAAATAGTGGTATTCCAACCAAATAACAATACTAAAGTTACACCCAAAAAATTGTATTCTATATATATAAAATGAGCTTGGTTCTTGTGGAAATGCAAAATTCCTATAGGGAAGGAAATGCTGTTGCAGACTCTTTGGCCAACCAAGGAGTCTGTGACAATGCTTCTCACACTCATACATCCCCTTTCACTCTCAATCTACATACGAGACAACTTTTACTGCAAGATCAATGACAAATTAAATCGTTGCGGTCTAAGATTAAAGTTCTATGATAGATTCATCGTCAAATTAAATCTAACAAATTGGATTTTATGATGCAGAATACAAATAAGCAGTTCAGGCTACAGTCAATTTTCATAGTTTTTTTGTGTCGCCAAGCAATGGTGGAAGCGAACCATCTATTTATGCTGCTATTGTCAATATGAGAACCATATTTATGTGGGAATGCACAATAAAACATATTTCGTCCGGCATTGGTGCATGAAAAATCATGCCTATGACTTAGTATATTATAATAACTCATAATAGTAGAAATTAACAAGCAACACTCACCAAACCAACAAAAAACCGCACTGCAACTTGTTCGGTCCGTACAACAGTATATTGCATCCATGTTCTTTGAACACCCATTCGGCATTTAAAATTGTTTGCAGTAGAGACAACACAAATGAAGAGATCTAGTTGTCTTTGAGGAAGGAGTGGAGGTGATTAAAGAGCTTCTAAGTCAATTATATGTTTTAAATCCTCTGATGCCAGTAATCCACTGGCCACTACATAAATTAATTTTGTGTCTCCTCAAATCCTTACTTAACTAACAAGCCATGGCTCCAAACTCTGAACAGAAACACAGCAAAAGTTGACAACCAAATTCAAACAAACTTGCAACAGCTATAAAAATTCTCAAACTCAAAAAAAAAAAATGAGAGAAATTACTTCACGGAATGCAAATGATGTTATGTGCTTCCATCAACTGTTGTCTGGATCCCCTCCGATCCCCCTATTGCAACAGATAGAAAACCTTGCTTAAAAGGAAAATATCTTTTGGGTTTAGATCCATCCTGAATCATAGGAAATTTCATAGAGCTATTGAAATGTCTGCCAGCAGTTTAATTACTAGACTTTTATATAAGCTCTTGCGCAATATTTAGATATGCAATATTTACATGGAATTACTATACTTTTAAACCACAGGAGGTTAAATATAATGACGACACAACTTCTCATGGACAACTATTTCTTGCAGCTCATTCAGCTGCTTTTCTCAGCCCATCTTGCTCCATGATCTTGGTGCCCACTGTGATAATAGCATAAATTGATGGTTAGATGACAATAGTGAAAAAACAAAATTTGTGGGATAAAATTTGTAATTTTTGTAATTACCTCCATATTACTGAAACTAGTGTTGATGTACTGTGATTGAATGGTAGAATCAAAGCTTGACATTCCATCCTAAAATAACAAGGAATGAGTACATATGAAAAAAAAAAATATAAACATCCAAAGAGTATTATATGAACCTGATAGTTGATGATACCCTCGTTGACAAAGGGAATGTAACGGTCATCCTCTTTCAATGATGGCATAGATTGTTGCGATCCACCATGCTGTGAAAAAGACATGTGGGGTGGTTGGTCTGATCCACTAAGTTGTGAAAAAGGAATGTCCCGTGGTGGCTGTGATCCAACTGGTTGTGAAAAAGGCATGTCTTCGAATGGATCATTGGATTGAGATATCAAGAGTGGACATTTTCTAACTGTATGGCCAGTGCCCCTGCATTTACTACATCTTCGCGGGTTGATTGGAATATTCTTTTGTGCACGACTATAATTACCCTTGGTTTTCACAATCTTTGGATCATTCACACCGAATTGTGTATTCGTCACATTTGCATCGTGCTTGCCAAGTGACTCATGATGGGATTTTAGAAGAGAAGTTCTTTGTTGCACCATACTCCTCAGGTCATTTGAGTCTGAGAGCGACTGTGAAGCGTAATAACACATTTGGCTACACATTGACATAAGTCCAGCATAACGCGTAGGAATTGACACATTCGGCTGCGCATTACCACATTCGTGTGCACATTTATACCTAGATTTTGCTTTAATGGTCCACCTGTCCATCACCATGGTATGAGGAAACTCTTGTATGTGTTCATACTTCATGACCGCGATCATGTGAGAGCATGGAATCCCAAAACACTCAAATTTCATGCAATTGCATTTAAACTCATCAATTTGAGGAGAATATTGTACAATCCACCGTGATTCTGGTTTTGTGAATCGAGACAAATAGTAACTCCGATGACTTTCAATCTCGATCTTATCCACTACAAAAAATACAGCTTCTTCTCGTATCTTATCACGGACCCTACAGTGGTAATGTTAGCAAAAAAAGTGGTAATCTTAATAATTAGAATTGTAATTTTAACCAAACAAGTGGTACTCTTAACCAAAAAAGTGTAACCTTAACCAAAAAAAGTTGTAATCTTAACCAAAGAAATGGTAATGTTAACCAAAAAAGTAGTAATTTCAACTTAAACAGTGGTAATGTTAACCAAACAAGTGGTACTCTTAACCAAAACAGTGGTAATGTTAACCATTAAACTGGTAATATTATCCAAATCAGTGGTACTCTTAACCAAAATAGTGGTAATGTTAACAAAAAAAGTGGTACTATTAACCAAAACAGTGATAATGTTAGCAAAAAAAGTGGTAATCTTAATCATTTGAATTGTAATTTTAACCAAACAAGTGGTACTCTTAACCAAAAAAGTGTAACCTTAACCAAAAAAAGTTGTAATCTTAACCAAAGAAATGGTAATGTTAACCAAAAAAGTAGTAATTTCAACTTAAACAGTGGTAATGTTAACTAAAAAAGTGGTACTCTTAACCAAAACAGTGGTAATGTTAACCATTAAACTGGTAATATTATCCAAATCAGTGGTACTCTTAACCAAATTAGTGGTAATGTTAACCAAAAAAGTGGTACTATTAACCAAAACAGTGGTAATGTTAGCAAAAAAAGTGGTAATCTTAATCATTTGAATTGTAATTTTAACCAAACAAATGGTACTCTTAACCAAAAACCTTAACCAAAAAAAGTTGTAATGTTAACCAAAGAAATGGTAATGTTAACCAAAAAAGTAGTAATTTCAACTTAAACAGTGGTAATGTTAACCAAAAAAGTGGTACTCTTAACCAAAACAGTGGTAATGTTAACCATTAAACTGGTAATATTATCCAAATCAGTGGTACTCTTAACCAAAATAGTGGTACTGTTAACCAAAAAAGTGGTAATGTTAGCAAAAAAAAAGTGGTAATCTTGACCAAAAAAATGATAATATTAACCAAAATAGTAGTACTCTTAATCAAAATAGTGGTAATGTTAACAAAAAAGTGGTACTCTTAACCAAAAAAGTTGTAATCTTAAACAAAAAGTGAAATTTTAACCAAAAAAGTGGTAATCTTAACTTAAACAGTGGTAATGTTAACAAAAAAAGTGGTACTCTAAATCAAAATAGTGGTAATATTAACCAAAAAAGTGGTACTCTTAACAAAAAAATTGTAATCTTAACATAAAAAGTGGTAATGTTAACCCAAAAAATGTTAATCTTAACTTAAACATTGGTAATGTTAACCATAAAAGTGGTATTCTTAACCAAAATAGTGGTAATGTTAACCAAAAAAGTGGTATCTTAATCAAAATAGTGGTAATATTAACAAAAAATGTGATACTCTTAACCAAAAAAATTGTAATGTTAACCAAAAAAATGCTACTCTTAACCAAAACAGTATTAATGTTAACAAAAAAGGTCGTAATAATGTTAACAAAAAAAGTGGTACCTGATAATTTTAACCAACAAAAGTAGTACTCTTACTATAATCTCAACATTAGTTTTAATAAATGATGATGATTTTATAATCTCGGTTCATGCGGATAAAAATAATTCTGCAACTCCATCTTCTTCTTTCTCCTTCTTCTTTGTCTGAGTTTTTTTTTAATAAATTTACTATAATATTAATCTTTGTTTTAATAAATGATGATTTTATAATCTCTTGAACGATTCATAGGATAAAAACAATTATGTAACGATATTTCTCCTTCTTCTTCCCTATCTGATTTTTTTTTTTTTTGATTTTTTTTTTTTATGAAAAGACTATCGCTTAATCTTAGTTTTAATAAATGACGATACTTTTATAATCTGTTGAAGCATTTACAGGATAAAAACAATTCTGCAACTCCATCTTCTTCTTCGACTGTGTTTTTTTTTTTTTTTTTTATGAAAGCGTAAGGCTCAGTGGAGTGGGTAGCCGGTAAAAAGTGTAGATTTGATCAACGGTCAAAATTTTTCGTTATATATCAACCGTTCATTTTATTTTTTCGGCACCGTACCGAAAAGTGAATATCGGTAGTGTAGTCGAACCCCAACATTTTACTTATGGATAAAATAAAGATAACATGACTTGATTTTGACATTTTTTTGGATTGACCAATGAAAGGTTGCCACTTCATTGTTGGTACACGTGTCACGGTTTTATTTGGAGTAGGGAAAATGCTGTCGAAATTCGTTAGTCAAATGTCATTTTCAGCCTTCAAATTTGCTTCTCTGATGGGTCTGGTATTGACACCTGACACCGCCCAAACCGTCCAAGTTTGCAGTTTCTTTTTTTTAATAATCCAGCCACTTCGACGCGGCTACGTGTCAGCATATACCTCGAAAGAAAATATGACAATGATTCAGAGCTGACATTAAATTTTCATATGATATAGCACCTCTATAGTCTATATTAAGTTTTAATAATATTTTTAAGGTGGTATTTGAAAAAATTAAAAGTTAAAGTCTGAAATTTGAGTGTTGAATTTGTAGATTGTTTGACACTTACTGAAATTTAAGTACTGAATTGAACCAAACTGTTTGATAATTATACAAAGCTGACGTCTGAAAATAAATTAATTTTCAATTTTACCCTTCCACTCTTTACTTTGAAAATATTTATAATATATGTTTTTATCTAATAGAATAATAATAAATTGAATAACACAATAAATAAACAATAACTAATAAATAATCAAAAAATATTGAAAAATAAAAAATAAATTAGATTTTATTAACAACAAATTGAAAAAAATATTTGTCTATGTGTATGTGTGTGTAATTGTGCGTGTGCAGTGTGCATGTGTACAAGGAAAAGGATTTACCTGCGTCGCTTGCTGAAGAAGATTTACATGCGGCGCTCACTGAAGAAAATTTACTTGCGTCGCTCGCTGAAGAAGACGATCAAGACAGCAAGGAGGATAGATAGGCTAGGGATTTTGAGAGAAAAGACTAATTAGAGTTTTAATAAGATTGTAAAATATTTCGGAGTCGAATTATCATATTATAAATATTATTAAAGATGATTTTGTCGAGCGCTTTCAGTTTTCAGAATTAAGTAAGGGGTCTCCTACTTAATATTGTAGCATATTTTTAAGGGGTACTTAATATATTAAGATATTGAAATTTTAGTTATCAAATGAGCTTAATTAATAAGTATCGAATACATTCATTTTAAGTGCTGAATTTTGATTAACAAACACATTCTAAATTTTGTTCGAGAATTTTTTTTCTTTTTACATTTTTTAAATGATGGTGTAGAAATCTGAGAGGTGTGAGCTAGAAGAGCTGGAAGAGTCGATGAGCTCTTAGTGAGGTGTATTGGGTGTGTGTAATGAAATAAAATAAAATGCACAAGAAATTAAGTGATTCACGATCTTAAAGAATTATGTTAGTCCACTATAATGGAGACAAAGTTATGTACAGAAAGTAAAAGTATAGGTCTCGCCACCCTATCTTAGTGGTAGGGCTGTTAATCAAGCCAAACTTGAACATTTTTTTAGGCTCGTTTATGTGTAAATAGTCAAATGAGCCAGCTCATTTATGTGTAAATTAGGCTTGAATTAGGCTCGATTATCACCTCTACTTAGTGGTGCCCTACTGGTGCCAGACCATAAAATTCTGCCCACTGTGTCATGCCTGGACCAAAATCTGCTTTAACTTCCCTCAGTAAAGTGAACATTTTTCTCTTTGCTGGTCCTAATACAAGACCCACCACGTGGGAGAGAGAGATGCATTGGTCACTATGCCCTCCGACCTTCTTTTTTTTTTTTTTTTTTCTATAGGGTGTTCAGGTTTGCGATGACTTCCAGATTTATCCTCTCTCACGCGTAATATGTTCCATTTAAATTTATTGTGATCTACTGTGGAGAAAAATGAAGAAAAAAATATTACCTTATTCCACCATCTTGGGCAAATAAATTGTACATTTAGCATCAAAACTACACGAGATACTCAATGGAGTTGCCGATATTTCAAAACCAACATGTAATATCTTATCTAATTATAATCTATATCAACTAGGACAAGTGAGCCCACTTAATCCAACGTGCTAGTTATTGAATGTGGGGGTCATAAATTAGTGGAGTTACACGAATTTTAAGATACCATGCGTTGATAGTAACGTGGTATCGCGACAAAGCCCCTTATCAATGACTGCATGCAGGGGTCCCTATAAAATTTGAAGGTGTAGAAAAACAAGCATGTTTACATGAAATGAACTCGTGAAGATGGATTGGGTTAGCAAGGATGCTCTTTGGTTTCTGGCTTTACATCTGATACTATATATGTTGCAAAATTGCATTGAAAAATAGTTTGTAGCAAACTTCAATGGGATTATATTTATCTTTGTAAAAACAAAACAAACGCAACTTAAAAAAAAAAGTTAAAATTTGCTTTAAAAATATTTATGCTAACTTTAAAATGAAGTTTACACTAGAAACAAAGAAATAAAAAGGGTCAATTACACTTACATCCTTGAACTATCATCCTTTTTCTATTTTGTTGTCTCAATTATTAGATTTCTCATATTGCACCCTCAATTATGTCATTAGTTTCACATTGTCCCAATCACAAACGTCTACTATCTTTTTGAAAGAAAATTGATGACGTGTCTAGGTAAAGTGAAAAAATTACATAATCTGGGGGTAAAATGAAATAAATTTTCGTTAAATATGTAACGGACGTTAATAAATGGGGCAATGTGAAACAAAAGTGTTAGTTGAGGGTGTAATGCGAGAAATCTAGTAGTCGAGGGAGCAAAGTGGAAAATGGGTGATAGTTTAGGGGTTATAAGTGTAATTTACGCAAATAAAAAGTTGTAAATTTCTTCCCTATTTATGGGAATTCTTTGTCACCATGCTTCTTCACGTTTTTGGAAGTATTTTATGTGCTGATGTTAAGTTCATGGCATGAGGTGTTTCCTATGTTGTAGAAAAGTTGTGTGGTTGCAGTACTCAGATATAAATCTGTCACAATGTTCTTGAACGTTTATGAAAATCTATATCTACGATGGGGATATAAAAATGATATGGTATATATGCACTGTCTGCTAGCTATCTGGACATAAGTTTTTGTCACAATGCATTTCACATTTGGCCAATGCAGTTTTCAGTAGTCGTGGCAATTTGATTGATGCGAAATTAGTAAGTTTGAGACTTTGAGTTTTAACATTAGCGAATTCGGTTTGTAAATGAATGAAACTTTCACTAGACTTATCAAATAAATAAGTCGAATTCGGCCATGACATAAATTCACTAAACACGGTGTTACTCCGACGTGATACAAACTTAATTACACAATATTATAAAGGGGTTAGACATGAATTGAATATATTTTAACACAACACGACTTTAATTTGAACACAAACACAACACCATATGGCCTATTTACGGCACTAAATTTTTTCGGCACAAACTCCACCAGCCTTGTTGTCATGCAATCAAGTACCATTTTTTCAAAATAAAAAAGGTTAATCCCGAGGGAATTACCTTATTCAAAGTTAACTTTAACCTCTTCCAGGAAATAATTTTCATTCGGAGAGTGTTGCGCGTACCGATCTCCCAATAAATCAGGACTTGCAGGTAGGGAGTTGACATCAAGTATATTTAGATTCGAATCCATGAAAAAACCTATTATAAATTCGAGTTCGAATAATCGGTCAAAAATATGATCTATGTCGGACTAATCGAATTTGAAATATGGATTAAAATATGATCCATAGGCCTAGACACCAGGACCCATAAACCCTAGCTGCATCTACAACATTACAGAGTCAATTCTCAGAGCCAACCCGGCATTGAAAATTTTCATGTGTCATCTCTTTCCCCAGCATAACACCAGAAGCCAACTGCTCTGGCGTTTGTACCATATTCCCCAAAATCTGGGACTCCATTCAAGTTATATTTTATGTAGGAGGGTTTCTCCACACAATATTGGAAATCTCTCTATATAGGCAAAGAATACAGATGTATAAGGGTATTAATTTGTGTCGTATTGTATGATCTTCATGTCGATATTTTCGTGTCATGTCATTGTTATTTGTGTCAAGTCCCCACGAAAAAAAAATCTATTTAATGTGTTCTAAGTGTCAAATATTAATTTAGACTATTTATTATACATATTTAATAATCGTGTCAATTTTAAAATCGTGTCGAGTTCATATTGACGGGTCAGAGTTGACTCCCTATTGATGTACAGGTTCTTCGCTATTTGAAATTTTGTATTTATCTATGAATGAATAATACTTGAATTCAACAGCTAGCCGGGTGAGAAGTAGGACACAGATCTTAGCCAGAATCAGAGAATTTCTCACTTGGCATTGACTCTTTCTCTTTTGGATCGGATTCAGCCCCAGACCTTGGTACACTGAGGTTAAGCTTTTCCCGGGTTTCCTCTCACAGCGGCGCAGCTCCCAAATACCATTTGTCTTCAAGCCTATCTCCCACTTCTCATTGTGCTTTTGATTCCATCTCTCAATCAACGGGCGATTTCTAAATGCATTGGCCTAGTAAGCGTTATGGACTAACTTCCTTACAGGCAGAGTTAACTACCATACGAGTCAAGAGCCAATACTTTGTGGCATAAAAAAATGGATAAAAAAGACGAAAAAAAGAGCAAAACCATATTCGGTGTATCCGAATATGGGTTATTATGTAAAGGTGTTTATAGTGAATTTTTCTATAATATAACTAAGTTGTCTCGACAAAATGTTCAATGAGTTAGAAGCATTACATGAAAGTGTCTTTATTTAGACAATCTTTTTTTTGGGTAAAGGCTTTATTTGACAAGTACCATTTATTTATGTGTAGTCTTGTCATTCTCTCCTTTTGGCCTTCACCCAACATCCAAACAAGTCTAGTAGCCTTCTACCTCCCCCACCCCCACCCTCCCCTATTCATCATTCTCTTAAACAATCATTTACTTTAAAAGTTTAAGTTATTGAAGATAGTGTAATTTAAATATTTATACTTCAACATACTCCCTCACGTGCAAGTTAGATTTGAGGCTTAACACATAGAAAACTTCTAATAATTAGGATGGCGGCAACATTCGAACATGTGACATTCTGATCTGATACCATGTTCAACAACCATCTACTCCAAAAATTTAAGTTAGTAGAGAGGGTGTAATTTAAATATTTGTATTTCAACACCTTTAAATTTTTGAAGGAATGTTAATTACATTTTCTTTTGCCGTTTGTTGAGCATATACATCAAGAGACTGTGACATGACAAAGAATGTATACATTGTATTTAAGTTGCATAGTCTTTAAGTCTTAGCAAAAAAAACAACAAACTTGGATGGTCCTAGAGTCCCCACAACTGACCAACATACACTTCTTTCTATCTCCCATGCCCTTTGTGTACGCCATTCACGTTCCCCAGCCAACTTGGTTTTGTGAGGAAGAGTGGCCCACTAAGAACCTTTGTTTATGTTTCTTTAGAATAGAATCATTCCAATTACGTGTCTTTTAAACTCAAAATTGCATTTTGAGATGCAACGCCCACAAAATCATGTTCAATAGTTTAACCAAGATGTTTTTTTATATAACTTGAATTTAGGATCTCGAGTTAATAACTCATGACACCTTCCAATCTATAGAACTAGTACTTATCGCACTGACAAATGGATAGAATTGTTCAATTGCGACGTGTTTGTCAAAAATTAAGATTTATAGAAACATTGTCTTTGTATAGGTAGATAAAATTGGATACAATCTGAATCTCAAACTTCAAAGTGGCAAAAGTCTCGGTCACACTTTTATTTATCTTTATTTATTTGGGTTCAATGGTTAAGGATGTCCGAGTCAGCTTACGTACACCTTGAATAATCCCCTCATCCGGTCTGGTCAAAGGCAGACGATCCACGCCAGGACTAGGATATTCATCACGAAAAAATCCCTTAGAGTGTTTTTGGGTAGTGGGTTAAAGTAGGTTAACACCCATAAGGATAGGATAATAAGGTAATAGGTCTCACAAATCCTTTGTTTGGGAAGCAAAAAATGAGCCAGGATATAAATCCCGGGTCTATCCTTGACCCGGATGCTACAATAGTTTTTAACCCTGCTACATGGGTTAAAATTAACCCACCTCCCCCATGGGTTCCAATCCCAGCCGATGGGTTATGAAGGGGTAATGACATATTTACCCACCTTCTCTTGAGAGCTCTCTGTCTTGCTTTGTGAAGGCGACGAATTGAATCCCAGAGCTCTCTCTCTCTCTCTCAAGACGAAGCCCAAGCCCAGCATTTCTGTTGAGATGGGTTTGGGTGCCTAAGTGGACCGAATGAAGAAGAGAACTTCACCTGCACCACCCCTAACCTCGATCGTTCACAGTCACCCGCACCACCACGATGGTGGATGATTTTGAACCCTAATTTCTCTATCTCTCAGATCTGATGTGATGGTGGTTGATTTTGAAACCCTAATTCTCCTCTCTGCCTGGTTGATTTTGTGGTGATGGTGGTGGGTGTTTCTATGGTGGTGGGTGTTTTTGTTGTGGCGGTGGTGGTGGAGTTTCTGTTGTGGCGATGGTTGCGGCGTTTCTGTTGTGGTGGTGGGTATTACTCCTGTGCTTTCTTCGTCTATGCAAAACTTCCTCAATTTTCTGTGTTTTATGGTCTTCATATCAATGGGTACAATGGTAAATGTCTATAAAAGTCATGGGGAAGTCCATCCAATTCAATTGTTCTTTGCCAAACAATGGCTTGGATTGGATGGCATACATAACTCATCCAATTAAGTGCCTTAATGAGTTTGAATGAGATGGGTTAGAATACAAAAAATCCAATTCATTCCTATCCATGCCGATTATCCAAACACACCTTTATGGTCTGACTACTTTAAGAGATTACTAAAATTCGAAATCAGGATGTCTGAATTTACAGCACGTCCATGTTATTATTTGAGCTATCCATTCGAATTTTTTATTTATCTTGCCATGCTCACATAAAGTTGGCCACTATGTGCAATTAACTTGAGGCCAACTGTATCGGTTAGCTTCCCAAATCGGATGTCTAGTTGGGGCCTCAGGACATGATGTAGATGTCTCCACTCACGCTTAAGTGAAGAAATGTTTAGTGTGAAAGTGACTTGAAACCGTCCATCCAACCATAAAGGCTTTCAATGGGTTTTTCTTAACCCAACAAGAGCATAATTTTTCAAGGGTTATTAGCCGTTACAAGTTTAAAAACCATTTTAATTGTCATATTAGAGTACTTCTTTGGTAAAAACATTTATAGCAACCTAAAATTTCTTGGCAAAACTACCTCTCGGGTCGTTGTGTTAGATGTAACGTTCACAAACTTTGTATTTGTCGCAGTTTAAGAAGGGAATAATAGTTTTTCTTTTAATTTTTTTTGAATAATAGTTATTAGATTTATTTTGAGAAGCTTTCTCTCCATATTTTTCTTAATTTCTAGAATTTTTATTTATATTAATATATTCAAGCCAATCATATTACACCATATGTCCAATTACCCATCCTCTATGTAATAACTACCCATTCAAAGTTGGTTAAAGAAATTTCATTTTATCACCATAATTAATGATAATTCTTTATCTATTTTTCTAACTTCTTTAATTCGTGGGTGTAAAGGAGAAGTTTAAGAAATATTTAAATATTTATTAAATTATCATTGTCAAAAGAAACATAGATAAATAAAAAAATCATCAAAAAATTTTAAGAAAATTAATTTTTCTAAGAGAGATAAGGGTGTTAATCAAGTCAAATTTTGTAAGCTTGAGCTCAAGCTTGTAGAACTCGTTTTTTTAAACGAGTTTAACAAATTATTCAAATTTGGCCTATTTAAAAAATGAGTCGAGCTCAAGTCCGGCTCGAATTCGAATAGTTTAACTCTTTTACATATAAACTAGTCGAGTGTTATGAGTTTAAGCCGAATTTTTTTAGGCTTTTTTTTTAAAAGAATTTAAAAAATTGTTCAAACTCAAATTTTTTTAGAGCACGAGTGGAACTTGACTAAGTTCTATTCAAACCGAGTTTGAATAACTTGTCTCGAGTGACGCCTATAAGGAGAGTAAAAAGAGCAAAGAGGGGAAAATAATAGAAAATAAAAATCCAAAAAAGAAAAAAGGAAAAAGCCAACAAGGCCGGTGCTAAGGTCACCGGATCTTCGCCTTGAAATGAACTTTAAAATAACGACTTTTCTCGCCAACTCATCACCTCCATCAATATCTCCTTTCTCTCTCCTCCAACATCATTTATCATTCATTCATGCCCCCCCTCCTCTCTCTCTATCTCTCTCAAGCTTTCTCTCTCTAAAAATAGTATATCCTACCCCTTCACATCTGTATATACAGTCTCAGAATTATATTTCTCTTCGTCAAATCTGAAAAGCCCCAAAAAGGTAAAGAGAGAGAGAAACACCACTGCAATTATTCACTTTCTTTTTAGTGCCTTGCTTTCTTTCTCTTCCTTCTCTGCATCTCTCTGTGTCTCTCGTTCTATTTTGGCCAGCTATCCATACTCTTTTCGTCTATTCATACCCTTTTTCCTATCTTTCTCTCTCTAAGATCAAGTCTCATCATCATCAGCTTCCTGAGAGAAAGAAACATCCTCCGAGGTACGCATATTCTTCTGTATCATGTACGATGTTCTGATCGCTTTGGTAATTGTTAGATCTTTCGTTGTAGTTGCGTATCCAGCTATTGGTTTGAATTTCAGGTGTAGTTTGGATTTTATGTGTTGATCTGAGCTTAGATGGTGTAATTGTAATGTGTGAATGATCTTTTTGTGTTAATTTTAATGATGGCTGATTTGTAGTTTGATGATTGTCTGATCTGTTTTTATGTTTATGTTTTGATTTGGTTTATTTTCAAGCTTAAATAATTAGTGGTTTGATGATTATCTGATCTGTTTTTATGTTTTGATTTGGTTTATTTTCAAGCTTAAATAATTAGTGGGTTGCTGCTTTAGACATGCGTGATTGGATCTGTAAAAGTTACTTGTGAGAGAGGAATTCGATTGTGAGTTAAGTTTTCGAACACATCAAGTGAAAGGGTGGTTGAGGTTCGTAAAAGTTTTTGATCTTGTTGGGTAATTTTCGATCAGCGTCGTCTGGACCATTTGGAATTAATCAGTACTCCAACTTCTGTATGTGGATGACAAGTTTGATCTCATGGTGTTGGTTGTAATCACTGGATTTTGGATCACTTGAAATCAGGGTCAGTGCTTTAATTTTGCTGAATGTGGATGGAAATATTTGATTTGAAAAGCAGTTGTCTAGTCAGTAATGCTATTGAGTTGAATTCATCTGTGATCTTCTTTACCGATTTTGGTCTGTATGGCGTTATTGGAATATTGGAAGCAGATGAGGCAAAAATAATACAGTTGCTGGTTCCTGATTGCTATGATTGTGTTGAAGCCAAAATGATTGCTGGCTGTATGCCCCTGCTTCACCCTCTAAAGAAAGAGGAAGAAACCGGGGTTGCGGGGGTGGTGGTTATGAGGATAGGAAACATGGAAAGGTGACATTTAGTGATGCTGGAGCAACCACTGAGATATTGTATTCAGTGCTTCTCGCACTCATGCTGGCAGTGATGTGCTTCCACATTTTAAATTAATTCAAGAAAAGTTTCAAGTAGGTAGTTGCGTGAATTATAGGCATCATGACCATTTGTGAAGGATAATTTGATAGATCTATCTTCACTTGAAATCCATCATAGAAGAGAAAAACGGCAATGAAGGAAGACTTTGAAGTTATATGCACATTTTACGCGCATATGATAACAATTTGTACTAATTACTGGCTCTTAAGGTTTAAGTTCTTTTTTGCAAGCTATTTCTGAATATGTGCTCTGTGACATGCAATCTTTGAGAATTTGAAGCTATTTGTGAAATACTTTGCTACAATTCATCCGTGTGGCAAGCAATTTTGGGCTTCCAGCCAATTGTTTGGAATTCTGACTTAGATACATGCGAAGAAATACCATACGAAAGTATGGAGATACTATTAAGAATGCATAACACTAAGAGTAATGAATATAAAGGCCTTTAGGGTTTTAGACAAACCCAAGCACTAGGTAAGAAAAAGGAAATCAAGAGACCCGAGGACAAATTTGACCCTGATTTTTTGTGTACCTATAATCAATGCTGTCCTTCGTTTAGACTAGTGCTTATGATATTAATTTAGTGTTCTCCGGACATATGAAATGACAATATTTTCCTTCACTTTACTGCAGTGCAACATGGCTAGCACTTGGCCTAAATAGAAAGGAATGCATGACCAGCATGTAGCTTAACCGATTCGTAAACTTCACCAACAAACCGTGGGATTGAAACTGCAAAACCAATTTGTTCGGTAGCCCTCTAGGCTCTAACTGCTCTAATTCATTGTGTTTACTCTTGCATCATAGATGATCAATAATCAGCTGCAAATTATCAGAAGGAACAGGTCCCTAAAAGACCAATGGAATTCTGTCTTTTTATTTTTCTATTAATCTCGTCTTTGATATGCTGATTTTCCCTTGTTGAGTAATGACTCAATTCTAGGACTGAGTGCTTCTTATATCTATTTCTTTTTGTTTTGGCTTTCTTTATAATTTTCTCAATTAATATCCTGCCTTTCGCCAAATGTTTGATGTAGTAATCCATTGAATTGATTTCCGTTGATTACTTGAGATCGCTTGTCTTTCCAATTAGAATTTCTTTACACATAGGTATTGTTTACGATACAAGTAGTATTAATAGACATTAGCATTGTGATGATGAAAAAGTCCAAAGTAAGGTAACACGCATTAATTGTAATTTTTGTCTAAGAAAATTGTTGTTCTCTTTTTATTCGTTATAATCCGTGTAACCCTATTTAATGGTTTAGTGCTTGTTCTTTCGTATGTGAAGTTGTACATGACTTATGATTTTTATTTTATTTTATAGCATAGGGTTTGTAAAAACAAATGATATTTATAACCTTTAAAAGTTCTATGTAGGATATAGATTTCGTCACCAAATATTCTATTTCATTTCAATAAGAAGTTAAGAAAAACAACCAGATATACCATGTAGAGCATCTTTTAGTTGAAAGTTGCCATATATTGGCTAGGTATTATGTTTTGCTATTCTTTGAAATAATTTTCTAATACTTTTCCTCTGAACTTGTTAAATTATAAAACGAATATGAGGGGCTATAGTGAAAACATTGGTAGCTTTGAACACCAGAAAGTGGGTAGGAAGTGGAGAATTAGAAACACCATATTAGATTCTAGGAACTTTCTCCTTTTGTATTTATCGCGTTTAGGTGGTCACAGGGGATTGGCTTGGGTGGCAAGGAGCTTACTAATATTAAGGACCTCACATATAGGTAATTAAAAAAACCAGTCTTCCTGAGATCTCGATAACACCCTCCCTCCCTCACCAATAACAAAGAGAACCCAACCAAAATAAAGCATTCCAATGCCCCAACTACCTCTAGAGATCTTCTAGTGGGACAGGGGTGATATTCTAACCTTGTAGTGATTAGGCCAAGAAGATACTAACGGAAGTAAAGGATATCATCCAATTTTGTAATTATTTTAAGAGAGCTTAAATAATAAATGAAAATGTGATGTTAAGCTGGTGTAAAAAGCACATGAATATGATTTTCAGTCTCAGGGTATCTGCTCCGTGTAAGAGAAATTAAAGGTTAGGTTTGTACCTCATCCGTACTTGGATTGCTACTTTGCTAGGACCAGCAATGTTGGTTAGTTATAACACCTTTCAGGGGTAGATATGTAAAGAGAGCTTATATTCCACATTGAATGATTAAGACCAAGGCTCATTCTTAGGGGGACTATTCCTCCCATTGCCAATAGGTTTTGAATGATCTAACATGGTGTCAGAGCTAGATCTTTGGTAGGCTAAGTCTCTTGTTTATTTAAATTTCTGGATAGCAGGTTATTTGTCTGTTTGTTTATTAATTGGTCCCACGTACGAGTCCGGGTCCCGCATGAGGGAAGGTATAAAGAGAACTTGTATCCCATAATGAATGATTAGGACCATTCAAGGCTCGTTTATATACTTGAGGGACTACTCCACTCATTGCCAATTGGTTTTAAGTTGGATGCTCTAATAGATATAGCATGAGAGAAATGGGGGAAGTTGCTCCCATTGCAATTCTAAAGAATATTGGGTTTGAAAAAAATTGAGGTTTAATTAAAATTTTAAAGTTTTAATATTTGTTAGAATTTGCCCCCACTAAGAAGTTGAGGTTTAATTACATACTTGAGGGGCCACTCCATACATTGTCAATTGATTTTGATTTGGATGCTCTAACAATTGGCATTATAGTTTTGAGTCCTTATTGGGTGTTAGGTTGCCCTCCATTGAGAAATGGGAAATTTTAAGACAACCAGACGCAATGCACATGAATAAATATGGCTTTCATTGTCCGGATATATAGTATAGCAGGCATGTGTCTACCATGAGTGATGGGTTTGCAAATACCAAGGAAGTAAAATGTTTACTGCAGCTTTAGTTGTGCCCTCAGGCTCCTACAATGGATTATTTTACCCACAAACAAGAAAAGGAAAAAATATTTATTCCTTGTCTATGTGATGATTAATATGGAAGTGGTCAGTCTTGGTGTACTTGTACTTGGTCATTGTTTACTTTTTGGTAACAGTTAAAGCTGTGCTGATGCAACAGCATACATGTGGCGTAACTGGTAAAAGGAAGTATTTCAGAAACATGATTCTTGGGAGCTCAACTAACATTTTTCTAGGCTTCAGAAACTCCCCTAGTTATTTTATAAAGTAACATAGATAATATTAATTAGAAAATTGTGAACATTAGGAGGGGCCACAGTCTTTGTTACACTTATATTGCCTGCACCTGAGGTGCGAAAGAAAGACAAGGAATGTAGACAGCAAAATGCCCCAGGCCACTTTTTTAAGCATGGTAAAATCTCTGTTTGTAAAGAATCTTTTGGCTAGGAAGGACAGCGGCTCAGCCCCATTTTCAATACCCAGCCCAAGCTGCACCCCCTTTCCGGGCACAGCCAGACAAATGACACAGAATTACCAGAAGGATCATTTATCATCCTGGTGGTTTTGCAAGACTTCTGGTGGAAACCGTGTGCATAAAAAAATAGACATTCAAACTTTTGGTATTTGTCTCATGTGAAGAATGGTGCTCGAGATCAAGAAGATTATTATTAACCAAGAATGCCACAGACTTTACATGGCAGCTGGGAAGCACTCAGTGACATCTAAAATTACATTTTCCAGCATTCCATAATTTTTTTAAATGGACATTAAGCCAATCTTCAACAGGAACATGGCTACTTCATCAAACTGATTAAACAGGTGGATCCAATCCTGGTTTCATGACCCCCTATCACCTCATGACTTGAGCTCCAAGTGCAGATATCATAATGTGGTAAAATTCCAGTTCAAAGGAGTAGCTCAGGGGAAGGATGTTATTGCAGGGCTTCGGAAGAACTTGCACACTGCAGGAGATGACGGCAGCAAAATTATTCCCTATGTTAGCCACTTCCACTATTATATGGGATAGTCTACTTATTATGTTAGTCTAGAATAAAGTTTTCTTGAGGAAGAAATATACTGGTAGTTTTGACTCATTGAAAAATTGAGCAGTCATTTCTTTGTCAATTCTTATCTGTAACCTTGAAGGCATCTGGTTAAAAATTCTGGAATTAATCTTGGTGAGTGGCAGATGCCACAAAAACACAAGAAAATTGACCCTTGCTTGATGTTGCTGGTCAATAAATGTATCTGTATGATGTTTTTGTTGGTTGGGTTTCTGACTAATTAATGCCAACAACCATGCCGTTTCCTGCAGCTACGTAGATAATTAGACGTCTCTAATTTGTTGTGCTTGTTACATTTATGTTCCCTTTATGTATTTTCTCTTAACTCCCTTCTTCCTCCCTGGTGCTTTCTGTAGAGCCACTTGTGGAATTCAGAGATAGCAGAATTTGGGAGCTTGTTTGTGTTTGTCCTCTGTTCTCGTTGAAAGAAAGAGTAATTTGAAAGGAATCTACAAGATGTCTAGCTCTGCAAAATCTTTGGAACCTGCATTTCAGGGATCGGGTCAGAGAGTGTATCCTTTCTAGCACTACTTCACTTGGTAAATGTATTAGTTTGGTGGGTATTGTTATTTTACTTCCTCAGAAGGAAAATAGGAACAAGATATAATACATATGAGTTTGTTTTATTTTGGTGCACACTATCCAAAATGATGAACATGCACAGTTGCTCTTTTGACTTCTGGGAGTTGTACTTAACACCTCGTAGTGGGACTGAAATTTGGAGAATTGAGAACTTCCAGCCTGTTCCTTTGCCAAAATCTGACTATGGCAGATTCTACTCTGGTGATTCATACATTGTCTTGCAGGTGCCTACAGTGTTCAATATTTAGCTCCTTTTTCAATTTGGGAATACGTCTGCATGTTAGATTATTTTTTTCCATATGATAATTATTTTTTTGGGTTTTTTTTTTGGGGGGAGTTGGGGCGGGGGGGTAAAATGAGAGTCCATTGGAAGGGGTTTATTTTTGCATTAACATGCTTATCTAGTTTGTTATATAATTCTGCAGACAACTTCTGGCAAGGGAGGTGCTTATTTGTATGACATACACTTTTGGCTTGGAAAAGATACTAGCCAGGTGTGACTTCTTTCTTCTTTCTGTTCTTATCTGAACTTGTTCTTGCCTCATAATATGTTCTTTCTTGATATTCTGCATTGTAATAGGATGAAGCTGGAACAGCAGCTATAAAAACCGTTGAACTTGATGCAATTCTTGGTGGGCGCGCAGTACAGTACAGAGAAGTTCAAGGTCATGAGTCTGACAAATTTTTGTCATACTTCAAGCCATGTATTATACCACTGGAGGGCGGCATTGCCTCTGGATTCAAGAAACCTGAGGAAGAAGAATTTGAAATACGATTGTATGTCTGCAGAGGAAAACGAGTTGTCAGATTGAAGCAGGTATGAGGGCATCAAAACATTGATTTCACGAGATGAAATTCTTGTCAACATTGCTTTGATTGGATTATGGGAATATAATTCGTTCTTTCTGGTTATCTAGGTCCCTTTTTCTCGGTCCTCACTGAATCATGATGATGTGTTTATCCTAGACACAAAAGAAAAGATTTTTCAATTCAATGGTGCAAACTCCAATATACAAGAAAGGGCCAAGGCGTTGGAAGTGATTCAGTTTTTAAAGGACAAGTATCATGAAGGGAAATGTGATGTTGCTATTGTTGGTAAGTTTACATCTTCTTACCCAAACAAAAACAGAACATGTAATTACAACTTCATCGGTGTTATTGACCCCCCTCTTTAATAATTTTTTTGAGGTATTTAGAATTTTGGAACTAAATTTCGTCATGCCTAACATCTTTACTGGTAGTTTCTAATTGATCATTTGGTTATATTTGTAACATGTTGTTCACTGTGTTAGACGATGGAAAGCTACAAGCTGAGTCAGATTCTGGTGAATTCTGGGTCATATTTGGTGGCTTTGCTCCAATTGGCAAAAAGGTAGCTAGTGAAGATGATGTTATTCCAGAGAAAACTCCTCCCAAACTTTATAGGTATTCTTCTCCTTTCTGGTTTGTTTTCATTTTCAGTTGAGGAGGCAGCCTTATAAATTACTATAGAGTAATGATTCTCTCTGACTATGAAGCATGGATACTTCAAAAAGGTCAAAGTATCTGTATCAGACATTTTTTGGATACGGATACGCGTCCGATACGGCCGGGTACGTATCTGATACGGCTGAGAAGTATCCTAGAATTAAAAATAAATAAATTTAAATTTCGGATACTTCAGGATACGTAGGGGATGCCTCGGAGATACGGCGGAGTATTACTTAAATTTTTAAAAAGAATAAGGGCACCAAAGCAAATATGTTTGGGCCTTTATTTGAAAAAAAGAAAAATTTATGAATGTATAATTTCTAAATGATAGAATGGTTAGTTATTATTATATATCTTTGATAGATGTGTGAATCACTTTATAAATCATAATTATTATATTAAATATAATAATAAAATTTTTAAAAAATATATTTTATGGACGTATCTTAGCTGTACCCATATCTTGTTTTTAAAATTTTGTCGTATCCGTATCGTATCGTATTCGTATCCGTGCTTCATAGCTCTCCGATATTTTGATTGCCTTACTTGGTTACACTAAATTACTAGATAGTTAGAATTTCTTTCAGTTTAAATACATGGCGTACAAATAACAAATTATTAAATTGTGTGTGAATTGGAAAAAGTGAAAGTTCACTTTTGCATATTTCTAATTACGGGTTAGGTTATTATTACACAGAGAGAGTATGAACTGAAAATGGATTATTATTTGGGTTTCAAATAAGAATCCTAGTTCGAGGAATTGACTACAAAATGATGAACATGCCGTGCCTGGTTGAGTTGATTTGTTATAAACCTGTTGCAGGGAGCTTTTACAACTCAATGTTTGATTATAATTTTGACTAGGATGAAAACATTGTACTTATGATTTGTTTTGTGATTCTCTCATGTTCAGTATGGTGCTCATTTCTAAGGGATAGCATCAATAAGTTTGATGGTTGAGGAATGATGCATCAGCACCTCACTGAAGCTAGCATACTAGATATGCCGACTACTTTTTGAGTTCTGAGGGTCGTCTTTTTTTCATTCTTAAGTGACATTAATTGCTTGTCTTTTCTTTTTCATTTTTCTGATCCATGCAATTTTTTTTTTTTGCTCAGTTGTATATGTTCTCCATGGTTAAAATAGTTACTTTAAGGGAAGCTTTGTTAACCAGAATACTAGTGGTTGACGTTGTGGGTATTTATCACCATTAGATGCTAAATTTTTATACTTGGGTTTTTCAGCATTGATGATGGTCAGGTTAATGGTGTAGAGGGTGAACTTTCTAAGTCATTATTGGAAAACAACAAATGCTATTTATTGGATTGTGGGGCTGACGTGTTTATTTGGATTGGTCGAGTAACTCAAGTGGAGGATAGGAAAGCTGCTATCCAAGCTGCTGAGGTACAGCTTAGCATTTAAATTCTCATGTTGTTCATTATGTCATTTGCACTGATATCTATATGCTTTTTATACCATTCTGATTCTCATTTATAATGTTGCTCCAGGAATTTGTTGCTAGCCAAAATAGGCCAAAGTCTACCCATATTACCCGGCTTATTCAAGGGTATGAGACACATTCATTCAAGTCCAACTTTGATTCTTGGCCATCAGGGTCGGCACCTTCTGCTCCTGAGGAGGGAAGAGGAAAAGTAGCTGGTAGATTCAATTCCTTACTTGTGAAAAGCATATATTCATTTCCTTACTTGTGAAAGCACGAAAATAGTTTCTGGTTATGATTATTATTTATCAACATGGTTTTGTATTGCTAGCTTTGCTGAAGCAACAAGGTGTTGGTGTCAAGGGAGTGACAAAAGGTGCTCCTGTAAATGAAGAAGTCCCACCTTTGCTTGAAGGTGGTGGAAAAATTGAGGTTTGGGTTGTTAATTTTTTTTTTTAAAATTTTGTGGTCTTTAGCATGTGTTTGATTTATATAAGCTGGCTCAGACTCATATTCCTAGGACTATGAATATACTGTTTTCCAGGTATGGCATATTAATGGCAGTGTCAAGACCCCAGTACCCAAAGAGGACATTGGCAAGTTCTATAGCGGAGATTGCTACATCATTCTTTACACCTACCATTCTAATGATAAGAAAGAAGATTACTACTTGTGCTATTGGATTGGGAAGGATAGCATTGAGGTAATCTACATTGTTGCCACCAGATTTTACAATTATGAAAGAAAAGGAGATATACATACAGACAATAACATACACAAAACTGATGCGTGTCTTTGATTGGTGCCTTTAAAAATGCAGGTCTTTCTTTTATTATTATTCAATTTGTGTGCAAATTTTTTTTTTCAGAAGACCAATATCCAAGCATTTTGGAGGGATATTAGTTTCAGTTGAAAAAGGCATCCAAAAGATAATGGTAGTCTTATGAAACTGGACTTGGGGACTTTCTGTTTTTCCTCTAACAATTTGAGTAAAGAGTTGGGTATTGTTTGATTCGTTTTTTTGAAAAGGTATTAGAGCAGAAGCAAACCTGCTTGCATCTTCAATTGATACTCACTTAATGGATCACAAATGTATCAGTTGCCTTTTATCTGATATAGGTGCGGATCAAAATGCTCTTTTGAAATTTTATGTAATTAACTCCATCAAACTAGTTCAGTTTTCTTTATCTACCGAACTCGCAGAGGTTCAAGGTATCGGCCAAGACCGATATGTCTCGGCCGAGTCGTATCCGTCTCGGCCATGGCTGATACGATAACGATACCCGCAACGAAAAAATCCCGAATCGAACCTAAATCGGTTTCGTCTCAACCAAAATCGGTACAACTCGGGCGAGATAGCGATTCGTCACCGATTCGAACCAATTTGTCACCGATTCGTCAACGATTCGAACTAATTCATTCCAACAGAATCAACTAGGGGCAAACAAGCTTTCAAAACACAGACCAACAGAGGAAAAATGCCAAAAAAAAGGCACGAGAGATGTGATAGAAGATTAACCCTAAATCAATCCATTTTTCCTTTTTCTCCATGATATAAAAAGATGAAGAATTAGAACTTACACAAATGCCTGTACAACATTCAGACCAAAAGCCCTTGTAGTTGTTCTTTCACTTCCTCTTCCTCTTCCTCTTCCTCTTCCTCTTCATCGCAGATGCAAAAGCCGTAGGAGACGGAGTAGCAATAGTGGCAGGCATTGCTACCGAACGATGTAGCAACCCTCTAGAAACCAGATTCAGACTCTTTCTCCCTCTCTCTCTTGCGGTCGCTGGTGTTGCTCGTCGTCCCCCATCGTCCCTGTGCTCTCTCTCTCTCTCTCTTGATCTCGATCGGCGAAGTTTGATAGTTGAAGAGAGAGGCTTTGAGTCAAAGACTCAAAATACGTGAGACTTAGGGCTTTTTTAGACTGAGATCCAAAAATTTATTCCCCCCTCCCCTCTTTTTGTTTTTTCGGTTTGGGTCCAATTTTTTTAATTATATAATTTTTAGTATTTATCATACAATCTAATTAGAACTTAACTTCTTAAGTTTGTTTTTTTATATGTATTGATGATTTAATAATTAAATATACATAATGGAGAAAATACATATAATTTCTAATTAGATACATAATAAATAATTAAATGAAGAATTTCTTTATAAATAGATTTTCATTTTTAAAGCTATTAAGTTAACCATATATATATACTTATATTTTTTTATAATTTTTAAAAATTAAAAATTATATTATATTAACCTTGAATATAGATGATAATAAATATTTTCTGGTAGCATCCTTATTATTCTTTTTTGCAATGATTAATGTGTTAAATAATGTCTTTTAGGGATATGATGCATTGATGATGATGTTTACATTTATTACAATTTTTTCTAATTTTTTTGAGCCTTCTATATAATGTTTTGGGCGTATCGGCCGATACTGCGCCACGACGCCGCGACCGATGTGTCTCAGTGGCCCCTGAGTCAAGGGCCGATACCGCGACCTTGAACCATGGCAGAGCTCCAATAGGGTTTACTAGAGCCGTCTGTATATGCTTTGAAATCGTAGGCTTTTGCTGTTTATCAGTCTCCTTTTTGCCCTTCACTCATTATTGAAGCACCTAACAATTTCCATTGATTTTTTCTTTTCGTTTATTTTTCAAAATTATGTTGATTTACCTCTTCTTTCATGTCCATATGCTGCACATCAAATTGTCAACTGATTTCAGCTTCTGAGTTCCATTTCTTGCTTTTTACAATGTTTTGACAGTTTATGCATTTTTTATTGGTAAATATACTTCCTTGTTTGCCTTTACTTTAAGACTTGAGTTTTAGACCTCAAATCCAAGATTTGTACTGCTATTTCATGAGACATAACTTGGATATGGTTTACTGAGCTGGAATAACATTGGAGCTTTATTTTGCTTGTACCTTTTTCTTTTTGCATATATGTGTAGTTTGAATATTTATGCATCCACCAGGTTGTTCAAGTTTTTTTTTACTATTTTGCTTCCTTTTGTTCTGTTTAATCCTGGGTTGGTTTTTGTGATTTTTTTCTTTATTTTTTTTAATATATCTTTAAACATGATATTTTCCAACTTCAGGAAGATCAAAAGATGGCTGCTCAGTTGGCTACTACAATGTCCAACTCACTGAAGGGCAGGCCCATACTGGTATGATCCTGTTTTGTTGTTTAATAAATAGTGAAAATCAATTTGAAGACTGTGATGTGATATGAGGTTCATGCAGGGTCGCATATTTCAAGGGAAAGAGCCACCACAATTCGTTGCTATCTTTCAGCCTATGGTGGTCCTGAAGGTCCCCCCTCTACACATTTAACTTTGAAATTATACTGCTGTTTGAAGATGTGTAGTTCAAAGGTCTCCATGGTTTGCTTTAAATTTTAATGATGTGATATACTGTGTTAGGGAGGCATAAGCTCTGGATACAAACACTATATTGCAGACAAGGGTTTGAATGATGAGACTTATACGTTTGATTGTGTTGCGCTCATTCGGATATCAGGAACTTCTGTGCATAACAACAAAGCTGTGCAAGTTGATGCGGTATGCTCCTTGATTTATTCGTTGTTTGAATTACTGTAATTAATATTTTGCTAATGCTTTGGAAATTTTCTATATTTTATCATAGGATCTCTATGTTACTTATATATTTTTGATTTACACGACTATTTAGAATTCAGAAATTTTAAGATTTATGGTACTTTTCCTGGACGAGTATGGACTTGACACCTATTCCTGTGGTGCAACATCGCTTTCTTGATGTTATCATAGTGCAATGTTGCATTCTTGATTTGATTATAAATTTTAAACGTGAGAAGAAGTTGATCACCCACCTAATGTTGAAAGCGGCAGAGGTTTTGGTGGAAATTCAGGCAAGCTGCTGCGGATTGTTCTATTATTACAGTACAGTTGTTGTAGTGATCTGGGTTGAGAGGAAAAATGATCTTTATTCAGTAGGCAGTCTCCTTGGAGCAAATGGTACATTTTGTTATGGACTATTGAATTTCTAGGATGTAAATTGATGACTGGGAGAATACCTCTTGGGTTGAGAGGAAAAATGACCTTATTCAGTAGGCAGTCCGCTTGGAGCAAATGGTACATTTTGTTTTGGACTATTGAATTTCTAGGATGTAAATTGATGACTGAGAGAATACCTCAACCTCTGGTTCTTGTATAACCAGTCATATCTTCTGGCATCCTTACTAGATCTATTTATTTTTTAGATGTAGAGTGCTCCTCCATTTGGAGTGTTGGGTAGTTGGAGATTGCAGCCTTTAGAGAACCAAAGGAGGGCTCGTCGTAAGAGGGTGGGCTTTGTCGTAGCAGTGAGGTCACTCTATTGTGGCGTGGGCGACCTGGATTTGAGTACGGAAATTGTCTCTCCGCATGTAAGGGTAAGGCTGCATACATTGAACACCCTCAGACCTAGTAGCTGGAGCCTCGTGAACTAGGTTGCCTTTTTTTGTTTGATATGAAGATTGAGTCTAATTTTCTCTAAAAAAGAATATGTGGAAGAGCTTTGATGATGGACACTCTTTACTTGAATAACCTATTGTATTGAGTCCATCTTTGGGCATTAGTTTTCACGGATTCCAGTGAGACGACTCTTTTGGTGTCTCAAACATTTAAAAGCTTCCGTAGTTACATTTTCTTTTAGCATCTTATCCTGGGTACTCGTTCCTATATGATTTTGTAAGCTAATTGTTGTCAAAGGTTCAGAGAGAGAAACAAAACTCTATCTTTAGTGCAGCAAGCAGTTTTTTGGGCAAGGCTGGGTACTAGGAGGTCAAGTAGTCTTCTAGGCAAGGTTGGGTACTAGGAGGACCTTACGGATAGCTTGACGTTCTTAGAGAGTTTGTTGACCTCTATTTCACTGCGAAATGCATCTCATCAAAGTCCTTTTCACCTTCATTTCACACCGAGTATTTTGCAATTTCTTTGTCAAGAGTAGTTTTACTAATAACCTTTTTTGGCTTTCTACTGTCCTCCCTGACTTACGTTTGGAGATCTTGATGTGACATAATCGACATATTGGGACTTTATATAATTGGAACTATATACATATGAAATTAGAGCAATGGCATGTCAGTTCTTTGGCTTTATTTGTTTAGTAAATCTACCTTTGTGGTCAAAGCCCAAGGATCTATAAAGTAGCTCATACTCGACAAAGACTTCTAGAATTCAAGCAGAATAATCGAGAATCCCATCATCTTTAAGGGGCCAACCAACTGACCAGCTTGGAAACTGAGGGTCCATGTTACAAAACATTTCTTTAACCAAGAATCCCATTATTGATTGAGAAGAGTTACAATTTGGAGGGAGGCGGATTTCGACCCAACCTTTTGAGAATTTGCACTATTTCTGTTTCGATTAACAATCACTCACTTATAGTCAATGAAGCATGGATACTTGTCGGAGGGGTGCTGTGACAGTGTTAGACACGTGTCCGACACAAACACGCATCAGACATGGTTAGAAGTATCCTGAATAGTAAATTTATTTTTTCTTCCTGGTCGGACATGGCCATGATGCAACCAATTTTTTTTTTTAATCTCATAACTGTTAACTATTAAAAAGGGTGTCAGATTTCTTTATTTGAGTTTTGTGTTTTTTGTTATGTAACTTGTGGACTATGAATGTTATTGGATATAATGATGTTTGATGAAAATAATTGATATTTGTTTTGATCTATTTTAATTTTAATCAAAAATTAACATTTGCTAGATCTTATTATTGATATTGTTATAAATGTTTTGTTTTTAATATATTGCAATTTTATTATTATCTTAAAAATATATAATATTATTTTAATTAGCCACATCTTTGCTGTACCCGTGTCCTATATTTTTCGAATTTTGTCGTATCTTCATGACCGTGTTTGTATCAGTATCCGTGCTTCCTAGCTTACAGTTATACTGCGGAATCGGGTCAACCACCCTTATTATAAAGGGACTATATGAGTGTGGATAGAAATCTCATCCACCTACTTTTTTTGTCTTCCATATGTGATGCAGGAGGCCTGGGCATTGGGTAAACTTTCGAAATTAGATTTGTTAGTTATGGGATGCTGCTCCTTTCCTCTAAGGTTAAGGAAGCAGGGCACCTGTAAATGCTGCTTAGTCAAGAACCTGTTGGATGATTTAGTATCACATTTTAGCATGTTGTTGGGAATATTTCTCTTTATTACAATACCAAGCAACTGATGTGGTGATCAGGCTGTCTTGATAGAAATGAATAGCAATTTGCATGGTTCTGTATCTCATGTTATCTGGAATTCTGTTGCATACTTGAGTAATTTTCTTTGCAATTTTTACAACATTTATCTGCCTATAATTGTTTTGATTCAGGTGGGGACCTCATTGAATTCAAGCGAGTGTTTCCTTCTGCAATCTGGCTCGTCAATATTTAGTTGGCATGGAAATCAGTGTACCTTTGAGCAGCAGCAGTTAGCTGCAAAAGTTGCCGAGTTTTTGAAGGTATGCTCTTTGCAGAAAGTTCTCTTCATGTATTTATTTTACTTTGAGAAATGATGTGTCCACCAAAACTTTTACCAAGTTTTTGAATCCCAAATGATGTGTCACATTGATAGCCATTGAATAGTTAGTGAGAGTTTGTGGGACCTACTGATTCTATGGTTTATATTGATTTGGGATTCAAAATTTGGTGGATGTAGCATATTTGTTTTACTTTTCATTTGTATTGGCCCTAAGAAGTATGACATGGCATGAAGGTCTGAACGTATTTTAGATGTTTTTCTTTCTTATTGCTTCCATGACTTGGAAATTTGCATTAACTAAGTTAAAATGTTCGTTATGTAAGTTTATGAGATCCCAAAACCTATTTTTCTTTTTTTATATTCTTAATTTAGCTGCATTGAAAGCTTTTTTTTCTTGAAAGAATGTTGATCGAGAAGTATTCTGTAAGCTCTTACAGAAAATTTTATACTGAAATCATTTTTTTTTCAATTTCTTGGAAATTTCTTTTGTTTTTTTATGGGAAAAGTTAAAAGAGACGTGTATTTTAATCATATAGTTTTTCCCTCATGAAGGTTTATACGTTATTGATGGAAAACTTTCGAAAATGTCATGCCCTGGCAAAGGAGATTTAGGCAACGGGTTATACTGTGAAACAGCATTGATTGAGTTGTGTGAACACAGACATGGGTGGCTCAGTTTAACATCGATGTTATATTAGAGACTTTACATGAGGTTTTCTGACCATCATGCCTGTCACCATGACTTTTCACATTTGGAAGTGCTTAGCAATGAAAACTGGAAAAACGCTACAAACAGCTTCACGACCAAATTGCGCAACACTTGCATTTACTTGTTAGTATTAATAAGCAAAGGAGATGAGTACATACTGCCCAATGCCGAACTGGATTGTTATGCATGTGACCATATTTCATGTAGACAAGTGGTTTTTGCTTGTACAATCACTAGTCAGTTCTGCATTTTATGGTAAATGACAGCTTTGGATGAATGGATAGAGGGGAGTTAATTTGGTGGTGCTCAGTGGGCTTCTTGATATTTTGGAGTCTAAGCATGTGGTTAGCCCTCTTTCCGAGTGTTTTGAAATGTATTGTTTGGATAAAGGATGAGAAAAACAGGCTTAGAGGTTGTTAATCATACTCATTTGTCTGGAAGATTATTAATTTGTGAAGGTATTAATTCCATGTGAACTACAAATTCAGCTGCAGATTAGGCTTTTGAGGAATATTGTCATCTATTTGAACTATTAAAGTTTGATTTGAGTCTATTCCTTGCTGTAGTCTTCATCAAATCAATTTTCCGGCGGGCTGACTTGAGCACTTCCATTGAACTGCAATGTGCCTATTAGATACATGAGTCAAATATTATGATGCTTGGATCACTAGAAACTGACATGAGTGACGATCAACAAAATGTCCACCCAAAAGGCAGATCCTGATGTTACTGAACAAAATATGCCATAGAGGTCTTTTCATTCCAACTGTTCATCCAAATATTTTGGTCCGATTATTCTTTTCATTGGCTTAAATTAAGTGGCACACTAAGGTGTCAATATCATCTGCACACTAAGGTGTCAATATCATCTGCAGATACGAAGTGTCTTATAGGGTGGTCATTAAAAATTTGGGATGCAATTTAAGTGTATACATAGGCTTAGTGCGACATGTTATGAGGTGAGAATAGGAGTTTTTCTTTCTTGTTCTACTTCTTTTCATCATTTGCGCTGCAGCGCTTGTGTTTTTAGGTTAAAATTTTGTAACCAGCATCTCTGATTATTAGTTGATGTGATTCAGAAAATTTGTTTTTACCATTTTTCTGTTTTCTCCTTTTTTGATGAGTTTTTTCCTACAAAATACTCCACTTTTGAGCATATTGGACATGCATTGCTTGGAAAAAGCTTAAACATGGACAAGATCCTCAGCTTGTACCGACTGTCACATAACTTCCAGTAATTCTAAGTTGACTTTATGGAGTTCAGTAGATCCATATCATCTTATTTGCTGATGTGAATTTTACCTGTGGAAACATTTTTTTTCTTTGTTCATCTAACCTGCACGCGTGTGTATCTTGTTGCACTATGTGAACATTTTATATCTAGACCTATGTTGGTTTGAATTGACTGATTTATATTTTCTACTCCGTTTCATTGAGTTTTGTGCTCTTTCAACTTCTCCAATTTTGAGAAACGAGTAGAAATTTTAACTTTTCTGGGTTGTAGTCTTGCTCTTCCTTAATTCACGATTTGTGAATTGAGTAACCAAATGGACGTGTTTTCACGATGAGATATGTGCTCTACTACATAGACATGTACGTGACTTTATTAATGGCTTGGGAATGCATAGTCTTGATGTGCTATTCTCTTGATTTTTGGGGACTTGTAGGTTAAAATATTTCCTACCATCTGACAAATTTCATTTGAATTGCAAATACAGCCTGGAGTAGCTGTGAAACACACTAAAGAAGGAACTGAGAGCTCAGCTTTTTGGTTTGCAATTGGAGGAAAACAAAGTTACACTAGCAAAAATTTAGCTCAGGAGGTTGTCAGAGACCCTCACTTGTTCACATTCTCATCGAACAAAGGTTGCATTTTGTTATTTATAATATAGTCATTTGGAGTTCTCTTTTTTGCCCAAGTTTTTTTTAGCATACATGACTGATATCTGGACAAACAAATTTTTTATTATGCTGATTATCACCTCCAAGTCTAACTTCTTTTCTAATGGTTATTCCTGCTGCCATGTGGATCCCCAGGAAAGTTTGAGGTGAGTCTCAGTATTCAGATTTGATTAAATGGCTCACATTCTTATTCATCTATTATTAAATCTTCAACATATGGTTAAATTGGCAGGTTGAAGAAGTTTACAATTTTTCTCAAGATGACCTGTTGACTGAGGATATCTTAATACTAGACACGCATGCTGAGATCTTTGTTTGGGTAGGTCAGTCTGTGGATCCCAAAGAAAAACAAACTGCTTTTGAAATCGGCCAGGTACTGCCCAAGTTCTTTGTGGTTTTTGAGAGTACGCATTCAATTGTCTACTTCTTTAATCATTGAAGGTCATTACAGAAATACATAGAGATGGCTGCATCTTTAGAGGGGTTGCCTCCAAATGTACCACTGTACAAAGTCACAGAAGGAAATGAGCCTTGCTTCTTCACAACATTTTTTTCCTGGGATCCCGCAAAAGCCATTGTATGTGCTGCTTTCACAGAAATTATCTTGTTTTTACGTTTTGAGTGGTTCATATTACATGCATATTCTTTGGCCCAATATGGTTGTGAATTTGTATGTTCGGTGAGCATGCATAGTTGGAGATGAAACTCGAAAAATGGTATTGGGTTCAAGAGATAAGGAAGTTGCATTGAGAGAGTGTGCACGTTTGTTTAATCCTAATAGTTGATTACAAAAAGGAACATGCCATTGCGCAAGTGCAGAATGTGGCAACTCAAGATCTCAAGCAGAAGCAGAAGGGAGTGCAGCGGAAGTCAAAGGTGACGGGAACATGCCAGAGAGGTAGGGGCGATGCCAGAAATTCAAAACTTGGTGGCCATCAAGGATGGAACAACATATTATATTTGGTTCAAAGGGATCACATTAAAAACATCCATGTTTAGGGTGGGGCCGACTTTCATAATATCTTGAAAAATTGCACAAGGTTAAAGGACAATTCTGAAACTTACGATGCGAGGCATGTGCGCCTTGGTCCTAAGGTAACCTCGCACTAACAACGAGACACATAAGGACGATTATGAGAAGTACAAAGACGTAAGGTAGAATAATCATTGGTTATGTTTACTACATAGGACCAATGATCAAAATTTTGTTTCACCGCATAGTTTTAGTCAGCTCGGAAACGGAAATAATTTGAAAACATTTCAAAAACAGAATGAAAATGGAGAAAAAATTTTAAAATTTATTTCAAAAACATTGGTTAAAACACTTTAAAACATCCGAAATATTTCGAAGCATATGAATTTTGATATTCAACCGTTGATTTGAAACATAAATGTTTCAATCGTTTTGGAGGAAACGAAACGAAATTTCCATCCTTTCAATAGGGTAGAATATTGGAAGCGACTAGAATATTAAAAAAATAAAAGGCTTATTAACATGAAAGTGAGAAGTCATTGACCAAAATGCCAAACCCTCCAGATTGATGGAACAAAGTCAAGTTTGGGTCGTTATACTTATTAGGTAATATATCAGTCACACTTTCCGGCCAACATCCACCATGAGCCAGGGTTCAAAATTTCGTTTTAGTAGATTTTCTCGGTCACTTAAGCAACGAAAACGTTTCTAAAATGTTTCAAAGAAATAATGGAAATGAGTAAAAAATTTCGTCAATACAAACATTGGTCAATGGTCAATATATTGAATCATCTTGAAATACCTCCACACATTTAGAAACATTAGTGAAAACATGCCGAAACACTTTAAAATATTTGGAAACACCTTGAAGGCATTTGAATTTTTAGTTCTCCTCGGAAACAAGAACATTTTGGCCATTTCAATATGAAATTTTGATCCTTGCCATGACCCACTTTATCGACACTAGCCCAAAAATGTGGCTCTTTCAACGAATTCTTCTTGTAATTTTAATTTGGTATACTCATTGCTTCGCCCACAACTTAAAAGCATGGCAAGGGGTCTGGGACCTTATACTTGGATTGTATCATAAAGTGATAATAAAATAGTGGTAGTGCAATTTGGTAGATCAGTGCTTTTTAAAATAAGATTAGCTGTCATTATATGTTGGGACAAAAGAATGTAAAGGGAATAAATTGCAACAACAATGGTATGTTTCTTTGGGAAAACTGAAGTCTAGAAACTAGATTAAGTTGTGATTGAAAGAGTAAAGCATAAACATGAGTATAGTGTAAACACGTAGCATGATGTTGAACTGTTTTTCCCAAGAAAACCAGAGGTAACATAATTCCTGCCTTCCTGAACATGCTTCTTAAGATTCTTCCTCTTTGACATTGGCAACCAACCTGTTAAAAATGACTCTTTTTAAAGGGAAGACAATTATTACAATACCTCAGCCTTTTCACCGTTGTTTGAAGCATGGAGTTTACACATGTTTATTTTTTAGGTGCTCACTTAATTTATAAAGCACGGGCTCTTTAGGATGAAGTGTGTTCATATACTTGTGGAACATACCTAGAAATGTGTTGGACATTGCTTATACGTTTCCAATTTTTGTAAGAAGAAACTTAGTAAAATATGCTTGGCAAAAATAAGTCAAGCGTTCAACAAACACCTTTGTTTTCTCAAGAATAGAAGAAGAATGTAGTTGTAATGAAAGAGATATGATAGAGTAGTTTTTAGTGGTAGAGCTAGAGCATCTTTGAGTTATGCAATTACATCATGGTTATATGCATTTGCATATCACCTGCTCACCTTGGAAAATAGCCACATATCTCTCATAGGGTTGGTGGCCTAATGTGCACAATTACTCATCCATATTAGTGAGATTGATGATGTGGCATGCAAATACAAAATTTCCCACAAAAATGAACATAGCAAGACAACAAAAACACCCTTATGACCTATCTACACAAACCTGTTTATCTTTTTATCATCTCTCTCATCTTATATTGAATGGGCAAATAGATCCCTACAAATAAAGAGGGTTGTCAGAGTTAAGTATCCTTAATTCAAGTAAAGATCAGATGGTGAGATCTTTAGATATTGCATACAGATTCCAAGAGGAATTGGGGCCACTTTGTTGGTTCCATCGGTGAAACCTTCAACGTCATTGGCGTCCAAAGTATTGTTGTCAAATCGCGTATCGGATTGCACATCGTTTCTCAAAAATAGTGTATGGTATCGTGTATCGTAAGATATGCGTAATTTTAATTTTTAAATAATTATTAATAAAATATATATATATATATATCTTTGTAAAAAAGTCATAGACTCATAATAATATAGTATTTCATTAATATTTCACCAACTATTCAAGTTTCCAACATAGTTCAGTAATATCAAAATGCAAAGATCTCTAATTCAAACTTCTAACATTAACTGCTTGAACAAGTTTAATATTAATCATAATTTTTGAATTCAATTGAATAACATTAACAATAGACTTTATTTTATTTTTTTAAACCATAACCATTGAAACGACATTGTTTCACTAGCTAGTGATTTAAAAATAAGTCATGTGATAAAACAATGTCATTTCAGCCCAAAAAAAAAAAAAAAAAAAAAAAAAACAGAATTGTCATGTATCGTACGTATTAGACGTATCGTATCGTACATTGTACGATACGGTACAAAAACGATATAGAAACACGATATGTATCATTTTTCAGGTGTATTGTGACGTATCGTACGATACTAATAACTGTGGTCCAAAGTATTTACCATGCACACAAGCTCACTTCCATGGCTCTCATTTTTCCATACACCCCAATGTTCTAAGAAGCACAGACATGGACACAGACACGGACACGATATGAATTAGTGTTAGAGACCTAAGATTGAGTAGCTAACAATGGATTTCTTGGTAAAATATTGTCATTGTAAGTATTAGTGTTAGAGTTGCCTAAGTTATAATAAGAGGTCAACGTTCAACTAAATAGTTGTTTCTGGTAAAAAAAATAAGTAGCGTCGTTGTCTCTGTAGTTCGACCCATGGAGTTACATGTTTCGTCATCATAAATCATAATAGAAGTGGCTACTCTCTGTCGAATGTCATTTTGTGGGCCACCTTTGTCACTTTCTATTATATAAAATTATGTATACCTATTTATCCGGAAAGACAATCAATTAATATTTATTCTATATTTGTGATAGTTGGCAATATCATAAGAAAGCATAAATAATTATACAACCATACATACAAACTGAATTAATATTGACTTTATATATGTGATAAGTATTCCTAAGAGAAACGTAAACCAAAACAGGGTTCTAATTACGGGTTTTTAATAGTAAAAGTTGATGGTAGCATATTTTTATATTATGAAAAATTGGAAACTGTCACAAATGAAATATAAGTTTAAAGATATCAAAATAAGGGATAAAAGTACAAAAGAGAGTTACGGGTTTGGGGCGAGGATTATATTTTGGGGTTTACTAGGTTGTCAGTTTATTTGGGATTAGGCTACAAGTTGGAGTAAACTCAACCCGTTTAGGTCATATCAGTATCCCTAGTTTTGATTACTGGAAATTCCATAAATGGAGATCTCTGGACTGGACTTTTCGCATGCAACTCGAGGTGAAAGGATATGGTGATCGGTTTGGCTTGATTAGGGGTTGATGTGATAAAGTTTTAGATCTAGAAAAAGATTGTTCTGAGGCTGGGAATACTAACTTGTAAACAATTGTCTTGGATTTTCTTGTCAATCTTAAGTCTCAGAGATTTAATATAGGCAAAAGAAAGGACTAGGCTTTGCAAAAAAAGGTTTTTTGGTGTCAAAGTAGGTGGTTAATAAGGTCTGTTTGTTTTGTTATAGGAGGAATAAAAAGAATTTAGGAATTCCACAATAGAATTCCCTTCAAACCAATCCCCAAGGGAGGATTGCTTTGAACACCAAAGAAAGCTTGAAAAACTTCACATAAATTTGCAATGCCATTTTTCATTGAATTATAGAGACTATAAATTCATTTATCGATGGATTTTCCCCACTTTTACAAAATTATGATTCAAAACTCAAGAACTCTTGACTGGTTGACTTTAAGACTACTCTAAAATATGTGTTGAAACTCAAATAATTGAATATTAGAGTTTAGGGAGACAATGAGAAGAAAAGAGAAGAAAGAGATTATGAAATAATGTTGTGTGGAGGATATATTGCCCTACACCCTCTTACTTGTATTAAACTAATATTATGGATAATTACAATATTATCCTACACTTCTAATAATAAAATATAAAAACTCTAACAATATATAGGACTCCAAATGGACCCCACGTTAGAGGACTTAACATGAAATATGACCTAGAGGATTAGGATTCCTTGAAACCAAATAACAACACATAACATAGTTCCAGTGGATAGTAACTTACAATTAACATGATGGTGACTTGCATTTTCCCAAAAAAATGGTTATACGAGCTCCAAGAAGCACCATGCAAATTATTTGAACTCTCCTTATTATTGTTCGCATCATTACATTTTATTGTCTCATATTAGTTCGATGATTAAATTTTTTTAGTGTGTTAAACTCAGTATGTTTTGTAATTTTCTGTGCGTAGGCTCATGGAAATTCATTTCAAAAAAAGGTTATGCTTCTTTTCGGGGCAGGTCATGCTATGGAGGTAAGTGATTGATTTACTTGTATCAAGATAAAATGGTTTATTTTATCTTTTGACCAATTGTGTTACAAGGTATTCCCGTTTCCCATGAATCACTTGGCCTCATTTATCTCTCATGTTTCTCTTTTTTCCGTTTATTTTTTTTCTTGTTAGTTGAAACGGTGGAAACATAAATGTTTCCAAGGATGCCGAGATGAATCAGTGATAAAATCGAAATTTTTATTCTTCGTAGTGATTCATAATTTTTCGAGGTGTTTTGTAATGTTTCGAAATATTTTAGCCTCTTTACACCATTGTTTCGAAATATTTCATGGTATTTTCAGATGTTTTGGTATATTTTGACCAATGTTTTAAAAAAATAATTCTCAAATTTTTATTCGTTTTCATCATGTTTCCAAAATGGGATGAATCGAAACAATACAGCGAAACGAAATTTTGATTCTTGATTGGGGGTGGGCTAAGCAAGCTCAATTATGCATTCTTGCATCAGCCATCAGTCAACCATGTCTGCTAGTATTTTATTATTGTACGCATGGTTGACTGATGGCCCATTAATGATTATGTTGATTTCCTAAGGGGTGAAAGGATATTGTGGAATGCAAAAAACGAATAAAGAATAAGAATAATTATTTCATATTCCAAGTTCTTGTCCTCCGTTTTATTTTTCTTCCTGCATTTGATATAACATATTTAGCATCAATTCACTAATTTGGGAAGTTTACTTTTTATCTTTTTTGGATATAAGATTTTTCTTTGGGGTTGTAATGTTTGCATTTGGTGAAATTCTTGTGTTTTTATAATATTACAAATGAAAAAGAAGAAGCACTTTTGAAAGATCTTTCAATAGTGATTTTGTGTGTGCCTAGTAGGTACAAAGGAATATATAGAGGTATAATATGTGACTATCATACTTGTGTACATATAAATACGTATACTTATATACACTCATAGATACATGTGCGTATATGTGTCATGTGTAGTGTAGATGTTGTCATACTTACCGGATAGGAGCAAATCTGGACCCAAAAAAAAGAAGTAATTTTTCCCCCTCCCGAAGCAAATTTGTTAGTTAATTATTTAGCACAAGAAAATCCATTTGTTGAGCTTTTTTGCTTACAAAAAGCAAAAGCTAGGAGTGAAGAAAGCAAGAGGATTGTATCTTTGTAATAATGACCATTATAAAATATTGCATAAGAGTCAAGTAAGAAGGATAATCATTACATTGGATCACGTGATTACCAAATAACAATGAAAATTGTAAGAAAAACATGTGTATGTTTATGTGCATGACTCAGAGAAAAAAAAAGGGGGGGGGGGGGGGGGGGAGTGGACAACAAATGGTAATGGGAATCAATGCTATACATGCGAAAGGTTGGACGGGGCATGCTGAAGATTTCTTTGCAAATGTGTTTGAACTGCAGATCTTTGTGGTAATTTTTTCCTTGCAAAGTCATGAGAACCAGTTTTGCTCTAGCTTACTGATCTAGTTTGGTTCTTATTTTGATATCATTAGTTGGGCCCTAGGTGTGGTGACAGGAGGTGCTAGGATTCGTTCTTCTTTTGTTTTGCTTTGCTTTTTTGGGGGGATTTTGATTGGATGTGCTTTGTAGACGAAGTGCTTATTATCATGATTCTAGTGACATGATATGGTACTATGCTATTATGGGGTTTGTATTGTGAATTCCTCGTGTGCACATTTTCTGGTGCATTTTAATTATTATGCTCATTCTTGTCCATCCACTACATTCAAACTTTTCCATTTCATTTTTTGACTGATTTGATGGGGCTCGAATACAAGTGCCCACTCATCAGAATTCACTCATATTGACCACTAGACCAGGCACCAGTTTCAACATATGCTATGTTCAATGATTTAAAGGGTTATATGGGAGGAAAATATTTTTATGCATTTTAAAATCATTATGCTTGCCTATAAAAGTGAGATGATTGTTGAATGCTAGAAAATGGTTCTTCTAGTTTGCATGTGCCTTCTTCCTCGTAATTTTGCTTTAAATAATGGATCAGTTTGTCTAATATGATACTTCTGTGAGTCAGGACAAGTCCAATGGTACAAATCAAGGAGGACCGACTCAGAGAGCTTCAGCCTTAGCTGCATTAAACTCTGCATTTACTTCACCTTCTGGGGCAAAACCTGCTGCTGCATGGAGACCATCAGGGAGAGGTCAGGGATCACAGAGGGCTGCAGCAGTAGCAGCTTTATCATCAGTTCTTACTGCTGAAAAGAAGTCGCCTGAAGCCTCTCCTGCCCGATCTAGTAGAAGTCCACCAGCTGAAGCTAGCCATCCTGGTATTCCAACAGTGCTCATCCTATTTATTTGCTGTCAGTTTCGTTACTTGTGCTGTTGTGCAGGTTCCATTATGTTTGATTGTTGGTAGTATCTCTAATATTCTTCATTGCAGCATCTTTGAATCTCAATTCCTTACAGCATCCCTTCAATATATTCCATTCTTTTGGCTTGGTTTTCTTCATTTATTGAACATGTGGGCTAAATCACCATGTTATTATTAGTTAACTTGTAGTTTATTTGAATGATGATACATACATGCAAAGGGAGTAGGGGAGAAATGGCTGCAAATGACGGCATAAAGAAAATAAGAAGAAACTACTTGGAAACATCTGTCTTTGGTTTAGAAGTTCCAGTCCTACAGAATAGAATATACTTGACGCCATTAATTGCCTCTGGCCTCTAGAAATAAATATTGATTTGAAGTTTCCCTCAAGAAGTAGCAAATTTTGCCCTGGAGGAAATCACTGCTAATGAGAAGGCCTGATAGATGTGTGGGACTTGTAGGCTTGACAGTTATTGCATATTTCTATTCTTCTGTTGCAAGTAAATCTAATCTTGTTATTCTTCTAGTGTTGGTCTTGAAATTTGAATATTCTGACATTTTAGTATTTGCTTGTACAGTTTCTGAGGCTGTGGATTCTAATGAATCTTCAGAAGTTAAGGATACTGAAATAGTTGAGCCTGTGTCGGAGACAAACGGTGATGAGTCAGAGCCCAATCCAGGGGCAGAGCACAATGAGGATGGTAGTGAAAGTAGTCAAAGCACGTTTAGTTATGAACAGCTGAAGGCTAAATCTGATAGCCCAGTGACTGGAATTGATTTTAAACGAAGAGAGGTTTGTCACATTAAGATTGTTGTTAGATTGAAATGCTTTGTTTGGCTTTTAATTCCAATTTTCACCGACTGATTTTTCAGGCTTATCTCTCTGATGAGGAATTCCTGGCTGTACTGGGGATGACAAAAGAAGCATTCTATAAGTTGCCAAAATGGAAACAAGATGTCCACAAGAAGAAAGTTGATCTCTTCTAGAAACTGAATTTGCCCATATTTGAGTGATTCTACTTCTTTTGCCTCTTTACTTGCAATTCATCGTTTGTCTTGACTCTTTCTATCAGAGTAGCGTACTCTTTATTTGTTCACCATGCCTGGATAGCCATATCTTGCATTTTGGTGTCTGCCACATGATGACCCTAGCTATAGTTACTATCAGTTTTGATTATTTGGTGCCAGCCTGAAGAGTGTTTTTCCCCCCCTCTTTCACTGCTGTTGTTTGTTATGATCACAAGATTGTAGTTTGAAGCCAGCAGGAAGTTCAAATTCTTTGATTTGGTCAGTAAGTATCTCGGTTTGTGGCTATTGGAGTTCTTTTTTCTTTTTTGTCATTTATTTGTTGAAGGGTGTATATGTATTGCGTTGGTACTCAATTTCAATATAAAGAAATTCAGCTGATGTTTTGTCATTCAAATGCTTTGAAGCTATAATATTAGATGGATAATACGCATCCGATGTCCCCAAACTTTGTCAATCCCCTCCAGAGTCACAATGTCAGTCGAAATGTTTGTTGCACAGTTTGAATTGGTCATTGCTGCCTACATGTTGATGATAGCTAATCAATTTTCACCCTTTGTTTATAGTTTGGTAGTTTTTGTTTGCTGTGATGGTACTTATCTGGGCTGCCAAGAATTAGAACGCTGGCGCGAGTGTGATTATAAATCTTGTTAAGAAAGATTATATACAAATACATATATTGCAGACATTCATAGTAACTCCAGTCTTATTGTACCTTGTGATAGCCTATATGAGAATTTAATGTTGGCTTTAGCATTCAATATCTTTGCACCTTTTGCTGTAAACCATAGTCTTGCTGTAGTGAAAATAGCTTCTGTAGCTCTTGGAGGATTCACTTGCATTGCAAAGTAAGAATGGACTTCTTTAAATGCACCTAATATTTGTTAAACAACTATCTACTCCAAAAATTTAAGCTATTAGAGAGGGTGTAACTTAAGTATTCATATTTCAACAAACTCTCTCTCTTACAAGTTAGATTTTGTACTTGGCACATGAATTTTTTTTAATAATTAGGGTGACAATGAGATCCAAACACAGGTCTTTCTGCTTTGAAATCATATTAAACAACTATTTATTCCAAAAATTTAAGTTATTGGAGAGGATGTAACTTTAATATTTACATTTCAACAATATCATGTTGTGGTGTGAAGGGTCCTCGGGCGAGGATGAAGCTATGTAGGCCCCAAATCTCGAAAGTTAAAAATTTTATTATTGAGTTTTATGTAAATTCCCGCTTTTTTTCCCTGTAATAATATTTTGAATGAACTTTTTATCTTATTTGGCCCTCTGGTGAAAAGTTTCTGGCTCCATTAACACCTCTGGGTGCAAGTAAAACGCGTACTCGGTCATCGTTGCAAAATATAAATTGACCATAAAATCAAAACATATAATTCTCAAAATTTTGTTAAAGAAGGAGAGAGAAGGATATGTGATATGTAACCTATTTGAAGCAACTCGGGTCTAGTCACACTTATTTACCAAAAGACTTTAGAAAAAAAATGATCAAATTAAGGTTGTTTTCTAATTTGAAAGAGCCTTGGTAAACCAAAATCAAGCCAAACTTAAGGTGTTTAGATCGTTTAACAATTCTACCTATAATTTTTAAATACCAAAAGTGCATTTTATTTTCAATTTTTTGACAATAAGAATATACATGGCAAACAAATATCAAGAGAGAAAAGCTAGCACCACAAAAGCACACCTAACCACATGCTCACAACTAGTTAAAACCTAACAAAATAGCTTACCCACAAAACACTACAGCACAACATAAACAAAAAGCAATACAAAATGAACATGAGCAACATGTTAGGCACACACTGTTTTCTCCTGTACGTGAAATGGGTATAATTTGTGAAGCAAATCCGTAACAAATAAGTCACAATATATAATAACTAGTTATTGCCTGTGTCTGAAGGCATAGAGTAATAAAAAATGGTAAATAATAAATATATTTTTATTCATATCCAAAATCAAATCACAAACATAGATAAGAGATAAAGGAATTTAAACATCAGTTTGTAGTGGGGGTGAGACGTGGTGGGCGGCAGTGGTGGTGGTAAGAGACGGTGATGGTTGTGGTGGGTGGCAATGACCGTGGTGGCGGCGGCGGTGATGGTGGTGGTGGGGGGGGTGGGGGGGGGGGGGGTGGTGGTGGTGGCGGTGACGATGATGGTGGTGGTGGTGGTAGTGGCGGCGACGGCGACAGTGGTGGCGGCGACGGCAGTGGTGAGGCGGTTTCAAACATTATTTTTTTTTAAAGTATTTATGAGAAATAATTTCTAGAAGTACTTTAAAAAAATCACTCCAAGCACACCCTTAGGACCCTATTTTTCCTATTAAATTTAGGGTGTTAATATTAACCAATAGATTAGCTTTAAAGAAAATTTTAAAGTGATCTCAACTGCGAATAGTAAAAGTCATTTTGTTTATCTTTTGAGATTTGAATTGTAAGCTATTTTATTATATAGATTTTATCATCATGCTAAGGCTGGCACTCTCGAACCCAAAAAGATTTAAAGGGTCAATTCTAAAATAATGCATGTAAGAAAGGCATTTTCAAAACGCCATGAACTTCAAATGATTTACCAAACACTTAATAGGAAAATTGACGAAGTGGCGAAAAATAAGAATTATTTTACTATCCTACAATGATTTTCAAACGTATTTTCCCTAAATACCTTAATTTCTGCGTTATTTTTTACCCTATTGTTGTGCGTATGGAAGTGTGGTTTCAATTCATACTTTTCAATATAAAAGCGTGTTTAACATGCTTTGAATAGAAAAACGTAAAACCAATTTTTGCAAAACATGATTTTACATTTATAAACTTAAGTTGAAATCACGTTTTTGTACAAATTGCGATAAATTAAAAAATAAGTTTGAAATTACAGTATTTAAGAAAAAAAAAGGTTTTTAAAAGACACAATCACAAAGAAATTGATTTTGAAAATTAGAGTTTATATTAGAAGTAAGGCATGGCAAACAAAAGCCGATGACCCAACTCAGACATGAGTTGATTGCAATACCTTTCACCTAACCATGACTTTGTTGGTATTTTATATAATGCATGCTTTGTAAGATAAACCATAACTTTTTTTTTTTTGGTTTAATAGATGTGTTCGGGCAGTTTACGCGTACCTCGACTAATCATCTCCTCGGTCCACTCAAAGACAGGTCATCCACATTGAGATTAGGGTATTCATGAGGAACAAATCTTTCATGGTCTGACATCAAAAAATTGTCAAAATTCGAACTCAAAATATCTGAATTAACAACTGTTACCACTTGAGCTATCCCGTAATATTATAAACCATAACTTCATCCATATAGTGAATGTCATTTAGAGCTCATGTGGGGAAGGAGGCTTTGGATTTTGCACTCTTTTAAGTGGCATCCCAACCATTCCATTCATAATCACTTATCCAAAGCAACAACCCACTTGTAATAATTATATGAGGTATTCAATCAATATTATAGAAAACCCCACCATTATTTTAGGTTATTTTCATTAAAGCTCTCCTTATTTTGTTAATTGGAAATCCCTCTTTCATCCTTTTTGGCCGGTGACATGCTGTCTTTGGGGTCCAATGCTTTGTATCATTGGCTGGTAAAAAGCTCGATTAGGCATTGTTTAATGTCCATTTGGGCCAGCTCGTCAATCAGTAAACCACCTAACGTCCTGGCCCATGGATAGAAGCTTGACTTGTGGGCCGGGACGATGTCAAACCTAATGTTGGGAGAAGAAGAAGAAAGTGAAAAAAGAGAAGAAAAAAAAAACTAAAAATTGATTCATATTTGCTGTGGACGGTGGTACAAGTAATTTGTTTCACATGACAAGATACAAAGCACCCTGTGTACAAGTTTGATCTTATAGTGGTAGGTAGGTGATAGTGATATAGTCACACACACACACATATAAATGTTATCCCATGTGAATCAAAGAATCCTACCTAAGTTCATAAGCTACCCGTGAGGATATGCCATCTATGCTTCAAATCATACACAAAGTATAAAGACTATTGAGTGGACAAGGCAACTGCACATGACCTATCTCACTTCATTCTGAAATTCTTTCTCTGGTGAGCCTAACAATTTTCAAAACGACCCTTCAATTCAATACAAAATGCAAAAAAAGTTGTTAGATATAGTTTATTCGTAATGGGTTCGAGTTATTATAAGTTTTATCGGTCTGACTTGTTTAATAAATAAAAAATCGACTATATGGGATACAAACTCAACTATTATACGATTATGCATTATTCGAAACACAAAAAACATGAATCAATATCATGATATGAAGACACATCTAAGTACGTCATGTTTTGAAGTTTTAAGGTAATTTGTAAAGATTTAACAATCACGAAAAACCACGTATCTACAAAACGATAATCCTATCACGTCAATTAAATTTAAAAAACTTCCTGCCTTTCCGTATGGAGCAAAGCAATTGAACTTTGATATTCCTCTTGTAAAATTATTATTATTATTATTATTATTATTATACCACTTAATCCTCTAGAAGTAGTATTCGATAATTAGTCCCTTCCATGAACTATCTCTTTTCATCACTTGATGAGGTCTTTCACAAGCTTGAGTTGCAAAAATTGTGTTGATTAAATGATTGATATTTTTTTTTTCACGAACGGTGAATCATCCTAATTACGTATATTTGGGCGTCGCTCTAATAGAAACTACACATATATATAATCATTTATAAACCATACACACGAGGAGCTAAATATTTTAGATGCTCGGCTATTTAATGTACCAAAAAGTTGCATTTGTAAAGAAATAGTTGAGTTTTTTTTTTTTATCACCCCCTAGATGTGTCCCAATTACACATGTTCTCTGCACTTGTGATTGTTTATATAAACTCAGAAATGTGTAGAATCATATGTAAACTATATACATCAAGTAAACTAGGACATCTCTTATGAAATTCAAACTTTAAGCTCGTGATATTAACCACGGAAATCTGGTAATCGAAGCTATCCACAAGGATTAGCTCAAATTGTATTAAGAAAACACCTCTAATCTTTTTTAATCGTGGGTCCAACATTAAAGCCAAAATAGTTCTTGTGGGGGCGACCGTGTATTTTATTTCTACCCTCCTTTGGCAGTGTCTTGATGTAAAGAAACTGATACTTTCCAGACTGTCTTGCCAAGATGTAAAGAAACTAAATATTTTCAAGACTGTCTTGGAAGGACTTGACTATGGTACCTAAAAAAAAGATACCGGTACCCTACCTCTAAATTTTACTATTTTAATGGATATTTTTATAATTTTTGTGGGTCATTGTACAACAAAAAAAATTTATAACTTTTATGGATGATTTATCACTTTTGTTGGTGTTTTTATCACTTTTTGTTGGTGTTTTTACCATTTTTTGTGGGTGTTTTTAGATAGGGGTGTTAATCGTGCCGAACTTTGCGAGCTTGAGCGCGAGCCTGTTTATCTTGTTTTTCTAAATGAACCTAAAAAATTGTTCAAATTCAGTTTATTTAGAAAATGAGACGAGCCGAACTCGAGTAGGTCGACTATTTTACATATAAACGAACTGAGTTTTACGAACTTCAACCAAACCTTTTAAGCTCATGAATTGTTCAAACTTAGTTCGTTTAGAATACGAGTCGACCTCGAACCGAACCCGAGTACCTCGTTTCGATTAACACCCCTATTTTTTGGATCGATCGCAAGTACCACAAAAGTAGTAAAAATAGTTACTACAATAGTGATAAAAATACCTACAAAAGTGATAAATGACGGCACGATACCAATTTTTTTTTTTTTGTACAGTATGCTTCCCCGTCTTGTTAAGTCTTTAATACTTCACTCATGTACTTAATTAGTCCAAGTTATAACTGAAAAAAAATCTAAGTTACCAATTTAAAAAAAAAAGTTAAAAGAGATCCAAAATACTTGGAATGAATTCTAAATAATCTCATTTGATTTTGATTGTATCCTCGCCAAATTGAATAGTTGTACTATCATCCTTATTTTGATTTATTGTATTCTTATTTGCATATTATATGGGTGATTCAAGTCTACTGGATTTTGTATAGAAACTTTTTTTATTGGATTTGTTCTTTCCTGTTTGGGAGACAAAAGCGTAAATAGAATGAAGGGGATGTTTAAACTTCCAAAAGGAATTGAACCTTGCTAGTTTATTCAATATAAATATCTATATATAGATATAGATATAGATATAGATATATAATTGAGGACCTCTACTATGAATGATGACAGCCTCTTTTTATTTTTTATTTCCTGTTTGGGAGGCAAGCATAGGACGAAGTTGATGATTAAACCACCAAAAGAAGTTGAACCCTACAGCATTTATAAATGATAGCCAATCCAATTACATATCTATACTTTCACATGCTGCATCTCTAAATAAAGATTAAGGCTATACTTTCTAATAATAATGGATTTAGGGGACAGATGATTACTCCTCCATCCAATCATTCGAAAACACTTTTTTCTTAAATTATTATTAGAAATAGGGACTTGACTATGGTACAGAAAAAAATATTCGGTACCGTAACTCTAAAATTTGCTATTTTAATGGGTATTTTTATAATTTTTGTAGGTTATTTTATAATAAAAAAATTGATTATTTTTTGTTGGTGTTTTTACCACTGTTGTGGTAACTATTTTTACCATTTTTCTTCGGTATAAAAAAAATTACCACTTTTGTGGGTGATTTACAATATTTGTGGGTATATTTATCACTGATATGGTAACTATTTTTCTTACTTTTCTTCAGTACTATAATAATGATAAAAACACTCACAACGGTGGTAATACTAGTTAAAAGGTGTTTACCATGTAAAAATTGTATTAGTCATATTTGACACTAATTTATGCGTCTGTTATTTGTATTAGCAGCGTACCATTTTTGTATTCGTGCCAAAAACTATGTAATTTGAACTCATTAATTTTGTATGAAATTACTATCATATTAATATGTCATCTCAAAAATCATCCTTAATTAGAGTCTTTTTTTTTGGTTCAACAGTCACGGGTGTTCAAGTCAGTTAATGCGCATCTCAACTAATCTCTTCTTCAATCAAAGATAGATCATCTACGTCAAAATTAAAGAATTTATGAAGGATAAATTCTTCATGGTTTGATTCTTGAAGTTGCCAAATTAGAGTCTTTGTCAACGAGACAAAACACATCATATAAGCCTGTGTTTCACACAAAAAATTTAACTATGGTCGACTTCTCTCTTTCTCTCTCCTCCCACAACACAAACCCTCAAAACTCAAAAGCTTTTTTATCACATCTCCCACCTATATGTGGAATACGCCATGTCAAGCTACGTTCATTTACACAAGCACATTGTTGCTTTGTTCTCTTCTCCACCCCAAAACCAATCCCAAATTTCTCCTAGTCTACTCAAAGACCTTAGACCCTCTCTCTCTCTCTCACACACACACACAAACACACACACACACATTTGTGGTCCTCCACCAAGCACATAAGGCTAGTAATTGTCTCATGTATAATACACTCGAGTGTCGGTGGCTTTGGCTTTTTCCACGGTCGAATATGATTAAACACTCAATCGGGTGAGCATCCAAGGCCAACTTTGTTGGAAGTCATCTTATTCTTATACCCTTTTGACCTAATATCATGTCATTGATATCTTTTTCTAACAACAATCACAAAAAAAAATTGATCAATCGAAAATAAGAACATAAATATTATACTTTAACCGTATCAATTGTGTCTATATATCTCGTATTGCTCTATCAACTAACATTTCTGTGTTACTTCTTAAACAATGTTTATATATATGTTTCAAATTATCCTTTCAACTACCATATTTGTCTGATTTCTCATTCAGTTATTATGATTGATTTCACATTACACTAATTATAGGCATTAAAAATGTATTTTATGTGAAACCAAAATAAGTAATTGAGAGAAAAATGAGAGCTAAACACCGGTTGAGAATACAAAGTGAAATGGGAACCATAAATCTCAAACTTTGTATATGGTGTCTCCTAGTTTGTATATTTTATAGGGTAACTCTACAGTATCGAGAAAAAAAATTAGTATCAGACCAAAAATTATTATTTTTAATAGTCAAGTTACACTTTTTAAAGGACAAGTTACAACTGTTTGAAGAATTGATCATGAATTCTCTCAAGCAATTGTAATTTTTATGATCGATTACAATATTTTAGAATCGATCATGCATTTTATAAATTGTAACTTACATATCAAAAAATTATAAATTAGTCTTAAAAAATTATAATTTTTAATATAGTAATGATGGCAGTAAGTAATCTTTCCCTAATCTTTATAAATTAGTCTTAAATAAATAAGATCTTTTACTAATGATACAAGTTTACAAGAAGTACTAGTAACTTGCCAAAAAAATAAAAATAAAAAAATCTCTTTGATAAGTTTACATCAAATTAATTTTGTAGTAAACATGACTGTAGTGATATATGATTATATAAAGGAAAAGAAAAATTATCACTACATAGAGAATAATAATATAAAAAAGATAACAAAAAAGAGTTTGAAAGAAATTTATTTCAGAAGTCATAGAATAAAATTTTACTTTATAGGGTCTTTATTTTACAACATAATCTTCAAATTCACATGCAAAATTAAATGAATATATTAAACATCTAGTGTAGTCGCTACTAATGACAGCGATTTGTCGAGCGTGTTTTGTTTTTATCTAACTTGATTATTTTGTGTTTTTTTATAACTTTAAGATATGACCAACCTTACAAAACTGGAGGTCTCTACTTTAGATATTTTTGGCTACAACTATTTATCGTGGGCATTTGATGTCAAACTTTTCATTGATTCTGAAAACCTTGGAGATACCATTAAAACTGAAAACATTGCAACTTAGAGAGATTGTGCGAAAGCACTGATTTTTCTTTGCCATCATATTCACGAGAGGTTGAAAAATCAATACGTGACTGTGAAAAATCCTTTAGTCCTTTGTCAAAATCTAAAGGATAGATTTGATCACCAAAAAATTATAATTCTTCTAAAAGCTAGGCACAAGTGGTTCAACCTACAGTTCCATGACTATAAAATTGTACGAGAGTATAATTTGGCAATGCACAAAATCACGTCAAAATTGGAGTTGTATGGACAGCCCATGACTAATGTTGACAAATTAGAGAAAACATACTCCATATTTCATGCATCAAACATTATATTACAACGAAAATATCGACAATATAGGTTCAATACATACAGTGACCTCATAACATATCTCTTATTTGCCAAAGAAAACAACAAATTATAAATGAGGAACCATGAGGCTTTTCCAACTGGCCATCAAGTCTTTTCAGAAGCAAATGTCACATTTTTTCGTAGTCAAGGACAATGTCGTGGTTATGACCTTGGCAAAAATAAAAACAATCATTTTCGCGAGGGTTACCATGGAGGCCCGAAATCCTTTGCATCAAGTTAGAAATGGAGAAATAGTTCACACCACTAGAAGTCGACGAACTAGAGTAAATAAAAGAAATAGATGAGTTCACTGAATAAACTCTTTAAGAAAACTGAAGATGGTTGTTACAAATGTGGAATGAAAATACACTGGTCGCGTGCCTGTTGTACGCCAAAACATTTGGCAGATCTTTATCAGAAATCCATCGAAGGAAAAGAAAAATAGATTGAGACGAATTTTGGTGAGGGGACATCAGGTACCACCATCATCGATTATCCATTAGATTTTACTAATCTTAATGTTTTTGACTTCTTTGTGAACTCGAAGAAAATGAAAATGAAAAAATAGATTAAGAATATTATATTAAAGCAGTAATTTGTATGCAGTCTATTAGTTTTGTCTATGTGTGCCATATATTACTTCTGTAAATGTAATTGTTTGAATATATTTGTGTCGATGTATTTATAAAATTAAGTGTGTATTTTTCATATAAAGGCATGGATAATGATAATTCATTGGTTAACTCCAATGTGAACTATGAAGATATATGCCTAGCAGATAATGCTACGACTCACACAATTCTTCGCGATAGAAAGAATTTCTCTGAAACTAATTTTATCTAAAACAAGAGTTAATACAATCTTAGGTTCTACAGACTTGATCGAAGGCTGTAGTAGAACAAATATGATGTTATCCCGAGGAACAAAACTCATTATTAAAAATGCATTATACTCTAGTAAATACAATAGAAATCTACTAAGTTTTAAAGATATATGTCATAATTGATATCACATTAAACAGAAAAATGAGGATGATATAGAATATTTGTTTATCATATTTATTGTATCATGTGAGAAGCATGTTATAGAGAAGTTTTGTACTCTCTCTTCTAGGTTGTACTATATCAGAATAAAATTTGTAGAATCAAATGTTGTGATGCATCAGAAGTACTTTGATCCAAAGAAGCTTATGCTTTGACATTATCATCTTGATCATCCAGGATCAATAATTATGCGTAAAATCATTGAGAAGTCATACGTATATTTTCAAAAAAATTAGAAGATTCTTTTACTTAGTAATTATCTATGTTTTGTTTGTTTACAAGATAAACTAATTATTAAACCATTCCCCTCAAATGTGATTTTTAAATCTCGTGACTTTTTACAATGAATTCAAGGAGATATATGTGGATCAATACACCTTCTGTGTGGGTCATTTTGTTATTTTTTTATTTTAATTGATGCATCAACAAGATGGTCACATGTGTGTCTACTTTCTACACGGAATGTCGCTTTTGGAAGGCTTTTAGATCAAATAATCCGGTTACAAGCACAATTTTTAAATTATCCAATAAAGACAATTCATCTAGATAATGCTGGTGCGTTTACTTCCTGGACATTCAATAACTAATGCACGTCGGTAGGAATGTATATTGTGCATCCAGTTGCACATACTCACACCCAGAATGATCTAGTTGATCTTTTATTAAACAAATTGAATTAATAGCTCCACTATACTTATGAAGACGAAATTACCTGTTTCTACTTGAGGACATGTTGTATTCCATGCAGAATCTTTAATTCGCGTTCAACCAATTGCATATCATATAAATTCACGAGCACAATTTGTTCTTAGTCAATAAGCAAATATTTCTCACCTAAGGATTTTTGGTTGTATTGTATATGTTCCAATTACACCACCACAACAGACACAAATGGGTCTACAACTTCGACTTAGTATTTATGTTATAGATTTGACTCTCCTTCGATAATTAGGCATCTTGAACTTTTAACTAGTGATTTATTTAAAACACGTTTTACAAATTGTCATTTCCATGAGTCAATTTTCCCATCATTAAGGGGGAGACAATAAAAAATCAACTTTTTCTGTGTTTCAATAATTCTAAAAGGAAAGCACCACATGCTCTGATTCGAGGGTTAATTTTAACTAAATCAACTCTAATGTAGTAACTTGTATCTTGCACAATTGAGTTTTTTCAATTGAATGGGTTTAAATCATTTTTCAAGATTCAATTTTTGCACATTGTTTTGGACAAAATCATCTCTATTCCTAGGACACATGACGATCATGTTCTTACCATTTTACTCCATGAACCATATAAAACTCGCATGTAAAGTTAAATCGTATGAAATACTAGTTTAATTTGTTGCCTTTACATGAAGTTATTATTAGGGGCTGTTTGGTTGCACAAAGCTGGCAAAAGCACATTTTCTTCTCCAAGCAGCACATGGGCATAATGAATGCGATCTCACACGCTCCCTACGCGTAGTTGCCTCACATTCTCTCTATGACTCTTTCCGTCTTGAAAGCACCACCAAATCACATTCTCTCCCTTTCTTCTGTCAATGAAAATAGTATATTGGGTTTGTATTAACGTTTCTTGTGAAAAGTTACGGAGGTCGGGTTTCTCTTGAGGTGAACCAATGGAGGTGTCCAACCCCTCGAAGCGGGTCGTTCTTTCTCCAATTCAATTTTTAGATGGGGATGAGAGAACGGGGTGGAACCTCCTTTGATTCAATTCGAAAAAAACCCGATCTCTAAAATCTTCACAAAGAAGTTCATTACAAATTCCAACTTACATTTTTCATAAATACAAAGAGTTTAAATACAAAATGATAAAACTATCTGAACTCATTACTCCATTATCTAATTAACTACCTAAAAACACTACCCATTAACACATTAACTAGATAACCACTAAGAACTACATCTGAAATTGTTATCTACAAAGATAGGCACATAACAGACACACACATTTTGTAGTACTTAATTTAAATGAAAACACTTCTTCTAAGTATGTATCCTCGTATGTGTATTCATCAACAAAAAAAAAAAGAATTGAAATATTATATCGATTATGACAAGAGGTTCAGATTGATTGACAAACTCTCATCCACTTCTCCAAAGATTAAGTCCTTTTGGAGGTGGTGTCTGAACTTAGACGTCTACTACTACAATATAATGTTGAATAAAACATATTCACAATATGCATGTATCCTTTTAATTCATTAAAAAAAAAAATTCTTTCTAAGGAGTACAATTGAGTTCCTACATTCAAGGGTAAAAGCATTATGAATATGTTCAACTTTATAATTATTTCTCCAAATAAAATAATGGGACCACAATTTGATTTCCTACATTCAAGGCCAAAAGCACCCCCTCCCACTTATGCTCCACTTGGTTGACCACCAATGGTCAACAAAACTAGGCCCCAAAAGTATTACTTTCTATTCTTTTCACCAGACTCTATATATATTAAGCTCCTAATCAATTGACCCTACAACATAAGCTAGTCAATTGGTTATGATTGCATTAGCAAGCCATGTTTCTGCCTTTTAAATTTTTTTATAAAACCTTTCTTTCCTTCCTTATGTTTTTGCAACACAATTACTTCACTTGATGCCTCGAATGTTAATCGAATCACTGTTGTCGAGTTTAACTATGTTTAGATTCAGTTAAATTGTCCATGACCAAGTTTGAGCTCTAACTGGGTGAGATTAAATTTGATGTAGTAAAAGTTTACGATTCTAAAAAATAAAAGCCTACAATTCTGAAAATTTTGTTAGAGAAAAAAGGAAGAGATAAGTATATATGGGCCAAAAACCTATTCAAACCGAGTCAAACCAATTCATGATTTGCTTGGATTAGCTCGTTCACAAAAAGAGCTTAGAAATATCACGAGTTTTGATTAATTTTGTAATTTAAACAGATGTGAACGAACCAAAACCAAACTAAGTTTGTTTAACCCGCCCATCCTATAATTTTAGATAACAAAAGCCCATTTTCTTCTCTATTTTGTTTTTTAAACAAATAAATGAATAGAAAAGTTAGCACACCCAAAAGCACACCTAATCATGTGCACTCAAAATAGTTAAAACCTAACAAAACAGCTTACCTACCAAACATTACAGCATAACAAAAAGAAAATGCAAGACAACATGATCATGAGCAACATGAACCTCCTCCCTTTATACCTTTACAGCCCCCACAACATGAAAGAATGGTCATGTAGGCGCAAAATATATAGAATGGTATTTAAGTGCATGATAGAGAGTTAGATACACTTAGCCTTATCTTATACGCAAAAAATGTTAATGATGTAAATCTTAACATTAAAGTCACCATGAAATATTGGACGACACAAACAATAACTGTAAACAGTAAGATGCGGGGAGTAATGTTATTTATCGGTGATGATACCCAAAATACACCCTAGACACGAGCTTAGAAAGAGAGCTCAGCTCAGGAGTTCCGGGAAAACAAGCAGAGCTCATCCAGCCAGGGACTGAGCTCTGCCAGCCGGTATTAAAACTCCCAGCTAAGGACACGAGATAAGCAGTACCAAGGGGACAGCAAGATGACACCGGATACCATTATAAAGGAAGTAGAACCAATCCAATTCAAATAAGCTAAGAAAGCCCAAAGAAGAGTCCAATCCATTACCCAAGCCCAAGCCCACTAAAGAGAAAATTCTAGAGAATGTTAGATAAGAATTTGAATGTTAGATAAGTATTAGAATGTTAGATTTGAATGTTAGATAGGTATTATTTAATTTGTGTGGTTTGGATTGATTCACGTTGTACGGCTAGGATTGATTCCCTACTACTATAAATAGACCACCCATTTGGGTGTTCTAGCATCAAGAAAGAAGCAAAGCTTCTAAGAGTGAGTTTGAGAGAGAGTTCTCTTGAAATTCCTAGTATGCTCTGTGGTTGCAGTTTAGACTGATCTGCCACATCAGAAAAGATTTCTAGAGATTGAGAGTGTAAGTTGTGAGCTTCCTATTGAGTGTTTGCTTCTCTCTCTCTCTCCCTCTCAAGCATTGTAAAACTCTCCGGAGTACCACCATGATTGATCAATAAAACATCCAGGCCACCGTCGCCGTTCGAAGAGTGGACGTAGGTCATCCGAGACCGAACCACTATAAATCTCTTGTGTTGATCTCTTTACTATTGTTTTGCCATTTATTTACCATTGATTGCTCATTAATCACCCTTGTGACTATTGATATAGCATCACGTTCGCATCTCCCATCAGTACGACCAAATAATCCAGTCCCATAGCTCATACGCGCAGGTTTACACCATCAGTTTGGCGCCGTCTGTGGGAACGACTGTTCCTTCTTACAAATAAACTGATCCTTCAGTGACTGATGGTAACAACACGCAATATGAGCAGAAGTCAAACAAACCTACCACGGATGCAAGACCAGCAAGAAGCTACCAACGCCAGACAACCCGGGAATCTCCCAGAGGACAATTCTCCTGTCAATAACGAGATGGAGGCCCTTCGCCTCGTCAATCAGCGTTTACTAAGGGAGAACGCAGAGCTATCAAGGCTCGTACAGCACCCACTGGAGGCACGGCCGGCCCAAGAAGGCCAGTACAATCCCCCTCATAGGGACCAACGACACTGGGACCCTCTTAGAGAGGTCAGCGAAGGAGGAGAAGGCAGTCAGACCAGGGGACACGCTCCTTACATACCCCCAAGGAGGCGCCAAACTGATGGTGTAAACCTGCGCGTATGAGCTATGGGACTGGATTATTTGGTCGTACTGATGGGAGATGCGAACGTGATGCTATATCAATAGTCACAAGGGTGATTAATGAGCAATCAATGGTAAATAAATGGCAAAACAATAGTAAAGAGATCAACACAAGAGATTTATAGTGGTTCGGTCTCGGATGACCTACGTCCACTCTTCGAACGGCGACGGTGGCCTGGATGTTTTATTGATCAATCATGGTGGTACTCCGGAGATTTTTACAATGCTTGAGAGGGAGAGAGAGAGAGAAGCAAACACTCAATAGGAAGCTCACAACTTACACTCTCAATCTCTAGAAATCTTTTCTGATGTGGCAGATCAGTCTAAACTGCAACCACAGAGCATACTAGGAATTTCAAGAGAACTCTCTCTCAAACTCACTCTTAGAAGCTTTGCTTCTTTCTTGATGCTAGAACACCCAAATGGGTGGTCTATTTATAGTAGTAGGGAATCAATCCTAGCCGTACAACGTGAATCAATCCAAACCACACAAATTAAATAATACCTATCTAACATTCAAATCTAATATAAGAATTTGAATGTTAGATAAGTATTAGAATGTTAGATTTGAATGTTAGATAGGTATTATTTAATTTGTGTGGTTTGGATTGATTCACGTTGTACGGCTAGGATTGATTCCCTACTATTATAAATAGACCACCCATTTGGGTGTTCTAGCATCAAGAAAGAAGCAAAGCTTCTAAGAGTGAGTTTGAGAGAGAGTTCTCTTGAAATTCCTAGTATGCTCTGTGGTTGCAGTTTAGACTGATCTGCCACATCAGAAAAGATTTCTAGAGATTGAGAGTGTAAGTTGTGAGCTTCCTATTGAGTGTTTGCTTCTCTCTCTCTCTCCCTCTCAAGCATTGTAAAAATCTCCGGAGTACCACCATGATTGATCAATAAAACATCCAGGCCACCGTCGCCGTTCGAAGAGTGGACGTAGGTCATCCGAGACCGAACCACTATAAATCTCTTGTGTTGATCTCTTTACTATTGTTTTGTCATTTATTTACCATTGATTGCTCATTAATCACCCTTGTGACTATTGATATAGCATCATGTTTGCATCTCCCATCAGTACGACCAAATAATCCAGTCCCATAGCTCATACGCGCAGGTTTACACCATCAATCGGGATCTAAAAAGTTGATATAATAATCTAATAATCTAATGATTTGTCAAGTGATAAAGTTCTAATGAAAAAATTCAACAATTACATTCATAATACTTCTATTGGACCATATCACTATCATATCATTATGTCAGTAAATTAGTTCAGTGTTCTAGATCTCAATAATAAGTGCATTTTCAAACTGCCGTGAACTTCAATTGATTAACTAAGCGCTTCTTGTAAAATCGATGCAATGGTGAAATTAGGAAATTTTTACCATTCTACCGTGGCTTTCAATTTGTTTTTTTCGAAATATTACAATTTTGGATTTATTTTTTAATCAATCATTGTTTGTCCAAGATACGTAATTCTAACTCACGTTTTTTAATGTAAAAAAGTGTCACAGAAAACCATATTTTCATAGAAACTACAATAAATTAGAAAATAAATTTGAAGTCACAATACTTGGAAAAAAAAAAAGATTTAAAATCACGGTACTAAAATAATTAATCCACTTACCCAAAAAAAAAAAGAATTAATCTAAAAATTAGACTTCATATTAGACATATAAGACATGGCAAACAAAAGCTAATGACCCAGCTCAGACATGAGTTTGATTGAAATACCCTTCACCTAGCATGATCTTGCTGGTCTCTGTATATAATGCATGCTTTGTAAGATAACCTATCACTTCATCTATATAGCTATTGTCATTTAGAGCTGATGTGGGAAGAAACTTTGGATTTTGCTCCATTTCTTCAATAAAAAATAGATGGAATATGGACCTCTTTAAGTAGAATCTCAACCATTCCATTTTGCATCACTTATCCAAAGCAACAACCCACTTGAAACAATTATGAGATATTTTAGCCCTATTATTTAAAAAAAAAAACCCCAACATTGTATTAGATTATTCACTAGATTTTTTTTTTTGTAAGATAAAATTATACTTAGACCCCTAAACTATAGTTCTCATTTTATTTTACCCCCTAAATAATTTATTTTCTCATATTACACCTTAAACTATTGATTTGAGTTTCACGTTGTCCCCTTTTTTGATTTCTATCTAATTTGTCATGTTAAAAATAAATTTGTGTTGGTTGAACAATAAAAGGTTACATCTCTACCATTGTGGGATCCCATTTATAAATTTAAATGGTAACAACCCTATATGCTTTAACCCCCCCCCCCCCCCCCCCCCTTCTCTCTCTCTTCCAATGAACTTTTTTTTTTATTTATCTTTGTGTAAATGAATGTCTATTGTCGAGAATACAAAACAAAAGATTGAAAGTCCAACATGAGAACCAATATACATGTTTGAACTCAAACTTACCTAAGCATAAAGTAGTGAGTTGATTTATAGCATAACAAGACCCTTAAGTAGTTTTTTTGCCCCATTTCAACTTCAATATCAAAAAAAAAAAACTTCAATATCACATTCTATGATTCTATAATTTTATGGATGCATATATGCAATTCAAATTACATGAGAATGATACAAAGCACACCTTGTGTGTACAAATTAGATCTTATTGTGGTAGGTAGGTGATAGTGACATCCCCCCCCCCCCCCCCCCATCCCCTCCCACCACACACACACACACACATACATATATATAAATTTTCTTCTAGTAAGCCCCACAATTTTCAAAATATGGTCCATCAGATCGATTTAAAAGTGAGAAAAAGTTGTCAATTATCATTTAATTTGATAACTTCAATAAATGTGAGTGAAACCCGACTATAAACAAAACAAACCCAAGTAAGATGGGAGACTTTTAAGTTTGAAGTTTAAAGCTAATAAGTACAAGATGTAACAATCACGAGAAACCACGTATCTACAAAACGATAATCCTATCAAATCAAATAAATTTTTTTTTAAAAAAAATCTTGCATTTCCGTATAGAGCACGGCAAATTGAACTTTGATATTCTTCTTATAGATTATTATTGTGCAGTCACCCTCAATATGAATAATTATAACATGTCAAACTACTTCTACCTAGTTATCAAAAAAAAACAAAAAACTATTTCTACCTATACATGTAATTCTCTAGGAAGTAATCTATTTAATATTACGATTACAAAGTTGAATTCTCAACTTATAAAAGTACAACAACGATTAAAATTAATCTAATTTTCATCTACTTCGATTCAATAGTGTAAAATTTATCCATTTTTTTCGCTCAAAAACATCATATTCTCTACACGATCTTCAATTTCATTCAATTCAATCAACACACTCACCAATACTAGACAATTTCAATAATCCACACCAGTCTTTTTTCTTATTTTCTCTCTGGTTACTTTAATTTTAAATTACATAATTAAATAAAAAAATAAATTATAATTTAGCATTTAAATATTATATGATCAATGCTCAATTTTTTGTATTACAGAGTGACTTCAAACTCGGGTTATTATTAGTATTTGAAATTTCATCACTTGTATAAACCATCTTGTTTTATCACTTGATGAGGTCTTTCATAAGCTCGAGTGAATCATCTTTAATAAACTAAATAAACAAAGGGTTGCATCATTCTATTTCTTATATAATAATATTATTTAAACTCAATTTACTATGCATCACGATCATTAAATTAAAGTATCAATTAATATTGAGGCTCACTATCAAACTAATGATAGTCATTGATTAAATTAACAAAATGAATCCAAGTAACATTACTCTTTCTTATATCAACGTTGAACCAACTCAACTACTTAGCACTCGTGATTACTATATAAATTCTAGATGCGACCAATCATATATAAATCATATATATCATGTAAATGGGGCATTTTTTTGCGAGACTCGAATGCAAGATCGCATGATATTAATCATCCAAAATCCAAAACTAAGGTATCCTATCTTACTAATAATGAAGGGCTTGAACCCCTTTACACTCATAGGCCTCTTATCATATAGAAATATGATCAATCAAATACGAACAAATTAAAAAAATAATCAAAAACTTAAGAGAGTTGTCTTGTCGATTTCGTACTAAATTCATATCAAGTGGTGTAATTTAAGTCATATCGAAAATCATCACTTACTCTGTGTCAATGGACGAAAGCACATCATAACCCTCTTTTCACACTCAAAATTCGACGGTGGTCGACTTCTCTTATTCTCACCCAACACAGCTTCAAAAGCCTCTTTATCACATGTCCTACCTCTATGTGGGAATATGCCATGTCAATCTATTTTCGTTCACACAAGCATACTGTACCTTTGTTCTCTTCTCCCCCAATACCAAAACTTCTCTTAGTCCTCTCAAAACCCTCTCTCTCTCTCTCTCTCTCTCTCTCTCTCTCTCTCTCTCTCTCTCTCAAGCATATTGTAGCTTTGTTCTCTTCTCCCCCAATAACAAATTTCTCTTAGTCCACTCAAAGCCCTCACATCCTATCTCCTCATGGATTCTCTCTCTCTCACACACACACAGGGCATCGACGAATGCACATTTTTTGGGGTCCGCCACCGAGCACATATCAAATCAGAAAGGGTAGTAATTGTTTCATGTAAACTAATAGGATAACACGCTATACACTAAAGTGTCGGTGGTTTTGGCTTTTCATGGTCGATATGATTAAGCACTCAATTGGGTGGGCATCCAAGGCCGGCTTTCTTGAAAGTCATCTTACATATTCTTTTTCCATTTTTACCTCATGTCATTTATATATTCTATTGTAACAAATAATCACAAATTTATCTAACTAAGGCTAGCGTAGGGGTACTCAGGTTTTTTGGTTGAGCCCTATTTTGCTGGGTGGGACAGAGAGAAAGAAAGGACAGGGGACAACCATGTATGGTACTGCTCAACTGTGTCTCCAAGGAACAGTTGAATGAGTAAATCATGAATGTTGCTAGGGCTAGGAAGGCCGAGCCAATAACTCGAACGCGTTCGGCCTTGTTTTTAAATCAATGTGACCAAAACTTGCTTTTTAAAAAAAAAATTCACAAAATTTTGACCAATCTACAATAAGAACAAATTATACTTAACCCCTTCAAACACGTTTATATCTCAAATTGTCTTATCAACTATTGTATTTTCTCATTGCTTTTTAAACGATGATTATTGGTTTTACATTACCCTCTCAACTATGATAATTGTTACATTTACTAGATTAACATTAAAATTTTGTAACTTATTGCACATGGATTTTTTTTTAATTAAAAGTAACATAGACTTATTTTGGAATAATACAAAACTAAATCTAGTAATGTGAGCAAAACTACACTTGAGAAGGCAAAGTGCAATCGGAACCATAATTGAAAATGATTAAAATTTAAAGAGTAATACTATTTAGAAATAAAAATATGACATAATTTGTTGACTTAATGATGTAATTTTACTGTAATTGTTGAATTAACGCCAAGTTTTAATATTTAATAGAGCTCAAAGTCAATCTAAGAGTTATAATGAATTAAGTCAATAAACAATCGAAATATCGAAATATTATGTTAGTATTTAATGAGCTTTTTTGAAGTATGGGACCCAAAATAGACTTCCATGTGATGGACATCAAGTTAAGAATAACCCCCCCACCCCCCAAAACACACACACCCAATTCAGCTATACGATATTATTAAGGGAAACCACAAACTTGATGTATGGTGTCTCCTTTTGGAAAATCTTTTTTTGCTCAAAATATCTTTCCATTATATTTTGGGAGATGAACAATTACCAGAATAATTCTGGGAGAGTGAAAATTTCAGCATCAATCATTTAGTAGACAATCAATCTTACCTACCAATCCTCAACCACATCATGAAGTTATTGCGAGGAATCAAAATAGAATAGTTCTATTATGACTTAAAAATTTAATGATGTGATAGTGACAGTTTAATAATATTATACAACTACAACCGTTAGACTTGTTCATTGAGACATTATTACTTGACAGTTGACACACACACATTAGATTAATTTTTTAGATTCTAATAGTAGTATTCGTCGAAATATAGACTGAAACTAAGGGTGTTTGTTAACCCAAATTCAGCACTTAAAATGAATGTATTCGGCACTTATTAATTAAGCTCGTTTAATAACTAAAATTTCAATATCTTAATATATATATTAAGTACTACTTAAAAATAGGCTACAATATTAAGTAGGAGATCCTTACTTAATTCTGAAAACTGAAAGTGCTCAGCAAAAATATTTTTAATAATATTTATAATATGACAATCATACCCCAAAATATTTCACAACCCTATTAAAACTCTAATTAATCTTTTCTCTAAAACTCTCAATCTATCTATCATCTTCCCCGTCTTCTTCAACGACACATGTAGGTCTTCTTTCCTTTTTTTTTTCTAGTAATAAGTCTTCTTCCCTTTTCTTCCATTGTCTTCTACAGCACACACACATTGCACACACACCCACACATACATTAAAATCTAATTTGTTCTATTTTTTGTTCGCTACAATATGATAATAGTGATTATGATTTATATTATGAATTAAACTGATTTGATATATCGTAAATTTTTATTAGATAAAAGTGTATTTTATAAATATTTTCAAAGTAAAGAGTAAAAGGGTAAAACTGAAAATTAATTAATTTTCAGACGTCAGCTCTGTGTAGTTATCAAACAGTTTAGTTCAATTCAGTACTTGAATTTCAGTAGGTATTGAATAATCCATGAATTCAACATTCAACTTTCAATTTTTCAGTTTTATCAAATACCACCCAAATGTTATCATGTATGAGGACTCGATCAATGAAAAGAAGATATGAGAGATAAAGTCGGCATGAAGTTGGATGGATCTCACTTTCTATTTATGTGTGGAGGAAGGTCAAGGACCCACTTCCTCGAATAATAGATGTCAATCCCGTTTTGTGCTCATGTCATTTTCCTATCCTTCGAGATATATACGTGAAAAAATTGAAACAATATAGAAAAGATTATCATATTCTTTACGCAAGAATAACACGCACAACTCAAGTAATGGTCCATGGTTTTTATTTTTATTTTAAAAAAAGTATATTATCATGCCACGCCATGGTCCTCATACAGATCCACTAACTACATTCTCTCATGATATTGGAGGTCATAACTGGAATATCAATAAAAATGTATCACTAACATGGAAGGTTGCACATCTAGGGTTATCAATTCTTCTATCTCAAAAACATGTTGTGTCCAACTGGAAATAGATTAAGTACTTAGACTATTGAAGTCAATTCAATGCAAAGTGCCTGTCTATTGTGCCTGCCCCTAGGATAGATTCCTGATATTAATCTACTTGTTTTCATTTCTTTTTTTTTTTTATTAAAAAAATTACAATTTCCTCAATTCTATTCTCGTAGCAGTACAAGAAAAATGGGTTTTTGTTTCGGAAAAAGAGGCGTAATAAAAAGTGTCCGATGCAAAAAGTTAGCTTCAGTCTATAGCCGCAGCAAAAACGTTTTAACTTCGATAAATTACTGACGCAAAAACAAAAAAAAAAAAACGAAGCAAAAGATAGGTAAATTACAGCTTATTTTACAAAATCGGCTCTGATGTTACAACATGTGTCTACAAATAGTATATGTTAGCTCTTATATTATAGATTTTGATGATACCTAGAAAAAAGCTCTAAGTATGAGCTCAGACATTGAGGTCAGACAAGGAGGTCAGACACAGTAACCAGGGCTCCGCAATCCAGACCTCAAGCTCTGCTCAAAGAAAACAAACGGGAAATTGAAAGGGAAACAGCTGGCTGGTGAATAGCATCCTCAAAGCAATGGAAAGCTAGAATCAAGGCACAAAACTCTCAACTAACCAAGATTCTATCCCAAAAATCAAGGAAGATCCTACGGATGAAGGGCAAAGATCTCGGTAAAAATCTCTTAGAGATAGGAATTACACTATAAATATTGTACATCGCCTCAATCAAAGGCAGAGAACCCTACTGGCATCAAAGGCATCTTGTGAAATATTTTCTAGATGAATATAGATTCTAGGAGCAAGAGACTCCATTGAAGAGTGGACTAGCCGAGCTCAATAGCTGGTGAACCACTATATTTCTATGTGTTACACACACCACATCTCAGATAACTAGAGCACTCACACACAATTTCATGATCCTCGTAGCTCAGATCCATCCCATACCATTGAACCCAAACTCATTGCTCATTCGTGTAAAATTACACCATCAGTTTGGCGCCGTCTGTGGGAACGACAGTTCTTGTTACAAATATACTGATTTTTCAGTGATTGATGGTCTCTACACGAAACATGAGTAGAAGTCAAATAAATCCACCACGAGTGACAGATCAACATGACGCCACCGACGACGGACAGCCTGAGAACGCCCAGGAGACGAATCCTCCCAGGGGAGTTCCCCCCACCAACAATGAGTTGGCAGCCCTTCGCCAAGCCAACGAGCGCTTGATACAACAGAATGAGGAACTCTTGAAACACTTGCACTGCCCACAGGAGGCACAACGGGCCCAAGAAGGCCAGAATAACCCCCCACGCAGGGAGCAGCAACACCCCAACCCCCTCAGAGAAGCCGACGAGAGGTTGGAAAATAGCCAGACCATGGGGGAAGTCCCTCATCAACCCCTTATGAACGGCCACAACGAAGAGGTACAAAGTCAGAACGATGGGGGCGAGAGGGACGATTTTTTTCCCTACCAGCAAGACAAGAGAGAACAACACTGGGAACAACGTTTCAAGGACATCCAGCAAGAGCTCAGCCACATGAAAGAGGCTATAAAGAGCAAGGCTCCGGTTACAATGGACGCCCTAGTACAACAGACTGAGTCCCCATTCACCACTGGAGTGCTGCACTTTCCTCTCCCACCAAAGTTCAAGATGCCTCAGATAGAGGTCTTTGACGGAACAAAAGATCCCGTAGATCATCTCAACACTTACAAGAACCAGATGGAACTGCATGGATACCAGGATCCTGTACGTTGCAGAGCTTTTGCCATCACGTTAAAAGGCTCTGCCCTGGCCTGGTTTCACAGGCTCCCACCAGCCTCGATCTCATCCTTTAGAGAGCTCTCCATAGCTTTTGTATCTCACTTTATAGGAGCTCGGATATACAGAAAGCCGAGCTACCACCTGTTGAATGTAAAACAGGGACCCAACGAGAACCTACGGTCTTATGTCCAAAAGTTCAATTCAGAATCCCTGAAGGTAAATATTCCAGATGAGAAGTTTGCGATCACTGCTTTCATTGCTGGATTAGGAGTGCAATCGAAAGATTTGATATTTTCTATATCAAAGAACCCGCAAGCAAGCATGGCAGAGGTGCTGGCTAAAGCAGAAAAGTATATTAATGGCGAGGAAGCCCTTCTCTCAAAAGTAGGGAGCTCATCCTCACAGAAGGAAAAAGTGAAGGAAGAAAATAAGAGGGATCGAAGTCCTAGGAAAGAAAGAGGACGAGATAGGTCCCCAAGAAGAGACAGGGATCGCTCCCCCAAGAGAAGGGAAGATGTCAGAGAACAAGACGAGCTCTTCAGTTGATGAACATAAGATGAGCTCTTCAGCTCATAAACATCCGATAAGCTCTTCAGCTCATAAATTTAAGATGAGCTCTTCAGCTCATAAACATCCGATGAGCTCTTCAGCTCATAAACATCCGATGAGCTCTTCAGCTCATAAATTCAAGATGAGCTCTTCAGCTCATAAACATCCGATGAACTCTTCAGCTCATAAATTCAAGATGAGCTCTTCAGCTCATAAATTCAAGATGAACTCTTCAGTTCATAACTTGAGCCACGTAGCTCACGATGAACTATTCAGTTCATAACTTGAGCCAAGCAGCTCACGATGAACTCTTCAGTTCGTAACTTGAGTCACGCAGCTCACGATGAGCTATTCAGTTCATAACTTGAGTCAAGCAGCTCACGATGAACTCTTCAGTTCGTAACTTGAGCCACGCAGCTCACGATGAGCTCTTCAGTTCATAACTTGAGCCAAGCAGCTCACGATGAACTATTCAGTTCGTAACTTGAGCCAAGCAGCTCACGATGAACTCTTCAGTTCGTAACTTGAGCCACGCAGCTCACGATGAGCTCTTCAGTTCATAACTTGAGCCACGCAGCTCACGATGAACTATTCAGTTCATAACTTGAACCAAGCAGCTCACGATGAACTCTTCAGTTCGTAACTTGAGCCACGCAGCTCACGATGAGCTCTTCAGTTCATAACTTGAGCCAAGCAGCTCACGATGAACTCTTCAGTTCATAACTTGAGCCAAGCAGCTCACGATGAACTATTCAGTTCATAACTTGAGCCAAGCAGCTCACGCTGAACTCTTCAGCTCATAATAGGAGCCACGTAGCTCGCGCTAAACTATTCAGTTCATGATATGAACAACACAGCCCACGAAGAACTCCAATAGTTCAGAAAAGAGCCTAGGAGCTCGAAATGGGCTATTTAATTCCTAAAAAGAGTCCGGCAGCTCATAAAGTCAATAATTTTGCTTCAAGAAGCACTGAAGTACTTCTCGAAGCAATGGGAACTCGGCAACCGTAGGAAAAGCAACAGCTCTCTGCACCTCGAGCTCATGCAAATCGAGGTCGATGTGTGGAAGTCTATCTCAATTCAGCATCAACTCAGCCCCTGCCCAAGCTCGCTTGGGCCAAGGGCTGGGGGGCAACTGATGATACCTAGAAAAAAGCTCTAAGTATGAGCTCAGACATTGAGGTCAGACAAGGAGGTCAGACACAGTAACCAGGGCTCCGCAATCCAGACCTCAAGCTCTGCTCAAAGAAAACAAACGGGAAATTGAAAGGGAAACAGCTGGCTGGTGAATAGCATCCTCAAAGCAATGGAAAGCTAGAATCAAGGCACAAAACTCTCAACTAACCAAGATTCTATCCCAAAAATCAAGGAAGATCCTACGGATGAAGGGCAAAGATCTCGGTAAAAATCTCTTAGAGATAGGAATTACACTATAAATATTGTACATCGCCTCAATCAAAGGCAGAGAACCCTACTGGCATCAAAGGCATCTTGTGAAATATTTTCTAGATGAATATAGATTCTAGGAGCAAGAGACTCCATTGAAGAGTGGACTAGCCGAGCTCAATAGCTGGTGAACCACTATATTTCTATGTGTTACACACACCACATCTCAGATAACTAGAGCACTCACACACAATTTCATGATCCTCGTAGCTCAGATACATCCCATACCATTGAACCCAAACTCATTGCTCATTCGTGTAAAATTACACCATCAGATTTGAGGCTTTCAATTGAATGTATTTAGTCACTTTTTCAAGATTTGACTCATTTACAAGTTGATTTGGTCAAAATTGTCTCCATAATTTGGAGACATGTCATCATGTTTTGATAGAATCCGGTGTATTAGTACGGGTGATATGATCGCATCCAATTATATTTTTTTTCTTTCTGACTCATTTTCAAGTTGATTTGGTCAAAATTGTCTCCATAACTTGGAGACATGTCAACATGTTTTGATAGAATCCGGTGCATTAGTACCGATATGATCAAACTCAATTATATTTATTTTCTTTCTTCCCACGTGTTTTCTTTCTTTGTTGCTTAAACATGAAGTTATAGGGACTGTTTGGTTGGACAAAGCTGGCAAAGTAGAAGGCAAAAGAACATTTTTCCACTCTCTCTCTCTCTCTCTCTCAACGCGGTGGAAAGGGGGGAAGAAGCACATGGGTTTAATGAATGCGCTCTCCCACCCTTAGTTGCCTCACATTCTCTACATGACTCTTTTTGTCTTGAAAGAAGCACCAAATCACATTCTCACCCTTCTCACTTTCCCTTTTTTATAATAAAATCCATCCTATCTTCTCCAATTAAATAGATCCCTTGTTGAATAGTTTTGCCAAATAATACTTTTATGTTCCACGAAATCTAGAAAATTAAAAAAATTGTTGCTAAATTTCATCTAATCTTTATTTGGCCCTCCTACGTTTAAAATTTTGGTATCAATTATTGAACCCTAGGTTAGTTCGAATAGAATGTTTTATTGGAACGATACCTCGCAGTTTTACATTGGAGTACTCACTTACACAACGTATTTAACTTCGAATGAGCATATGCATTTGAAATTTATGTTAAAATTAAGGACAATGCTATGGTACTGGAAAAAAAAATAGTACCATACTTTTAAATTTAACAAATTTTTCGATTTTGATACAAGTTTTGTAATCTTTAGGGGTGGGTGGTCTAAGTGATCGAGCATACTTTCTTACAAACAATGTTTCAGGTTCGATACTTGTCACTCTCCACAAAGGTCAACCACCCTTGTTTGTCAGGGAAAATATCCTTAAACTAACTTGAGTATGATGGTCGGCTCAGAGCTCGAAAAAGTAATCAATGCAAACATAAATACCCTACAGCAAAAAAATACAAATTTTGTGGTTTGTTTATAACAAAAAAAAAAAATTATAATTTTTTAGATTAAGTTACAACTTTTAAGTTTTAAATTATAATTTTTGTGATAAATTAAAATCGATCCTAAAAATATTGAGATGGATTCTAACATTTTTAGAATGACAGTAAGGTAAGCGCCACAAAAACCACACGACTTGGCAGTGATGTTTCAATTTAGAACACCATAATAACTCCATGATAGCTAAAGTGACAGTCTGTTGATGTTTTAACTTATCACAGGCAGACAATGAATTCATCTGCGAAGGTCACAGTAGCCCATGAGCATTAATAAAAGTCATTTGATTTGACCAACAGATTCTGCAATTACAGACGGACCTAAATGGACTTTCATCAATTCAAGGTGACAGCTGGATCCATCACCAATAAATACCACTGTCCACCTTAGCATACCAAGAAATCATTAAAGCAAAACGTCGCCGTTTTATCATTTTTCATACCCCACAATCTTACCCATCATTTTGGTGCATAATCACTAATCATGCCCGTTGATTAAAGTCCTACATTTTACAATTAAGAAACTCAAACATTAGACCCACGTAATCATTAATCAAAAGTGATAACGGGGACGAGTTATAAACTCAGACGTCTTAAGCTTTAATCTTGTCAATTCATTGGAGCTAGACCATGAATACTTTAATCTCGACTTAAATGGTCTATTTTTGATCGAACTAAGAAGATAATTATTCGAAATAAACATAAACTGATCTGAAAACTCTCGACCGTTAAAAAAAAAAAAGAAAACAAACAAGTGCCGATAAACACAAAATCACATGGAACTTTTATTAAAATGAATAGTATACATGTTATGAACACAAAAAGACACTATAAAAACAAAGCCTATCAATCTCTTAATATGATTCTCTTTATATTTTTTATTCTCTGGTGCTAACAATCACTGTAAACTAAAGAATCTACTGGGAATGAACATATATGTTTCACAATATTAGAACTAAGCTCTGGATTACTATTACCACACCTGACCACAGTATGATTTGATAATGACAAGAAAGAACCTGAGTTTGAGTTCAGCCCAGTGAGTGAACTCAGTTCTGGTATCGACTCGGCCGATTTGATCAAATTTATATTCTTCAGTATGAACTCATTGCCAACGAGTTGGTTGAAGAGTCCTGACTCAGTGACCGAGTTCTTTCGCTTGTGTTGCATTGCTGCGCGAACGATTTCCGTTTGCATTGATGTTGATAATCGTCGAATTCCTCGAGCTCCACCCATTATAATTGCTGAGTTAGCCGAGTTTTGGTGTGGAGACTGAGTCTTCCCTGAGTTCTTCTTACCATGCTTGCTTGACATAGATGGACCCATTGTTGTTAAGTATACAGTCTCGGGACTCCGATTCCTGACTCGGCTGAGTGGGTCACCGAGTAGCAAAATTTCTTTCACGTCCACCAGCATTACATGCTTGAAATTTCTTCTAACTCGGCCGAGTAGCATAGGATAACATGCCCATCTTCTCAAACTCATTGGAACATGGTCTAAAAACCCAGCCAACGAATTCTCTGGATCAAGCTCATCGGCTTCAAAACCCACCACCGAGCCATAACTCAAGCGAGTCAACTCAGTCTCACTTTCGTCACTGTAATCGCTTCGAATTCTTCGACCCCATATTGGCTCTCCAGTTTCATTTTCCTTCTTTCTCGATTTTACAAACTGGGTCATATCAAAACTCGCTGCTGAGTCCGCAACAGTACCATTCAATTCTTGATATCGATCAACGAGTTTCAGAATCGACTCGTTCTCTTCTTGGATTATAGAATCGAAAGAAACTGTTTTTGATGGGAAAATAAGCAAAAGGTCTGATCTTGAGGTGAGAGCAGACCTGTGGAAAAGTCTCAAGAACAACCTCAGTTCTGGTACTTTGACGGACTCACTAATATGAGCTACAATAAGGTCGTTCATGGCTTTTGTGCCTCTTCTGTACAAAGAACCCATTCCTTGCAGTGCATGCGGAGGTGATGGTGATGATAATGATGATGAAGTTGAAGCTATTTTCGAACTGGGTTTGAGAAAATTCAGTGACCATGATGGAGGGTTCTTGATGGGTTTGAAGTGGGTGGGTTTGTAAATTTTGGAGTTTGAAGAGAGGTGTCTTCGAGGAGTGAAGTGGTTGCCGGTGGTGGTGGGTTCGAAGGTGGAGAGAGTGAAGAGGAGGAGAGTGATGAAGATGAGGAGAGCACATACGGAGATGGTGGATTGGGCTCTGGTGAGGAGGTGTACTGAATTGGTTCGTCTGAGGAGGGTATTGATGGGTTTGAATGAGGTTGAAGATGAAGATGAAGATGGAGAAGAAGAACAAGAAGAAGAGAAGAGATTGTTGGGTTTCTTCTTGTTGGCTATGGCTTCTTCATCTTCAGGGAAGAAAACTAGGAAGAAACCCATGCCCCAACCTTCACTACTACTCTTGCCCTTCGTTGTGAATCCCATCTCTCTCTGGGTAAATTTATCACTCTCTTGGTATGTTTGTCTCTATACATAGTAACATGGGACTAGAGCTGCTGTCTCTAGTGTGTGTGTGTAGTGTTGGTTTTAGGAATTAGAATGTCCTCATTTTAATTCTGTTGATTTTCATCAAAGCCTGTAATTTATAAATTAAATTTAATGAATTCTACTGGGTATCGATGAAATTAATAGAAATCTACTGCAAATCCCTAAATAATTTAAAAATAAATAATTGAATTTAATCCAATTAACAAAATTTATACTCAGGGAATCCAGATCCTTGTCTTAATCGTGTTTTATGCTGCTGCTTAGACTTAAACAAAGACTTTTTTGGTGCATGTTAAGAAAGTAACACTTTTCCTAAAGAAAAAAGGAAAAGTAGGACTGGGGGAGAGAGAGAAAAGGAAAAATAATAATTTCCTATTTTTCTTCTGGGGATTTGAGAAAGAATAATGTTATTTGGATCTAAAAATTTCATCTCATTTGTTGATCTGATTCATTATGACTTTTGAATTAACTGTGGACCCCATTAAACATTAGAACTTATTTTTTATTCAATGATTCCAATGAAATCACATCATTAAGTCAACAAATAAAATCAGATTTTTAGGTCCAAATAGAATTATTATAAATAAACAACAGCCCTTAAAAGGTTGTAGGTTAACCCCCAAATGATAGCACAAGTGATAATAGAAATGAACTGTAAATTCAAGACATCGATCGAGCCAATCTCGGGTGAATACCCTAATTTCGTTATGAATAATCTGTCTTTAATCAAATCGAAGAGAAAAGTAATTGAGATACGCATTAATGTGAATAATCCAAATTGTTTGAAAAAAAAAAATTGTCAAAGGATATATTGTCCTTTCGTTCTTGGTGAGTGAGTTGATAGCTCCAGGGTACGGATTTGCAAGCTCATGTTGCACTGGGATATTGAGTGGTGACCGAGCGTCGGTGGAGGGGATGGACGGAAGGAGGTCCAACTTGTCACTGCATCTGAGCTACTGCCATTTGGCAAGGACTTCATCATAAATATCAACACTACTACAATCCCTACCTAAATTTTTTTTTTTTAATATCATAACCTTATTTTTTTATTAATAAAAATTTAATTTTATAAAAAACATATATTAATAATTTTATATTATTTTATCAATATTACCTGTCAATAGCTACAAAACTAATTATAGAAAAACTACAACTAATAATTAATTTTAGTATCATATCCAACAAATTGTATCGTATTGTAGCCATATCCAATAGTAATTGTTTTAGGATCTCGTGTTATCAACTTAGTCGTATCAGATCATATCATTTTGAAATGTATGTTTATATTTTATTTATATCATTTTTGGTTCGTGAATAAAAACTACAAAATTAGGGTTTTCTATCTTCTTAATTGAATCTACGGCTCGATGATCAAAAGTCATTGTAATTATACACTAATTAATCCAATACTAGATCAACAAATGGAAAATAAAATATCAAACAACCAAATTACTCTTATTTCAATTAATTAAACTATTATTCGTGCTAATTAATCATATGATTTTATTTTTTATCAATTTTATGTCATATAAAGATACTATAGTACCAAAAATTATGCCTAGACTTACCTTTCCCAACTCTTAACTCAATCTCTAATCTCATTCAAGAGCATTTCCGTGCTTTACTTGATCAAACAGAAGATTTTATTTAAAATCCAACAAACACATTTAATTTGTTTAAAGAGTATAAAAACAAAATGATTAGGACTAATTTGATTGTTAATCACATGTGGTTATCATACACATAACCCAAAAGATGTGAGCTAGATCACATAGAGTGATAGTGGGGACAGGAGCGCAAAAACGTTAAAATTCAAAAAAAATTGAGAGCGAAAACGACTTGAGAACGTCATATTATATGTATACAGATACACATTAACCCATAAAAATTTAATATAAATAGAATATAAAAAATTAAAATTTTATGCACAAACTATGAGGCAAATTATTTAATTTTTAATTATATGTTGATTATAAAGTCTTAAAATGACAATTATAATTTACAAACATTAACTTTTGAATTGAGGAGTTGTCTACAGTACTAAAAAAAAAATTCAGTATCGTACCGTCATTTACAACTTTTGTGGGTGTTATTAGAATTGATCGCAAATTACCACAAAGTGGTAAAAAAATAGTTACCATAAAGTTATAAAAACACTCACAAAAGTTGTAAATCACCCATAAAAATTATAATTTTTTTGTGTCCAAAGTTATAAAAACACTTATAAAAGTGATAAAAATTGGAGATAAGGAACCCCAAAAAAAATTTGATACCTTAGTCTTATCCTTGAATTGAGGATTGATGATACCAAAGATAAAATTGTCATGTAAGCTAGACCTACAATGTAGCAGAGGAACTAACAAGTTGAGGAAGAGTCTCAATCTAATTGCTAACGAATAGGTCGAGAGAGACCTACTCGTTCATAGGTTGAACCCAGATCAACAACCTCTCAAGTGAGCTCAAAGCAAATCGAACTACAAAGAGAACAAGGATAAGAAGTAAAAGCTCAATACCAATTCCCATCTGCAGACGAAGTCACCAAAACCACATTACCATCTTCTAGAAAGTTACGTCATACCTAAGAAAATGTAACTTCTAACGGTCAAATACTCCCTCCAATATCCTAACAAACTAAGGGACCACCCCATAATTGCTTAAAGACCACTCTATTAGCTAGTATAAATAAACAAACTCTTGCCTGGTAACGCACAATGAACATCCGCACACTAAAAAGTTGTAATTGTTTTCTCCCCCATCAAGCAATACAAGTTACAGTAGCAAGAGATTTCATTGAAGTAGATTAACCAAACTTTTTAACTGATGAACCACTGACCCTCGTGTCATCGTTAATTTCTCTACATATTCATTTTAGCGGAGAGCTCTTTAGCCTCCCTCTTCCATACACCTAGATTTCCAGCACTATCAAGGATATACCGATTATATACGACACAAAATTAGAGAATTTGAGTTTTTTTTTTTTTTAAGATAGCGAATGACACTCGCACAAATTGTGATTTGGCTTCCATCATATATGTTTGTTTTTTTGTCCGACACTATTACAAGAGATGGGGACAACAAGGTTCAGACTCACAAATTTAATGCTTAATAGAGAGGTAGTAGTCATTAGGACAACGGCTAAATTAACATCATAAAGAGACAGAAGATCTGACGGATGAGATGTTCTGAGGATATAAGTGTGAGGAAGTCAGAATAAAGTGATGGGTCCCGATGCACCATTGGTTTCTGTGGACTCCCACAGTACTGTAATGGGGGAGATTTCATAGAACTTTCCTTCCATGAAACATGTGTTCAACTAACAGAAGACTATACTGCTTGCAGGACTCTGTATATTTATATAATGGCCTTTGTCTGATTCCTCTACTTCTGATTTTAACTATCTAACTTTCCTTCCTAAATTATCTTATTGATCCTCTTCATTTCATATAGTTTTATTGTCCCATATAACATTGAACAATTATCGAGATAAATTCTTTATGATTGTATCAAAAAAAAATAGGTTTTGACTTCGATACCAAATGAGTTACCGTGCCGAAGTTTACCATCTTTTTTAGTTCAAAATATAATTTTTTGGGGACAAAACAACAATAAAAAAAGTTTTAAGGTCAAATGATATTGTTTTTGTATTAAGCTATAACATTTTGGGGGGTGTGACATCTATTCTAAACTCCGTAAAATGTTATAACTTTATTCTCAAAAATTAATATATTTTTTAGTACAATATCAAACAAATATTTTTCGATATCATAAACTTATCTCGAAAACATGGTTGAAGTGGGAATCTTTAGTTTTATAAAGTGGGCTATTGAATAATTTGCATTATCCTATAGGGGACTGCATGATATTACTTAATATTGGTTATTAATTTGCTTTTTCATGATACATATTTTTAGATAGTGTTTGATAAAATTGAAAGCTAAATACTGCAAACTGAATTCTGAAATTTAAGTGCTGAATACTGAATTTTTTAATTTGGAAACTGTTTAATATCAACTGAAATTTAAGTATTGAATTGAATCAAACTGTTTGACAAATATAAGAAACCGAAGTATGAAAATTATTATTATTCTAATTTTGTCCTTCTTTTTAACCATTTCTCCGCAACTACCTTATTCCTATAACCACTACCACCATTGTGGTAGTGGCAGCGATGATGGTGGTGGCGGCGACACAATGGTAGTGGTAATGATGAAAATTGTGGTGGGGGTGATGATAGTGATGACGGTGGCACAATGGTAGTAGGTGGTGGCGGCGACATAATGACGCGATGGTGGCATAATGGTAATGGTGGCAGTAATACAATGGTGATGACGATGGTAGTGGTGACGGTGACACAATGGTGGTGATGATGGTGATAGTGTTGGTGGTGGCAACGATTGCACAACATTGGTGTTGGCAATGACAACACAATGGTGGTGGTGATGGATGGTAGGAATTAAAAAGTTAAGAGTGTAAAATGTTTTGAGGGTATATTTGTTTATTATGAAAAATTGATAAAATTTTTATTGACTAATATTTTCAGTATTAAGTGATAAGTAGGTGGTTTGCTATTTAAAATTTTAGTCTATTTTTAAGAAGTGTTTAAATTATTAAATTGTATGAATTTTTAGGTTAGCAAACGGATTTAATTCATTAAATGCTTAAAATATGCAGTTTTAAATCTTAAATGATGTTATCTAATAGCCCTCTTACCCATGAGATGAAAATATAAGTTTTGCTTCAAATCAAGGTTTTTTTTTTTTATCATACTACCATTTATAAATTTTGAGAGTCATTTATAATTTTTGGAGATCATTTATAAATTATGGGAGTCAATTATAATTTTAAAAAATTATTTACAAATTTTGACGTTATTTACAACTTGTGGGTTGCTTAGGATCATTGTAATATGAACCATAAAAATTTTAAAATTACCCCAAAAATTATAATTTTTTTTTTTTTTTTGTTATGAACAAACTAAAAAACTTGTATCTCAATTTATAAAATTTGACGGTCTAATACCCAAACTTTTTTTTTCCGATACCATAGTCTTCTCCATCAAATATAAGAATACACCTAATTAAAATGGATAATTCTAGTCATTAATTTGGCATAAAAAAAATAAGTGGTGCAGTGAAAGTGTCAAAAATTACAAGGATTGTCAGTGTAATTATCCCAAAAAAAATTAATGAATGCAACAATACAAAAGAACCACACCACCCCTACCTACCATATTTAAAACCATGTTGGGTTGGAGAGGATATGGTTGTACTCCTTCATCTATTGTCCCTTGCATTCAGTTCACAAACAAAACATCATACAACTAGAAGATAAAAGGAGGAAAATTCCTCCACCACCCCCCCCCCCGGGGGACCTGCCGACATACATATATACATATCTATATCTATATTTATATTTATACTATATATTATAGCAAATATTTTTTTAGAGAGGACAAGGAGTTTGAGATGTCTTTTCTCCTTATTTCTTAAATTCTTAGAATTGAGAAAATATATAACCACTTTCTCCCTACTCCCTTGAACTTCTCACTACTTTTTTAATTTCTCACTCTTTTTAATTTTATCTTCTAATTTTTTAATTTTCTTTTCTCTTTGAATGGGATGGGGAAAATATCAAGATAAATATGTTGTGACAGGTAAAGATATAAATTTTGCGTGTGTCGTATTTGTCCAACATTTATACCAATATACGTTATTAAGAGATGACTTGATAAGTCTTCCCTATTTTTTTTAGAATTTCTCATAATTCTGAATTATTAAATTAGACACCAAAATTTCTTTCTAATTATATTCTTGTATGTGTCCCTTATAAACACTAATCACCTCCACCACTAACTACCCACCATTTGTTTACATTGATCTACAAAATTACTTATTGTCCATCAAAAAGTTATTTAACTTCTCAAATGATAGGAGGAAGAGAGGAGAAAAAATAAGGGAAATGCAAAAAGGTTAAAGGTTGTAAATAACGTTCTCACATGTTGAGGCGCTAGTATATATGTATATACTAGTGGCAACCCGTGCCTGAAGGTACGGTACAATGTGAATAGTTTTGAGAGAGATGTTAGTGACTGTTAAATAAATCTTTTTGAGATCGTCGGATGGACTTATTAAAACTTGTCATGTTCTATATTATAGATGTATATAAACACATGTCATCATACAACATATTTCATATATCATTTGATGGGAGACTACTACGTTACAACACCAAGAAACTCCTAATTAAGAGAGGTGTGAGGGTGTCGTCTAAATTGTGATAGTAGGACATTCTTCACCACCCTCAATTTTAGACCTCCACATAGAAAGGCCCACCATGGTTTATGGTTCATGCCCCCCCTGTACCACCCACCACTTTATAAAAGATACTAGTTGGTCCTACTGAGATATACTTTTTACAGACTCAACAAAGAGGTCAACTTATTTACTGTGGTCTCCTGCTTCAATTGATTTTATGGTCAAAAGGCCTAGAGATGTTTGCAAACCTTTTTCCAAAGAAGGACCACCGTGTAATCTGACTTAAATGTCACAACAGGATTATAACGAGCAGTGCTAATTCTACATACAATCTATGTATTCGTTACGAAATTAGCATAGAGTTGGATGATAAATGAATGTGTCTATTAAATTTGTCAAATAAATGGATAAATACGAATCCTACTAAACACTACTTATATACGTGAGCCCGATTATATATAATTATATAGATCGATCATGTATGAATTAAATAAATTTGGACACGACACGATACAACCCATTAATAACCCTAAATTACATTAAAATGCTAAAAAATGTTGCCTACAAACTAATTACTATCTTATTTACCCAAAAAAATTACTATATTTGGAAAGGAATGAAAGAGTTGTTCCCTGCATTCCTTCCCTTCCACTGGTTCTTGAAAGCTATCAATTCCTGCTTCTCCCATATTGATTCTCCCTCCCTCTCGCATTGGTTCTGCACCAGATGATGAACCCATGTGAAAACTTTTTATTTTATTGGTGCCCGATAGGTAGGCTATTAATTCAAGTGTACCATTATATCAACTGAATTACACTATGGGTAGAGCCGGTTCTAAAGGTCGAGTCTGTGGAACCAATGAACTTTGGTCAGCGACACCCCCTCCACCCGCCTAAGTCCCCAGCTTGAACCATTTTTTTTTTTTTTTATCAAATTATCAATCTCTTTTATATCTCATTCTATGAAATAATGAAACTTGCTAAGAGCATGTCTTCGTTTGGTTAGCAAAGAGATTGATAAAAAGTGCAAGAAAGAGAAAAAAATTCTGATTTTTTAATGTTTGTTTAACATGATAATGCCCACAAAATTTTCCGTGAAAGTTAAAGAGACATCTAGTTTCTCACTTTGCCCATGTTTTCTCCCACGTTGGTCATTATCTATTGGATATAAATATCTCTAATATAGATAAGGGTAATATTGATATTTAGAAAAAAAAAAATTGTAACTTCCATGCTTTTCAAACTATAGAAAGAAAATTTGTGTACATATTTTATGATAACTAAATACATGTAAGAAAATATACTTTCTTTCACATCATTTTTTACCACTTTCACTTTCTATCATTATTTTCTTCCTAGCCAAACGACCCTGAGGTTTAAGATAGTCAATGTGTTGCTGTGCAATTTTACTACTGCCAAGAAGGTAAAATTCTCAATGTATACAAACTCTCTTGATTCAAGCACCAAGAATATCTTTCTTTCTTGTTTAACATGAGTAATAATTGTTATAATCACCAATTCTAACTAATTTTCCTCTATTTTTTTGTTCACAAAAATATGAGGATTCAGCCTTTTTTGTTGTAATAGACACAGATATTTGATGCACAACGATGGGGTATAAGCTCATAGCTATAAATATATTGAAGTAAAATACAATGTTGGGTCTTGTATTCACTTACGAGGCTGGCCACCATGAGTGTAAAGCTCAACCAAAACTGAGGGCCATTTGCTGTTTTTGCACGAATATATGACTACAGAGAACCCGGGATCAAAATTGTATGAACGGTAGAAGTCAGGGATCACGTTCCTTCTCAGTGACACAGGCAATTGGGAACCGAATAAACAAGCCACATCATTGTTCATTCAGCAGGCATCGGCTTCCCAGGTGATTGGTCTTTGTAATTCAGAGGTTCCGATTGAAATTCCATGCGTAGAGCTAAAAGGAGAAAATGTGTGTGCTTTCTTGACTTGCTACACTGAAGCATCAAATATCCGAACTCCTGCACATCACTTCTTATTACTAATTTTCTGCTGTTTCCTCCCCACTGTTCTCTGCTTGGATTGTTTAGAGCCAACAGTAGGTCTGTGAACATTTTTCTTGCTCGTTTTTGTCCGCTCCATCTTTCTATTTCCATTGCTCGAGTGATCCCTGTTAAAATTCATCCTTTTGTTCTTTTTACCCCCTTGTAGCTGACCCTCTTTCAGTTTACCATGATCAGGATGTCCAGGCTTTCTTGGACTTTTCATACGGTTAAAAGAACCAGAAGATATGTAAGGCTCATTCATACTGGAGGCAGCGCCTTGCTGTTTCTTCCCCCTCTTCCTATCTCGGAATTCCCTTTGGGTATTACCCTTATTAGGTAAACTTCCTGATTCCTCGCGTTTCCTCTTCTGCCGCCTAAAAGAAATAAAAGTTTAACCCTAATGTGAAATGCGATCGAAAAAGAATTGAAATAGAACTTCAACAGTTTGGTAAAGAGAACAGACCCCATCGAAGAGAAATCTGAAGATTTCGATTCTGCTTCAGTAGTGCCATCTTCTTTCGAGTTTGTCTTACCATGACGATTCTGCAAAGGATAAGGCATTATATATTGTAAGATTATAGAAGCAAAGATCAAAAAGAACTTAACGCTTACAATGCCATCTGGACCTAGAACAGAAGGAGCACAGCTCCTCAAGAAGTTATGACTCCACATATTTATAATGCATTGTTACACATATCATATCATCACCGGTCAGGTTAAGTTTGCTCTTTAAGACCTCATAAAAAAACACTGTTCTCACTGTAAAGTGGAATGTGATTAAAAAATATTTAGCTGAACACATGGCTATCTTCTATGGGTTTCAACAAATACTTAATGTTTCATTATAGATTTCTCAATTGTAAGAACATATATTTCTTTTAGACGGACTTCACAAAAATGAGAACCCAAAACGGTCAAAATATATGGCACTTTAGAAATTGATGAAAATGAAAAGCATAGATGTAGCAAAAGAGACGCTATAATAACCAAGAGTGAGATAAATACAAAGGATGAATAAGCAAAAAACTGAGAACCATGTGCTTGACACACATTGGTCATATGAAGTGGTCAAGACACACACTGGACATATGATGTCCAACTATTAACATTAACATTAACATTATGAGCATAACAGAATCACTACAAAAACTGCCAAAAATATGACCAAGACATTTATGTGATTGAGCTAAAACTAAAACCAAGTTAGTATTTAACCTAGTCTCCAGGAAATTATGTTTCAGACAATGCCATATAAAAAGATAGGGGGAAGGACGGAAGTAATACCTCCATAACGATCTTCACAAAATTTCTATATTTATCAGGTGTAAGTAACTTAACTACTGCAGACCCAGACTTCCGCATCACAATCTCTAGTATGACCGTGATCTGTAATTACAATGAAACACACATATTAAAGATCCAAAGAAAAAATTGTTCATAAAAGAAGGAAATTATAAGAAACAAAAAAAAACTACAAACAAATGCGTAAGCAAAAACATGCATCCATACATAAATACATCTGTGCATAAAAAGTAAACATACTTTTGATCTGAAATGATGCCGTGAGGTAGATGACCATGGAAGAACTCCATTAATAATACCAGAGAGAAAGTTTTGCAGATCTTCTGCTTTAAGTCCCGACACTAGTACTTTCACAAAGCCTAAAACAGCCTGTTTAATTTGCATCAACAATTCATAACCATTTCAAGTAACAGAAGTATTAAGAATTTGAGATAGGAGTTAGAGGAGGATACTCACTTTTATGACCTCCACAGCTTTACTCTGCAGCAATTGTAGAACTGATGGGACCAGATCAGGTATCAAAAAACAGACATTCGGATCGTTATATACCATTAGAGAGAGTGCAGACACTGCTCCACTCTTAATGTGCGGAGAGGAACCAGAGAGATAGCCCATTATCTGAAAGTTTGCTACACTGATATCAATTAAAGCAAAAAGGAAAGTGCAGTTGCAAAAATTCATTGGAACAAGGAATAAATGTAAACAAAAATAATTTACAAATTACCATATTTACCACACAACCGAGATCAATAAAGAGACAAAATAAACCTCAGATCAGCACAACAAGCTTGCAACAAAAGTATAATTCTTCCTAACTAGCACAGAAATCACGATTTCTTCAATTGAAAGAACTCAATAATCATTGTGACGAACTCGAAAAGACATCAACTGGTTTTGTATTTGGAAAAACCAAATTAAAATCCTATCCATCATAATGAATTCCGAATATGCTTTAGATAATCAAGTCCTACTTTAAGCCTTGATATCTTGGGGATTCTGACAAGTAACACATGCTGGACCCAAGTACCTTGTTATCAGGCTGGAGATACCACATTAAGCATCCAACACTGATTGTAAACTTGACGTACAAATGAAACATTGTGTCATTCCAGAGAAAATAGAGCCGTCTGTTTTCTTCCCAGCTATAAGAAGTGCGTGTTTAGACAATTAGGAGACAATGGTTAGCAGAAAGATGTTTATAGAATTAGGAGACTATGGTTAGCAGAAAATCTCCTACATTCTGGTTTAGGTGGGTGAATGGATTTATTTCCCCCAACTTGACATTGATGATATTTTATGGAACAAGTGTCAACTTTTGAAGCACAATGCTTGGAGAGCATTAATTATTCTTTCTAACGATTCCAATAGAATGCTCATCCATTAAACAGGGACAAAACTAAAGTTCATGTGGAGTATATAAAAGAACCTTGAACATAAAATAAGGCCAAAACAAAAGTTCCAATAAATCCCTCAATAAAAGAGCTTAAGAAAACTCAACAGAAATTGCAGATCAGGTATTATCAGTCAGCCCCTTCCCTTCCAAAGATCTCCTTTTTCTTTCCCTACGTAAAGTCCACATGAGACAAAGAAGAGCTGCATCCCATCTCTTTCTACTACTACTCTTGATGCTACTTCCTTTCCAACTAGCTAGTAACTCTTTAACCATCCTCGCGACCAAACAAAACCAGGAGCATATGCCACAAATCTCCCACAATATCACGACATCAGAATAAGGGGTGAACCAATTCCTTCATCCTTCTATACAAGCAACAACATTTTTCCTATGCAATAAGTTGTCTATGGTAAGAATGGCTCCCTTCCAAAGCAGCAATCAATACCCCAAAAAGCCACCTTAAAAGCAGGGTTCATGCCCCAAAGCCTCCTCCATGGAAGACCTGCCTGGGCACTTCATCTTATCTGTCAGGATATCTGCCACCAGAACACCGATATCCATACCGCGTGGCATACCAAAACCTCGTCCATCTACCATTGCCCACAACCGTCACCACATATTTTGCAAACTCCTTCCATCCCCTTACTAATGTCTTCCAAAGAGCCATCAGGGTTCTAACCTCCCTAGGCCTCCAACCTAGCTGTTTCATCCCATGTCTGCTAACAATATCCCATTACCACAAGCTGCCATCCTCTTTTGCATATCTCTAAAGCCATTTCCCTAGAAGAGCTTGGTCGACAACTCAACTTTTTGGACCAAGGCCCCTGATTTAAAACTTTGTCTCATCGCACCAAATGGCATTTGAACCCCTTATTTTCTTTCCATAAGAAGTCCCTAAACCGGGGCCGGAATACAAAACAGGGACATGAACTATGAAGGTAGGCTATAGAGGGTGCTCTTGATGCAGATCAACATTCCACTTTCAAAGCTATTGCCTCTTCCAACCTGCCAAATGCCTCTTAGTTTCTTTACAATCAGAAATTGTGTACAATCAACTTGTCTAGAACTGGAAAGAAAACAAGAACCTTCTGCAGAGCATGGACTACTTGTGGTGGGCTTCTTACTTGCACCAAGGTGGTTCTTTCAGGGTAGGAGGAAAGGAAACAGAATATAGGACCCCAATGTGGTTCTTTCAGGGGAAAAAGAAATAAAACAGAAAATAGTACTTGACGTGGTGCATAAGAAGCTAGAGCTATTGGGAGTGGAGAAACGTCATTTTGCACGTTAAGAATGGGAAATTTGTAGACTACAAAAACATCGAGGTGAATAGCCTCAACTAAATCTGCACATGTGGCATAATGCCAACAAAGGAGGCTAAATCAATTGCGGACAAATCTACGCTCTGAGTGAGCCAAAGTGGACAAAGCATGAAGAAACCTGGCACCGCCCTCATGGAAAATCTGGGAAAAATCTGCCATGAGCCATGATACAGTGTCTCAACTGTACAAGCTTCTAGAGCTAAACTAAACACAAAGTTCTAGATCCTCTCATTCTTGTGGACATTTCAAGCCAAACAAACATAAATTCGAGTAACTTGATCTAGAGAGGCAGGATAAGACTAACTTCAGTCCTGGATAAAACTCAATCAAGATGCACGAAAACAGTTGGGTAAAAAATAAAAACTAAAGAGGCAATCCACTGGGAACCGAGATTAGTCGAATGCAACTTCAAAACAAGCATAAGTTCTTTGTCATAACCCAAGTAACCAAGATATTTGGGGTTAGGAGGATTGGAAGCTGAAATAAAGGATTATGCTTACGAAGGTCAGAGCTAATCATGTCACAAATGACTTGAATTTCAAGAATTACAGTTTACAACTCTTATCATTAGCTGGGAACTATTCAAGAAAATGGGTCGGCTCGTAGTTTAGCCGATACAGTGAAATGGGCCACAAGATGTTAACCATGCGCCCATGCACATCATGGAAATGCTCTCAATCAACCGCTATATTTGCAAGCACCAGAACCTAATGAAAAGTGACCCATTAATAAGGGTCCTCATCCAAGTACACTTCAACAACCTTAATATAGTGGAGTCTTGGTAATGTCACCATGACAATCCAGAGTTTGTACCGTACAGATGAATTCTACTTCAGTGCCCAAACCCCTGTCACAGGATCACCTGAAGTTCTCATCCATCCATTTTCTCCACTCATCCCTGGTCCCTGGCATTTGGTTCACATGTAATATCTCACATACAAACTCGAATTCCTCCCCTAGACTAAACCTTGCTTTATGGACTGAAGATGGGTTTCCAGAACTACCTGAACTTTTGTCTTCCCCTTTTTTTCCTTAGTTAAGCTAGACTGATTACCATGCATGATGCAACAAGATTCTTATTCAAACAGCAGAACTGTATATCTCGCACAAATTTTCAGTACAGCACTAATTACTGTGTTATTCAAAAGAGACACTGGCTTGCACATGAACAAGCTATTTACAAGTTTTCAAGAATAATTATCATGAAAGCACCAGACTTTCTAGTCATTATATATACCCAATATTTTCTTCTAAGACACGACACTCTTCAATATCACCTTGCTTTGTGCTTGACAATATAGAATACCAAGCATGGTAGGCAATACCACTAAATAAATGCTACAAATAGGCTACATAAGACGATTATACACATCAACATAGAGATAATGCTTTACGTTCGACCATATCTATACACCTATACATAGTGAATTAGTGATGCACTTACCATGCTGATTAGTTTGTGATAAGGTCCATCATCAGTCGTGCACGATGAGTTTTGCAAGATGGAACTTATCTTGAGAAGGGCATCATAAGCAGCTTTCCTGCCTTCTTCCTTAGAATCTTTTAATGCGAGTATAACCTCATTGAGAATAAGAAAAGCCTTTGCAATTTCCTCATCCGAACTTCTCTTTATTGTGTGAACCAACAAGGTCTGGAAGCAAGTGAAACGACTTCTCAGTGATAAGATATTATCAACAGGGGATTTCAGATTGAGTAGTAAATCCATCAGCTCAACATATCGAGAAGAACAAAACGAAGAATGTTCCTCTATAATTCTGCTGAGAGTGTGATATGACTCGCACTGAACAATCTCATTAGCCTCCTGCAAAGCGTGTCTAATGAAGTTAAAGATTAGATTGCTGAGATCCTCACTAGCTCCTTCAACAATAGAAGATGCTAATTCCAGTATCATACACCTCTTCATATCTTTCCCCATAGAAATTGAACTGCTTTGTTCTTCATCTACAGAAGCATTGGTATGACTCACCAGCTTTCCACATTCACCTACATCGTCGACGAGCTGAAATCTCTCGAGACATGAAATGAAAATCTTTCTAATTACTGAAGAATCAGTAATGGATGCTAAGCTTTCAATTGCATTCTTTAAAAAAGAGCGCTTCTCAGGAGGTGAATCGAATAAAACATCGGTCAAAGCCAAAAGCAGCTCCTCAGAACATGAGACCAAAGCCCTGACATTCCTACTTGCAGTTTTCTTTGAATAAGATGGTTTACTTTCGAACACTATATTTACTTCGGATGTCTTTGGAAGGTTTGCAAACTCACTGGCAGCCATATTAGATCTAAGGACACTTCTGTTTTGATTCACAAGTTCCTGCAAAGCAATGGCAACATTTTGGAGCATAAAGGAGTCCTTCTTGAGAAAAGGAAGTAAGAGTTTTGCCAAGCGCCCAAAATTTTGGTATATATCAGTGGGATAGCGGCAAAAGGCAGGTAACAATTCCCAACAGCAATGGGCATGATCCTGCAGATCCTGTCCAATCACTTGCTTTTTATCTTTATGACAGGCTTGTTGTAAGGATTCTGCAAGAGGCACAATGTGGTCCATAAAGAACCCTAAAGATGATCCAATAACATAATTCTTTAGAATAAGAATCAACCAAATGTTTGAACAGGTGAGATCTTCATCATTAAAAGTAACAGGTAACAGGGTAAGGAGTTTCTCCGGTCCCATCGCAATAATTGCAGATCCAATACACTTCTGGAGATGTTTTGTGTCACATGTATTCCTAACAGCAATGGTCATCAATTCGGAAAGTTTAAGAAGTATACCCTTCATATAGCAGGATGAGATATCACCAAGTTTTAGGAACAAAACTGATAAGACTGCCAAAATATGTTCATTAGGGATTCCACCACAGGAGCTCAGCACATTATCAAAGATAGCGCACGTAGATATTATTGCAGTTGTTTCTGTGTTACACACAGCTACATTATCAACTGGCTGGTTTTCGATGATTAAAAGATTTCTTCTATCAATATGGCAGTTGATCAATTCTTGCAAAATTTTTGAAGCCTGTGAAGCAGTACTAGCCTCAGAAAGTAGAAGACCTAAACACATGTATAAAGTTAGACTTTGCAACCTGTACATTATGCAAAACAAATATTAGCATTAAAACTTGATAATGAAAACTAATGACTATTCATATAATTCACATATGTGATACAATGCAATTGAGAATTACAGGATTGCGCCTATTTGTCTAACAGAGCATAACCATAAGGATCCAGCGTCAATGCTCATCAGTCTAAATATTCATTTGATCTGCTAGAGAAGCAAGTTTCTTTTTCCTTTCTTAAAAGATACGAACATTGCATATTTCTTACCCCTTAACAAGCAGGAAATTCGGATCCCGTAACAACAGGGGTATAATTACTCCCAAGTACCAGGGTGGAAGCGATTTACAAGAACACGGCTAACACGGAAAGATTGATGATGATTAAAAATGGAAAGAGGTAAAGTGAAGCAAAAGAAAGAGGTAAAGTGAAGCAAAAGACTCTTAAGGCTGCAGCAGACTGACACATGAAGTTTTTTTTTTTCTTTTTTTTCCGGCAGGTAAATCACGTGAAGTTGCTTAAGCCTCAGAATCAATGAGCCAATGGAAAATTGGTGGATTTATGGATTTGTATATATCAACAAGCTTCTAAAAATTGTATTATTTTACACTGGAAATGGAAACTTTGGCCAGGTGAGCAATATTTTATTATTATTACAACTGCTAAATAGCAGATCGAACCGGTGACTACCACTCCCTCAAGTAGGGTTAACTATCTCGGATAGACCCCTAGGTCTCCAGGTGAGCAATAACCCACCTTAATCTCATAACCAAATAAACTACTAGAAGACGAAATTATCTGGCTGTTTCACCACACCAATAGCACTAACATACGCCACAGTAAGATGCAAGTAGTAGAACCCCACATTTCTTCTAAGGAATGAAGGAATATCTAAGCAATGAATTATCGATAGGAGCCTATCCTTTGGAAGTTACCACGTTTGAGAAGAAAACCCCACCCCAAACAAATGGACGTGAAAGTTTTCTTTAATCCTTTTCAGGTAAAACAACATCCTGGGGCTAACTTGATTCGCAAGCCAAGTGGAAGATGAATGAAGGAATTAGATGTTTCTTCAAATAAATATAATGAATACACTACCTGTAAATATGCATTGGACTTCTCTTTTTATTACCTACCTATGTACCTGATCATGCTACAGACTGTAAAAGGAAATGTAGAAGGCCATTTCAAAATGAATTTTTATCAATTGATGCCAGTCTTCCCCATCTTCAATCTAAATAACACTCCAATAAAGAAAGTTCTAATTGCTTGCTCTTTCAAGTTGGTCATCAGCTTGGCTCACAAGAGAATAAGTGGCAAGCCGACAAATTCAAACCCTCCTTCGACATCTTCAACAAGTAAATTGTATTTATTCTCTTCTTCCTATTTTCACATGTTCCCCCCCCCCCCCCCCCAAAAAAAAAAATCCTGAGGCCTACACATGCAAAACGGTATAATTATTTCGAATGACTCTAATATAAATTACTATGAAATTTGAAAACTACAGTCTATCTGTCTGCATGCAGGGGTAAGATTTCACACATTTCATGCACTGGGCTGCTCTTTTTTTATTTGAAAACACCAAAATAATAAGTTTAACGAATACAACTTGGGATATAAAAATATTTATAAAACCAGAATATCTTCATAGTTTGCACAAGACTTAAAGCATTCTTTACACTTCCAAAGAGGGTTTATTTTCTCTAACTAAGCAATGGCCACAACAACATGGGTACATCACATTTCAGAAGAAATATTTATTCAGCACATAAAAAGTTTATATTTATTTTTCATACTACAAAACTTTGGAAGACTAAAAAGGAAACGAAAACTACAAAAAGATCTGAGCATCTACCCATCCTACCTCCTCTACGTCTTGACATCCCATCTTTATCTCAGTAGAGTCTTTGAGTGGCATGTTTCGGGCATATCCAAAAACCGAAAAAAAAAAAAAAAATAAGCCCTAGAAAGAGAATGATACATACTACATGGTGTCGCAAAATTGAAAACTTTTCTGTCCATTTTTCTGACTTTGTGGTCTAAGTCACAGCACTGAAGGCTAGTTTCAGTTAAATTTGGCAGAAAGTAGTTTCAATTAAATTCGCTTACTTAAAGGATCAAACTTTTCTGACATAAAAAAATAAGATATTCATATGTCAAGGTAACTTTAGTAATTTTTTAAATGGTTCAGTATTTGTCGGATCGTGCAAAATTCAGGTCAGTAGGCATGCTGTTAATGGTGTTTGAAGTCGTCTTCTTGTTCTTTTTTTTCAAGATTTGTTAATTTTGATTAATTTAGTGATCCTTTGTTCACTAGAAGTTCTTGAACTTCAAAGTTTGTGTTCTATATTACTGTCTATGAGAAGCTCTAAAAGATTTTGCACTTTTCACATGGTAAGATTCCATTAATCCTTTTTAGAGGAGATTCCTGGAAATTCTAAAGCTGCTGCTCCTCCTCTTTCTTAACCTTTACCAACTAATTAACCAAGCAACAGAATATGAGGAGTGACGCTCAAAACATACCTAGAAGAGTCCAATGAATCTGCCAGAGGCATTGATAATAAGGAAATTAGAATAACATAATGACATCTTACCTGTGATAGAGCCAAACACCATAGGGAAATGTCTGGTGCAATTGCTAGGCTCACTAGCATATAGTTTCTCGAAAGTAATTTTTAACAAATTAGCTGCTGACAAAACAGTATCCACAGGGTTCATTCCCAGGGATATGTACGAAGCAAGGGAGTTTATGACGGTATCAGCCTGTTGAATTATAACTTCAGGTCTTGAATATGCGTGCATTGCTTCAATGATATCAAAATTGTGCCTTGTCAGAGCTGAGAACTGGCAACTCATGAGCTTTTGTAAGTCCTTAATTACTTTTAAACTAACTTTGACAGAGAGAAATGGAACAATATGCTTCAGCACATTCAGCATATGGAGGACCTCTAGGTGCTCAGGTTTTGACAATGACTCATCTCTAGATCCATGTAAAGCCCTTGATGCACTTATTTCAACAGCCAAAGGCATGTGACTAATAAGTAAGGAATACACCAGTTTGCTTGCCTCCTTAATAACAGTGGATGAGTCAAAAGACTTGAAAACCTTCACAACACAATCTTGAGCACATTTCCTGACCTGTAATATTGAAACCATACAAACTATGAAACATCAAAGATCACAACTAATTAACCGTCAATGTAGACTTACTTCCCATCATTCAACATCAAAGACCATAACCATCAATATAAACTTCCATCCCATCATTCACTTATGAAATATAACACAACAAAAGGAAAGATGAAAATCACTAGTCTCATTATTTTCCATTGAACTGGTACTAGCTGTTTATCTTAATGAAAATCATTGTTGGTATGTTTTCTATCAAAAATCTTAGGTGCAGCAATAGCTCCTCTAAAATTATATTACAATAAACTAGGGCATGGTGATAGACAATGCCTTTAGCTGGCAACAAAATATTACTGGCAAATGCATTCTTCAATTAACCAGATGCCAATTCTACTAGTTCAATACCGGGGCGGGAATAATTTTATGAAGCGGCACTCTTCCTTTATGTACCAAAAACAGTAAGCAAAATAATATCAAAGAGTACTATACTTACGAATGCTTATCAGTATTCTGTAGCCTTTAAAGTAGAATAAATTCTAAGCACACCCCTTGGTAGTCAAAGAGTCGATTGGGGGATACGCAAGGAACAGTATAATTTAGGTCAAGTTGGCTTACAGGATTGCAAAGGACATATGAGGGTGCTTAGAATCAAGATGGGCAAATACCAGTAATCCGGGAGAATTAGAATAATTTTGGTAAGGAACACGGTTTACGAAAACTAAGCCCAAAATCATTATGTCAATTCAAAATATTTTTTAAAAAAGGCCCTTCCGAGTTAGTCTTGCTGCCAGAGATAAAGAGATGATCTGCCTTCACTACTGCACTAATATATAAGATTAATAAAAAATCTTATAAAAAAATAGACAAGGATTGCATCTACGGTTCGGTCATACACTCATACTCAGCGTTTTCTTGAGACTTTGGTTTTCGTAGAAGTCTTAATAATAGGGAATGTTCGGAATTGATTGGTCTATTTTTTATAATTAATAATGTTATGTTGACTCCTAATTTGGAGGATAGGAGGTATTGTTTTTTGATCCATCGCGTATTTTTTCTTGTAAATCTTTCTTTGAGTCTTTAATTGATGATCATTTACTACTTTCTTTCGAACCATCATTGAAGATTTGAAAGGAAAAAGTGTCTTTAAAGGTACACGTTTGTGCATGGTTATTGCCCATGATAAGGTGAGTACCAATGAGGTCCTTAGATCGTGGAATTTTCTTGGTTCTAGCTGGAAATAGAGGCTCAGCCTGAATGTGGAAGGGGATCTGGGCAATAATACAATATCAGGGAGAAGGTAAGCCACAATTGGTTGGTGCTAAGAAGACCCATTGGTTGAAGCTCCAAAAATGTGGGAGGCTATAACATGCAAGATTACATAGGGACAAACATCCGTTAAATATGACTCTCAGGTGGAGGGGCAAAGCTACAAAATCCACATTTAGGAGGCCAAGTAAAAGTTACGAAAAATACGATGTAGATTGGTGGATAGAGAAATGGAGACTATGGCTTAGCGGAAGGTTTCTTAGTAGGTGATGATAGGGTTACTATATCTTAACTTCAATTTGCTAATTATACCATTTTTTTCTTATCAAGAGATGTGCAAAAAAAAATTAATTTACTTGTCATTGGGAGTACTTTTAGTTTGGCTTTGGAGGTTGAAAGTAAATATATCTAATAATTCTATTGTCGGCATTAATGCCCCTAGGAGTAAAGTTGAAGGTTTGGCGAAGGGATTGGGATGTGAAGCTTGGCCTTCCAATGGAAGTAATCCTTTGTCCTTAAATTTTTGGAATCCAATTGTTGAGGTGGTGCAAAAAAGGTTGAATGGTTGGAAGAAAGGATATTTGTCTAGGGGTGGGAGGCTTCCTTTGAACCAAGCAGTTTTTGATAGTATTCCTACGAATGTTATGAGTCTACTTAAGTTGAATAGGAAGGTAGCGATGATTACAGAGAAAATGATGAGACTTTTTATGGGAAGAAAGCGGTTAGGGAAGAAAAATCACTTAGTACGATATGAGGTTGTGTCAAAATCAAAACCAAAAATGGGTTTGACAATTGGTAACTGGAAGAGCAATGTAGAGTTGTTGGGAAAACGGCTTTGAAAGTTTCCGTTGGAGAGTGATTCCTTGTGGCGTAAGAAGCATGGACACGGACACGAGACACGGATACGACACGACACGGACACGACATTTCTAAAAAAAGTAGGACACGGACACGACATTTCTAAAAAAAGTAGGACACGGACACGTTGAGGACACGCTACAAAAAAAAATTATATTTTATATATAACATTATATAATTTATTACAAATATAGTGATAATGATATATAATTCATAAAAGATTAAGTATTTTATGATAAGTAAATCTAATGTCTAGTCATCTTTGTGAATTTTTAGACTAAAATATCCTCATAATAGTCAGTAATCATCAATTTTTTGTGGACAATGTATACCTAATATATAATTTAAATAATTGCTCTCATTTTTTCAATTCCTCTTTTTTAAAACTTTTATGCATCTTTTGTTTTTATTATTATATTTAGAGTACAATTTTAAGAGTATTAGTAATTATATGTTCTAAAATTTTTAAATTTTGTTAATCACATTTCAACACATGTCTATTGTTTAGTAATAGACACGTCCTAAAGAATTGTCGGACAGCTCACCAAAAAAATGTTCGACACGTGTCCGAAATTATAAATTTATCATTTAATTATGAACACGGATAAAAGAGTATTGGACACGTATCCGAAGAGTGTCGATGTCCGATACGTGTCCGACACGGATACGTCACCTTCTCGAGAGTGTCCGTGCTTCATAGCTTGTGGTATTCTATTATCAAAAGTAAGTATGGAATTCATTCCAATGGTGGGACTCTAATATAGTGAGTAGGGTTCCTCTTTTGTAATCCTTGAAAATTTATCTCCCAAGGGGTGGAGGATTTTAAAAAACATATCATTGTGAGAGTGGAAAATGAGGAGAGAGTTCGTTTTTGGTAGGATATTTGGAAGGGTGAGTCATCTATTGCTTCTTTGTTTCCTCGGTTCTATGGGCTATTTCGGTCACATAATGCATCTGTGAAAAGTTTGAATTGTATTTCTCTTTCTTTTAATCATGAGAGATGGAATTTCAATTGTTACATAATCTTAATGACCGAAAGACATTGGAGTTGTCATCTCTTCTTCCTTCAATTAAGTTGGTTCACTTGGACTCAACAGCTAATGACAAAATAGTTTGGTATCTTGATTCTTCTGGATATTTTTCTTGTGGTTCCTATTTTCAACATTAATTGATGTTAATAATCATTTATTCTTTGAACCTCATTGGGTGATTTAGAAGGCTAAAGTGCCCGTTAAGGTGCAGGTACTTGCTTCTATGATTGCTCATTGTAAGGTGAATACTTGTGACTTGTTACAAAAAAAAAAGGCCTAACATTTATCTTTCGTCTAATTGGTGTGTTCTGTATAAAGAAAGTGGTGAATGTTTGGTCATTTGTCCTTCATTGTCCCATAGCTATATTTCTGTGGCATAAGCTTTTTGCAAGAAGCAGAAGTGATGTGGGTTATACCTCACGATTATGTGTCTCTATTTGTGGTGCTTTTAAAAGGCTTTGGGAATGGGAAAAAAACATCGACGCTATGGAAATATGCTTTTACGGCTATTTTGTGGGTAATTTGGTTGGAGAGGAATCACATAATTTTTGAAAACAAGGAGGAGGATACAGAGTTACTTGCGGTATAACCGTATAAAGTGATGTATTTAACTTCTCTTTGGGCGGTTATTTCAAAACAGTTGTGACACTTCTTTGTCGGTCTTACAACATAATTAGAAAGCGGCATCTGGCTCATTATATTTTTGTATTTCATTTCTTATTGGGTGGATTCCTCATCCGCCTTCTTTGTACTTTTCCACTTTCTATGAAATGAAAGTTTGTCTGTTGTCAAAAAAAAAATTAAGGGGCCAAAGACAAAATACAATTAGGGTTATTCCATAAATTAGTTACTCTATATTGATAATACAGTTAATATCAACTTGGGTAGAGTGATGCTTTGAGAAGCAACCAGAAATTGCAGGCAACAGGCGTTTGTCTACCCAGAAGCCAATTCTGGTGAAGTCAATACTCAAACCAGAACCCAATCAAGTGAAGTCAATACCCAAACTCATCATGCAATGCAGTGTTGTGCTCTTAATTCATGTTATATGTAATAAGCATAGTTCACATACGTCCTATTTATACTCCATTTTTCACCATAAGACCATAATCAACAAGTTCGACAATACTAATGATCAATTCATTCATCTTTTGGATGCAAAGTTTAGCCAAAAAACAACAGACAATTCATTTAATATATATTGCTCATAATCACCATATATGTATACAAAGTCGTGTATAGAGAAAGGTATACCTTTGGACGCTTATCAATAGAGAACTTAAGAAGTGTCTCGAACCCCAATTTAACCGAATCCCAAACCTCTAATTCACAAAACCCTATCAAAACCCCCAAACATTTAATCACAGCCCTCACGCTCGCCGTCCCCATAGTCTTACTCTCCAACATCTCTACAAGCACACTCACCGCCTCACTCGCCATCCCACTCGCAATCGCCTTTTCCGGAACCAAAGGGACCACAATAGCAAAGAACGAAGACAAAGCCGACACCGCATTGGTGTCCAGGGTTTTCGATGTTTCGGCAATGGCGGAAATTGTAGCGGCGAAATAAGACAGCGGAGTTAGGGGTAAAGATTCGGATTGAATTATTGAACGGGTGGCGGCGGCGGTGGCACAGAGGTGGCGGTGTTGCAGGGCGGAGGAGTTGCCATAACGGTCTAGCAGTTGTTGGCATATATCTGATTTGTCGTTAAACGCTGTGTCTGTGATTTCTTTGTGGTCTTGTTGTTCTTCGTCCATGGAGGATGTGGGGGTGGTTTGGAGGTGTAAGTATTTCACGTGGTGGTGGGGGTGGATGATGAGGAGGAGGAGCAGTGAGGGTTTAGGGTTTGAAGTTCTCAGTGTAGGCGTAAAACTATAAAAGCCGTTTAGGTCAAGGACCGTTTACTAGTGGACCCACTGGTTAAGGTCAGAATTTTTAAATAGAGGCAATTTTTTTATTTTTTTTTGGGGAGAATTGCACTTTGTACATTGACAGATTTAAAAAAAATTATTTTATACCCTCAAAGATAAAATTATCCACATTGTACCTTCAATATATCAAAAATTCTACACTCGGACCTGTCGTGATAGCTCTTTCCCTCGAGGGAATCTTTGTCTCTTAGTTTGATTTAGTTCGTGTTAGGATTTGAATCGCTTTAAACCCACAGACAAATACACACAATCGAAGAACAAACCAAGAACATAAAGCAATAAGAAACAAGAAAGAACAAGACACACAGATTTTACGTGGTTCGGCAATTTGCCTACGTCCACGAAGCTGCAGGGATTTTACTATTGAGATAGAGGATTACAATGACGGCTGTACAATGCACTACATAACTCTAATCACCAAGGAGCAGTATTTATATGTTCTGCGTACAGGCCCAATCCCAATAG